>SJYT01004306.1:120328-365441 GCA_006410635.1 Cephalophus harveyi | reverse complement strand
TGTCGGGGGGGGGGGGGGGGGGGGGGGGGTGGAACAAGCTAATGTGTAGAAGGGTTGTACACTCAGGGTATAGCTGAGGAGACAGTGAATTTGTTGTAGCTCTATATCATGTCCAGGATAAGTTTCCTTACATGATTTATTCTAGATAAAGGAGACTCATAGATTCCAAGGTCAGAGGGCCTTAGAAAGGGCCTGGGAGGACTTCCCTGGTGGTCCAGTGATTATGAATCTGCCTGCCAATGCAGGAGACATGGGTACAATCCCCGGTCTGGGAAGATTCCACATGCTGCGGGGCAACTAAGCCCGCACACCATAACTACTGAGCCTGTGCTCTAGAGCCTGTGCTCTGCAACGAGAGAAGCTACCACAATGAGAAGCTGGCACACCATGACTAGAGAAAGCCAATGAGCAGAACAAAGACCCAGCACAGCCAAAAGAAAGAAAGGAAGGAAGGAAGGAAGAAAAGGGGCTTGGGACATTTTCAGGAACCAAAGAGCTGTCTCATGATTTCTGGTCTCTGCCTTTCCAGTCTTCATTATCTCTCTGAGATAGCCTTTCTCCATTCCTCATAACATTGGATTGGCCAAAAAATTTCTTCAGGTTTTTCTGTAAGGTGATATGGAAAAACCCACACGAACATTTTGGCCAACCCAATAGTTGGGATGGTGGATGACTCATGAGTTCATATCTCTTCTGCTCAAGAAACCAGTTCAGTTGGAATCATAGTCTCTCAGCCTTAATCCAAATTTCCTAGGAGAGAACACTGGCTTAGCTCAGTTTGGATTAGGAATCCACTCACAGTTTGATAAATTGCAGCTGGGATGCCAGAGGTCACAGAAGACAAGTCTGGTCCTAGGGACTGCAGATCTGAAGAGTCAGTATGGAAATTTTAATTCCCAAAGAATAGGGCTCATGGGCTGGATTAACACAAAACAATGTCTACTCACAAGCTCAGTGCTGGAGGACTGCGTGATTTCCTTTATCCAGTTTCATGACAGGAGAATAGAGAAGGCAGATGGCTGCTTGTGATTTTAAAGGGCAAGCATATTAGCAAAAATGTGGTTAAAGTAACTGACCACAGGATCTAGACTGGTTGGGAAAAGAAGTGAAGACAGGAAAAGACTAATCAAGTATGAGCCAGCTGAGATTCACGTGATTCACAATGAGTAGAAGATCTAGTGGTGTGAGATGGGAGGAACTAAAGAGGGGAAATCCTGGAAGGTTATGGAATACTAGATTTTGACATTTCCCTTACCCAAAGTGCTTCTATTCAAACACTCCCACGAATACTTGGCTCTCCAAAGCTGTTCCGGGGCCTTTGCTGGTGAGTTGTTTGAGGGAGCAGAAGCAACTCCTTCCCTAGCAACTCTGAACTTCTACACTCTGTGACTAAGGCTCCAAGTCCTGTTATGTTACATCCCTCAGTATTTTCAGTTATTATACACAATGGGTGTAACTAATACGAAGACAGTGTTGGAGCACAAGCTGAGAGGCCAGGTGAGAAGAGGAGGGGCATCAAAAGGGAGAGGGAATGAGAAGGGAGATGCCAGGGATATTCAAATGTAAAAAAGTCACTGGGAACATTATGACTGAAGTCAGCTCAGGAGGGGTAGATATGTCATGTGTCCACATCACTCAGGGCCAAAGCCTTCCTTGTGTGTGCTTGCTGTTGTTCAATCGATAAGTCCTATCCAACTCTCTGTGACCCCATGGACTGCAGCACACCAGGCTCTCCTGTCCTCCATTGTCTCCTGGAGTTTGCTCAAACTTATGTCCACTCAGTCATGATGTTATCTAACCATCTCATTCTCTGTCGCCCCCTTCTCCTTTTGCCTTCAATCTTTCCCAGCATCAGCGTCTTTTCAAATGAGTTGGCTCTTCACATCAGGTGGCCAAAGTATTGGAGTTTCAGCTTCAGCATCAGTCCTTCCAATGAGTATTCAGGGTTGATTTCCTTTAGGATTGACTGATTTGATCTCCTTGCAATCCAAGGGACTCTCAAGAGCCGTCTCCAGCACCACAGTTTGAAAGCATCAGTTCTTCGGTACTCAGCCTTCTTTATGGTCCAACTCTCACATCTGTCCTTGACTACAGGAAGAACCATAGCTTTGACTATACAGACCTTTGTTGGCAAAGTGATGTCTCTGCTTTTTAATATGCTGTTTGGGTTTGTCATAGCTTTGTCAAGGTTTGTCACACTTTGTTATAGTTTTGTCAAGGACCAAAATGTCTTTTAATTTCATGGCTGCTAAAAAAGGGAATGAGGAAGGTAAGTAGATAAAAGATAAACCTTTCCCTATTAGTGCTGATGGAAAAGAGGGGCATGTGGGGAGCCCCAAGACACCCAATTCTGATTAAAGATGAAGGGAGGTCTGGCCATGTCTGAGGTCAACAATCATAATAACCAAGCTAACAGCTTCCATTTATTAAGTACATCCTAATTACAGGTTTTCTGCTGGTTACTCTATATGTGTTCCATTCAGTCGCTCAGTCATGTCGACTCTGCAAACCCACGGACTGCAGCACGTCAGGCCTCCCTGTCCATCACCAACTCCCAGAGTTTACTCAAACTCATGTCCATTGAGTCAGTGATGCCATCCAAACACCCCATCCTCTGTCATGCCCCTCTCTTCCTGCCTTCAATCTTTCCCAGCATCAGGATTTTTTCTAGTGAGTCAGTTCTTCACATCAAGTGACCAAATATTGGAGCTTCAGCTGCAGCATCAGTCCTTCCAATGAATATTCAGGACTAATTTCCTTTAAAATGGACTGGTTGGATCTCCTTGCTGTCCAAGGAGACATAAATGTAAAAAAAGCATAAATACTTCTGTACTCAGCTTTCTTTATAGTACAAATCTCACATCCATACGTGACTACTGGAAAAAACACAGCTTTGACTATATGGACTTTTATTGGCAAAGTAATGTCTCTACTTTTTAATATGCTGTCAAGGTTGGTCATAACTTTTCTTCCAAGGAGCAAGTGTCTTTTAATTTCATGGCTGCAATCACCATCCGCAGTGATTTTGGAGCCCCCCCAAAATAAAGTCTGACACTGTTTCCCCATCTATTTGCTATGAAGTGATGGGACCAGATGCCATGATCTCAGTTTTCTGAATGTTGAATTTTAAGCTAACTTTTCCACTCTCCTCTTTCACTTTCATCAAGAGGCTCTTTAGTTCTTCTCTTTCTTCCATAAGTGTGGTGTCATCTGCATATCTGAGGTTATTGATATTTCTCCCAGCAGTCTTGATTCCAGCTTGTACTTCATCCAGTCCAGCATGTCTCATGATGTACTCTGCATATAAGTTATATGTGTTAGGCTGAACCATATGAAATTTCTGTTTTGTAAAATATAATGGGTCAAATACTTTGCACATTCATATGGTTCGACACACCATCACATTTCATCCTCATCACAACAGCCCCATTAAAAAGATACCATTGTCCCCACTATACAGATAAGAAAACTAAGATTCAGAAAGTAAAAGTCTTGGTACAAGCCTGAGCAATCAGTACGTGCTGAAACCAAGCCTCAAATCCTCTATTGTCTAAATAGAGGGCCAGAGTGCTTTCTAGTCTATCATAGCTACCGGGGAGTAAAAGAGTTAAGCTTAAGAATGGTGTTACAAACTAGAGATTCTTGGAGTCAGCTGAGTCTCAGGGGAACCTTCTCAACCTGTATCCGCGACGCTGGCTCCAAGGAAGAGCAGGGATTGCGTTCCCTCCTCCGCCCTCCCAACCACAGGAGGCGCCAAACACCCAAAATCTTGTTTAGAGGACCCTCCGCGGACCCGTGGGGCGCCTCTTGTTTCTGCTCGACCCACGGCGCAGGCGCCATCATCCGCGCCGCACCCCCTCCCAACCAGCGGCCACTGAGCAGGCGCCCCAAGCTTGGAGTCGGGGGCGGGGGCGCGCCCAGAGGTAGGCCGCTTGGCAGTTGGTTCCGAGCGGGCCACGTGGCCGCAGTGCCGCCGCGCGAGCGTGCGCAAAGTGGCCCAGCGCCGCCGTGACGGAACGACGAGGCGTTGGGGCGCGCGACCTCGCCCGCCCGGCCCGGCCCCCGCCCCTTGGCCTGCAGCTCCGCCCCCGCGGGGCGTCCCGGGCCGCTCGTCCCCTCGGCGGCGGCCGCGCGCGGCCCGGGGTCGCCGTGAGTACTCGCGAGGCCGGCCTGTGGGGCGGCTGCCAGCGGGACCGGGCGGGGCGGCCGGGCCGCGGAAAGGGTGCGGGGCCCGCCTCTCCTCGGCCGGGGCGGACGAAGTGAGGGGCTTGGACCGGGGGGCTCGGAGGTGCCCTCCTCGGCTTGACAGGCTTCGCTCAAGGCCGGGTGGCTAGCGACACAGATCGGGCACGAAGCTCTTCCCCGGGAGGCAGGTGTCGGGGGTCTCCAGAGGAATACGGAGAGGTCTAACAGCTCCCCGCAAGGGAGGCCTCTCGGCCTGTTCTGGAAGCGCGGGCGGCAGCCAGTGTTCGGGGGCTCACCCCGGGCCGCCCCTCCGCCGGTCCCCGGGGTAGCGCTAGGGCCGTGAGCTCGCCGCCGCGCTCTTTGTTCCGTGGCTTCCCGGGTGGAGCATTTGCTGTAGAGCGGAGGAACCTCCTTGCCCAGGACCACAAAGGTGGGAGTCAAATCCAGAGTTGAAACGTTGAGATCGGAGGCTTCTTTGGGTGTAAAGTTGTCACACCGAGAAGCGCCCGTGGACGTCGGCCACGATTTTTGTGATCCAGACTTGAGGCTTAATTACATATGGCCAGTTCCCGTGCAAATTCCGTGTTTTCTGCTGTCGTCCGAAGTACTGACCGACAGACACTTCTCTGGGCACTCTTCACACAGTCTGTATTTGCCCTGGGTTTTCTTGAAAGGTTCCCTTCTTTACCTCATTTAGATAAGTTAGATAGGTCGTTCTTGCTTAATTCATTAGCAACTCCCGTTATTGCTTGTGACCATATCACAGGAAGAGTGGATGTGAGTGGAACCTATCAAATGTGCTTAAGTCCCAGTTCCGCTTGCCTGAACCTAAGCAAGTTGCTTGACCTCTCTACCGCTGATTTTTTTTTTTTTATATGTAATGTGAAAACTTTGAAAAAGACTATCTTTCCAGCTTATTCCTGTTTAAAATGTAATTCTGTGAATTAGATAACTTCCCACTATTCCCCATTTGCCACTCTTCATCATTTAAACCTTTTCTCCAGAATGAGCTTTGAGAGTTGAAAGTGGGAGTCCCTTTCACTGAAGCAGCCTGGGTTGAAAAATATGGTAGTCTCTGAATTGTCTTTTCCCTGGACAGGAAAAATACCCTCTGAATTATCTTTTTCTCCTTATGATAACAGCAGAAACCAAGCAGCAAGAACCCTTGGAGAAAGACTAAGTTTTCTTGACTTCTGCAGTGACAGAGAACTTGTGAAAGTTGGTACTTCTGGCCTACGCTGCCATCATCCTACCACCCAGCCCAAGACGCCCCAGGCTGGACATTAGTGCCTCCCTCTTTATTTCTCTGTGATCATCCAGATCAGCACCTGACTGTTTATTTTCAAATCTCACAAACCCAGCCCCCAGATCTTCATGTTCTGGTTCTCAGCTACTGTTGAAGGTGAATGGAGACTTGCTCTTTAAAATAATTTTTGTATGACTTTTATCTATGTAGTTGTGTTTGTTTAAGTTCTTTATGTATCTCCCCTTTGGCTTAGGTCTCCAGCAGACAGTTCATTCATTCAGTAAATATGTGTTGAGGGACTGACAATATAGACAATGAAAAGAGTCAGAGCCTCTGCCACCATAGAGCTTACATTCTGGTGGGAGATAAATACAACAAACAAACATTTTGTACATCAGTGTGTGGTAAGTGCTGTGAAAAAAATTAAAGCAAGGAAGGGGGATGGAGAGTGCTACTATATTGTATGTTGGGGTTTTGCTGTTTTATATGGGATAGTCAAGGTGACCTTCAAGCAGAGATCTGAAAGAGTAAAGGAGTGAGCCATGTGGATATCTGGGTGAATAGCATCCCAAGAAGGGTGACCAGCTGGGACAAAGGCTCCGAGGTGGGAATATGCTTGATGTTTGAAGAACAGCAAAGAGGCATTTATGGAGCCTTAGTGATAATCTTCCTGTTCTTATTTAGAGTTAACTTTTTAGGGAGAGCCCTTCCAAGGGTAGTCTCTGATTTTTTTTTTTAATGAAAATCTCCAGCTATACACAAAAGTAGAGAGTATAAGAAATGCTTATGTACTCACCACTTAGCTTCATCAGTAATCATCACTTTGCCATGTTTTTTTCACCTATTCCCCACCTTGATGCCCCTTCTGCCTTTTGTGCTTGAGTTGTATTTTAAAGCAAGTCTTAGATATCAGGCCATTTCTTCTCTAAGAACTTTCGTTGCAGTTTCCTTTTGCATATTGTTTTTGATGGGTCAGACAGCCCTGCCAGTTGAAGGACTGCTATGCTGTTTTCCCTGGCATTGTGCTTTATGTCACCATACTGGGTTAGTTACAGGTTTACGTTGGTATCTGAGAACAGACCACAGGCCCTTGGAACACACAAGGATTTAGAATGGTGGTTCTCAGCATGACTTGGAGGGCTTATTGAAACAGATGTTTCTAATTCAGTAGGTCTCAATAGGGTATCTTAGAATTTACATTTTAAACAAGTTCCCAGGTCATATTGATGCTGCCAGTTCACAGACCTTACTTGAGAGCCACTGATCTAGATACTTAAGATGCAAGAGAACCATGTTAAAGATCAAGACCCCTCTGTTTAAAGTTGGAGTGGATGAAACTGGTAAATAAAAAGCCAAGTGGTTTTTAATTTTGCACAAGGGCTAGAAGTTAGTGTTTTTCTGCTCATTTCTTCAGATCATTATTACATTTTGGGGGGAGTAGGTTCCAAGAGAAGTCCAGGGCATTATTTTGGCTGTGACAACTCAGACAGTCTACCAGAAAATGGTCAGAGTTGTTGAGACTTTTAAACTTAGCTATGATATAGAAAGGCTCCTAAGGATACTGGTTTTAAATAAGAGATAAACACTCAATTTGGAGAAATAACTGGGGATAAAGATTTTTTTTAAAGTGTCTGCTTCTGATGGTGGTTGACTCTATGAAGAATATTCTAAAATGAACTGACTTGACTGAGTAGCATAGCATCTGGTCCTGGCATCATCATTTTTGCTTCAGGAGTTGATACAGTGTTATGCTAGAGCAGGGACTTGCTTCAGTCACAGCTCTCCAGATGGAGGGCAGTAGTGTCTTATGTTCATGTAGTACTTTCATGGTCATTCTCTTTAAAGAACTGTGTGTGCAAGTGTGTCTACATGCATGCAAGTATGTTTCTATGTACCAGTGTCTATACATATGTATAATAAAAGTGTACCCATAAGCTTGTGCTTTTGTACATGCCACCCGGGTGTTAAGTGCTGATGAGATCAATTGTTATCTACTTTCTGCAGGACAGTGACTTGTTACCACCACAACAGCAGATCCTGCCTTCCTCAGCTGATCTCCAGTCAGCCCCTGATATCGCCACCCCCCTCCCAACCCTTATCTCCTCTTTTGGCCTCCTAAATGCCCATCTCGTTGGCCTGGGTTCAACTGGTGGTATGGAGGGGTGCTGCCTAGCACTGACCTAGGAGTGTGTGTTACCCACTGACCCAATGGTGAGAATTCACTGCCCACCTTTCTAAATGATTGTCCAGGGGGGAGATGAAACAAATTGCAGACCTCACCTTCCCCCTCTGCTCCCTTTTGGAAGATAGGGTGGCTACTTGAAGTTAAAAGAAGGAGATGGTGCATGGAAACAGTATTACTTGGTGTGTGTATAGGGAGTTTTCGTGGGAAGGAAGGCGAGAGTTAAATACTTGAAGGGATAGAAAGGGAGTTAGGAGACAAAAGAGCGAGGTGTCTCACTAGCAGCTTGAGAGCTGCCTTGGGTAATGATCCAGAAGAGGCCAGCTTGTACTAGAACTTAGATATGCCTGAGAATCAACCTTGACATTGAAGTCTTCTGCATACCTCCCCCACTGGCTACTAGAGCTTCAGTCATCATACCCGATACCTAAGAAGGCTAAAATTCCCTATTGTTTTCCTCTGTGCCAGCAAGTCAGTGACCATGTATATGACCGGATACATATACATAGATCATGTATATGACCGGATTCGAGAAAAGACAGATGTCCCCGAAGGGTCAGGGGAAGGCAGCAAAGGGACTGGGGCCTCAGTTATTCTATCCCAAGGGACCTCTCATGTGTGAAAATCTGTTTACTATCTTAACCCCACTCTGTTCCATGAGATACCAGGCACCCTTATTTCTTGTTTCTCATCATCAGGACATCAAAGGCCAGTTCTGGAATGATGATGATTCGGAGGGAGACAATGAATCAGAGGAGTTTCTCTATGGAGTTCAGGTGAGATTACAGCCCCAAAGCCCATGTTCGATGGTCTAAATGTATACTTTCTTCTGGATATGTCAGGAGTGAAAGAGATTATTTTGGAGCAGAGAGGAAGATATAGTGTCAGTGTGATCTGAGGATTATCTGGTCAGAGCTGATCTCATATTTTTGCTCTTGCCTGGAACTCTTATCTTTTCCAGTATAAACTACACCCTCTGTGCATGGAGTTTAGCCATAGGTTCTTGCTACTGCTAAGTCACTTCAGTCGTGTCCGACTCTGTGTGACCCCATAGACAGCAGCCCACCAGGCTCCCCTGTCCTTGACCAGACTGGTTCTGTCTGCAGCATCCAACATTTCTGCTCAGGATCATGCCCAGGATTCTCCTGCTCAGGATTCTCCAGGCAGGAGTACTGGAGTGGGGTGCCATTTCCTTCTCCAATGCATGAAAGTGAAAAGTGAAAGTAAAGTCGCTCAGTCTTGTCTGACCCTCAGCGACCTCATGGACTGTAGCCCACCAGGCTCCTCCATCCATGGGATTTTCCAGGTGGGAGTACTGGAGTGGGGTGCCATTCTTAGTTGGAAACAATTATTTTCTGACTGTTCCCTCACTAGCCAGCAGGGGTCATTTCATTCATTAGGGTCAAATTTTTTAAGACTCTTCTACCAGTGTTTGTTCAGTGCTGTCACTGCCCAGGGCATGATCCTGAGCAGAAATGTTGGAGGCTGCAGACAGAACCAGTCTGAGTTAAATTCTGTACTCCTCAGCCTGTTCTGAGTTCTCATAGGAGGGGTACCTAAAGAGTCCTGGTCAAGGCTGAGAGAAGCTGAGACTTAAGGATGTGAACTCCTTAAGCAGAACCTGCAGTTAGTCTACTGAAACCTCCTAGAGTGCTGATGGGGGTGACTTGTCTGTCAGTGAAATCCCCAACTAGGGCCACCACCAAGAACTCTTTCATAAAGCAGCTTTTGCTTGCATGTGTTGCTATAATTTGGTTTTCCTATTCCTGATGTTTCTTCATATTCCGTTTTCCTCTTTCTCTTCCCCCCTTCACCATTTTTGCTGCTGACTCAGGGAAGCTGTGCAGCTGACCTATATCGGCACCCACAGCTGGATGCAGACATTGAAGCTGTGAAGGAAATCTACAGTGAGAACTCTGTATCCATCAGGTGGGGCTCTACTTCAGGGATGGCAGGAGGCTCAGCCACTTTGTGAGTTGCTAAAAGGGTAGAGGTTTTTTCTTTATGGGGTGATGCTGGGGTCTGTGGACTTTCATAAGTTTTGAGCCTAATGATGGTGAGAGTTGCTCAGAATATTTAAGGTAGGCTGACAGGAGCAATTAGGAAAGTATAACCACTTTTCTTAGAAGTTCCCTCTTGTCCTAGATCCTCTAGGCTGAAGCTTCACCTTGGGCCTAAGAAGGGCTTGTGGCCTGGCAAAGGCTTTGATTGTGAAAGTGACCGTAGCTGAGTACAGAGCCTCCTTCCACCCTTCCCTCTCCCTTATCCCCAGGCTCACTTCTCTTTCCACTTCAATTTCTGTTCCCTTCTTTCTCCCTTAATGAGTCTTACATGTGATCACCTGTATCCCTATAGAGAATATGGAACTATCGATGACGTGGACATTGACCTCCACATCAACATCAGCTTCCTGGATGTAAGTGATGCTAGTACCTGCCAACAGCAGGTCTAGTTGAGCTTATGGGTTTTGCCACATAGGCCTGGAGTCTCGTTCCCAAGTGCTATATTTGAAGCACGTATACTTCGTGCCTATCTCTAGACCATCAGCAGATAGTACTGTGTGCATGTGTGTGTCATGTAGCAAAAACTTCAAAGTCCATTTCTCTTTGATGCTGAACTAGAAACCATTCCCCTTACTCTTGTAGGAGGAAGTTTCTACAGCCTGGAAGGTCCTCCGGACAGAACCTATTGTGTTGAGGCTGCGGTTTTCTCTGTCCCAGTACCTTGATGGACCGGGTAAAGGCAGTGACTTTGGGCATCTGCGTGCTCTGACTAGTCTAATACAATGTTCTAAGTTAACTGAGATAGAGAAAAACTAGGAACAAAGCCTTTTGGTGTAATCTGAAGGCCATTGGTAGGAGATTTTCAGTCTTCTCTCATTGTTATCTTCATTCCCTATCACCTAATAGTCATGCCTTAAAGACTTTCTTGGTTAATGAAATTGTTTTCTCTAGTTCCTCGATATTACTTATTCTTCCCCATCTCCTCAGCTTCCTTATAGAAGTTGAGGATGTTTGAAATTGGTCGGACAGTTCCCAGAATCTACCTTCTGCCTCAGAGGTTTTCGTTTTCCACCATTATTGTTTAGAGTACTCTTGATATCTGAGGAAGCTAATCCACTGAAATGGGGCTTTGGACTCCCAGGAGGATAGACATGTATATGTAGTGGGAGCTTTTTCTTCTCTTTGCAGAACCGTCAATTGAGGTTTTCCAGCCATCAAATAAGGAAGGATTTGGGCTGGGTCTTCAGTTGAAAAAGTAAGAACTTTGATCTTTCTGGTTATGAACGTTTGAGGGAAAGAGAGATAGGACAGGCAAACTCTTGAATGTTTTTTTCCAAAAGTGTCTTTCTGACATGTGCCCAAGAAAGACTAAAATAAATTTGGGGAGTCCAGTTTATGATTAGGTGCGGGAGCTTGTGTTTCTGGGGTATGTGCCCTTGAGGCTTCCTGGAGGTGAGAGCATTACTAGCATTTACTTACCATTTAAAGGAAAACACAACCCTGGAATTAGAGTTATGTTCATCACACTTCCTCAGAGTAGAGCCCTAGGATTTTGGACAGTTTTAGTTTACTAAATGTACTGAGCACCTTGCTAAATAAGTATTTGGTATATAAAGAGAAGTGAACTCAGTCAAGTTCTAAATATAGTCCAGTGTATACTTGTTCTAATACAAGTGAAAATGTAAAGTTTAGAAAGAACACAGAGGAAGGTGTAAGTCAGTCTGGTGGCAGTTAGGTGAATGAAATATGAAAGGGAGATGATTAATGGTTTTTAGGGATGGATAAGAATTGTCCATGTAGACAGACTCTGAGAATAAATAACATTTGCAAGGGCAGTCACATGAGGCAACGTGTGTAGGAATTGTAAAATCAGAAAAGATCTTCTGCTTTTATTTTGTAGGCAGTGGGAGCTTTGAAAGGTTTTAGGCAAAGAAAGGATATGGTCAGATTTAATTATTAAGAAACCATTCTGGTAGCATTGTGCAGCACAGATAGAAGGAGTGTGACAAGAAACCAGAACTGTTTTAGTAAGGCATTCGTAGAAGTTCATATGTGAGATGATGAGCCAAAGTATGACTGTAGATATGAGTACAGACAAGAGATAGACTAGAAAGATGTGCAATGTTTAAAGTCAGACTTGAAGACTGATTTGGTTTTGTTGTATATGATAAGAGCCAAGGAACAAAGAAATATTACTCTTAGGTTTCCAACCTAGATGTCTGGGTAAATTGTAATTCCCCTCATTTAAATAAGAATTTAAGAAGAACAGGAAGTTTGTGGGATGAAGATAGATAATTCCATTTTAAATATTTATTTAAAGGTAACTTTGGGATATTCAGTGGAGCTGCTCAATAGAGAGATATGTAGATTTGATACTTACAGGAGAGGTACAGGTTGAAGGTAGATTGCAGTGTACAGGTGAGAATTGCATCCAGTGTAGAATATGAGAATGTCAAAGGAGAGCCAGATAGAATAAGAAAATGAAGTCAAGGGCAGAACACACTTTAACCCAGAAAAAAATGCCAAGTATAGGTAGAGAAAGAAGAAACACTGAAGGTAGATTAGAGAGCTTGGAGGAGGATGGGAAGAGAACAGTGTCAGAGAAGGCAAGGAGGAACATTTCTCCAAGGAGGGCCAGATGCCAGAGAGGATGAGTAAGAGGAGAACTAGGAGTTTCGGTTGGATTTACCATCAAGGTGAGAACAGTTGTAGTGAAATGGTGAAGGTAGAAACCAGAATATAGTCAGTGTTCTGGAGAAGTGAGTGATTGGCCACAAAGTAAAAACAATGAAATACGGATTAAGAAATTTGGATGAGGATTAGGGGGTAGCTAGGTTGAAATAAAGAAACTTGGAACTTTTTGTAGATGTGGGGAAAGGAACTGACAGGAAAAGGGAGTAATTGCAAGATCAAAGTCCCTGCAGAGGGGCTGAGATCCAGAGTACAGCTAGAGCAATTGATTCTTAAGAGGAGGGTCAGCTTGTCTCCAGAGGATGGAGGGATCAAAGTGAGGGTAGAAATGGAAATAGATTTTGTAGTAAGGTTGTCAAATCATGGAAGATGATATCTGATGGCTTCAGTTTTCTCTGTTGAAAAGAAGGATTCTCAGTTGTAGGTAAAGTTAGGAGCTTAAAGAAGGTGATAAGGATTTAGAATAATAGAGTAATACTAGGGAGAACTGATCAAGGACAAGTAAAAGAACTGACAAGACTAGTCAAGTTGAAAACCATAAATTTGAGGTTGTAATGTTTTGCCTGACAGTATCAGTACCCTTCGGGTTCCTTATCCTTTCCTTCACTATTCACAAGGCCAAGGGTAGTACTCACCTCTATTCCACCACTTCTGTTTCACTTTCAGTATAGCTCTTGGCAGTAAATTGCCAGGTTCACAGTCTTTGAAGACTCATGTTTGAGATCTTCCTGTAAAGGGAAAGCATCTAAGAATTTTTTTGGTCCATTAGACTAGGTAAGGGAGTGGGAATTTACCCACTAAGGTCAAGAGGTAGTTTAGAACAGTACATATCCATGTGCTAAGATTATATCAGAGGGATCTTGAGACAAACACAGTTCCCTAAACCAACTAGCATTGCAGTCCCTAAGCCTGAATTTTAGATTAGTTGCCTTTCATAGTCTTATTTCTTGTCCTGGGATTCCCCTGCTTGAGCTTTCGAAGTCTCTTCCTCTGTGATTCTTTAGAATCCTGGGTATGTTTACATCCCAACAATGGAAACATCTCAGCAACGATTTCTTAAAGACCCAGCAGGAGAAGAGGCACAGCTGGTTCAAGACAAGTGGTACCATCAAGAAGTTCCGAGCTGGCCTCAGCATCTTCTCACCCATCCCCAAGTAAGTGTTTCTCCATGAGCTGGTTGTCCCTAACCACATTGATCTATTCTAAGCCCCCACCCCACCTTCTTGATTAGGTAAACTTTTCTGTCCTCTCCCTAGGTCCTCCGAATTCTGTACCTTTAACTACTAATACTACCCACATGATCCTGTCCCCTATGTGTCTTTACCCTTCTACTCCTGACCCAGTAGTCATACCTTGTCCTTTATGTAAAATATAGTACCTAGTGCATGGTGTCTGTTTGGAGAAATATATACTAATTTCTCCATCTTTCCTTTCTTTGACCGTCACCCTTATTCCCTATCCTAAGGAGACAGAAGCAGAGCTAATAGGCCCTAGCCCCTTGCTCTTATGAAAGGGGACATTGATTTATTACCTGGGTTCTGAAAACAAGTATTGCTCCATTCTTTGATCCCAGACTTTTATTCCCCCCTTCCCCACTCTCTGTGCCTTCTGATCTTCCCAAAGGCAAATACAAACCCAGATTTGTAGTTTTCCAGTACCAGTATTGATAGTCAGACATTAGGCTCTTTGAGGTCCAACTGTTTCTTACCTAGTAGTTTAATCACATATATATTAATACAACACACACACACATTGAGCAAGTGAAACAGGTATCCTTTCCAAGGTATCATTCCTTAGATGCTATAGAGAATGACCCAGGGTTTAATGACGTAAAACCTGATGTGTAGTGATCTATTTGTTTTGACAGTTTGATCCAATGAAACTTTCCTTGGATAGTTTTTTTTTTTTTTTTTTTTAACCTCGCTGTGTGGTATGGCATATAGGATCTTAATTCCCTGACCAGGGATTAAATGCAGGGCCCCCTGCAGACTCTTAACCGCTGGACCACCAGGGAAGACCCTCCAGGCTTCTAGGGCTCATACCGAATCCTCAGTTTCATCACTTCTCTTTGCTCTCTGTTCAGGTCTCCCAGTTTCCCTATCATACAGGACTCCATGCTGAAAGGCAAACTGGGAGTACCAGACCTTCGAGTTGGACGTCTCATGAACCGTTCCATCTCCTGCACCATGAAGAACCCCAAAGTGGAGGTGTTTGGCTACCCTCCCAGCCCCCAGGCAGGTCTCCTGTGTCCCCAGCACGTGGGCCTCCCTCCCCCAACACGGACCTCTCCTTTGGTACATGGCTGAGGAGGGTTTGACTTGGTGTCAGAGGGTGGGAGGGGAAGTGAGGGAATACAGCTTCTCAAAATGGAGTGGGAGTCTGGTTGTCCAGGCATCATAAACCAAATCTGGGCATGAACCATGAATCAGTAGAATGGAACACATATTTTAATAGTTGTGAATTTATACCTACATAGTCTAGCAAGCTTCTCTGATAGTATGTCAAGGAGCAGAGTCTGGGGTTGGGCATCCCAGGGAGATGTTATATTTAATTTTGTTAGGTTGTGGTTAGGACTTGATAGTCAGCTACTTTACAGATGTTTTACATTGACCTTGAAAAGGGTTAAGGACAGGTGAGCCTGTTATAAGAGCCTTTGCCAAAAATGTCTAAAGGTCTTCTCTGCAGCTTGGGGATTACTTAGACTGATCAGAGTTAGGGCTTAGCTACTTCAGGATAATTTTAGGTAATGGGCATGAGTGAGGTGTTTCTAGGAGGTGTTTCTTCCTTCTAGGAAGTCACCAGCTTCCTAGGAGGTTCATGAAGCCTTATTATTTTTTTTACTCTCATCAGGTCAGTGGTCACTGCAAGAACATCCCCACTCTGGAATATGGATTCCTTGTCCAGGTAATCAAGTCCAAAGCTTCATTCTAAAGCCTTTCCACTGTTTTCTGACCCATCTGGTCCCTTAACGTCTCCCAACTCTTCAGTCAGTTAGCAAACATTTCCTTAATTGCTCTGCTTCCATAACTATACTGAGTGTTCTGTGAATAGGAGAAAAGGCCTAGTTCCCACCCTTAAGAAACCTATAGCCTTATTGGGATGACAACGCTTATATGCCACTTACGATCAAGTGCCAAATGATGCACCGCAAATTTTAAGTGCACTGTTGCCAAGATAAGAGAAGAATTGACACTGATTTTCTTGTAATCTTCCACATCCTTGCTCAAGTGGGCTTCACTTTTCCTCACAAACTTGCAGTGCTTAGCCGCTACTGGTCATTTGCTTCTTTTTAAAACCTCTTTATTTTCCTGACATGGTTTCACTTTTGCATCTCCAATATCTTTGTTCATGTCATTCCCTCTACTGGCATTCCTTACTATATCTGCCTAGTGTAATCAAGTGTCAGATGCCAACTTTTTCATAAAATCTTCTCTATTACTTGAAATGTATTAGATGGAAGTGTTTTCTCTCACTGAATTCTTTTGATACTTTTTGTTTTATATAGCACTAATGTGTCAGGTACTATATGCTGCCTTGAATTGTAATTAATTTGTATACATACCACATCTCTCCTGTTGGACTATAGGGTCTGAGAGGATAGCGTTTTATGTTATTGAATAATAAAGGATACTTTTCAGTGAGCTAGGGACGTAGTAGGCATTCAACAAATATGTGTTAAATGAATGAACAAAAGCTCTTGCGTGTCCATTTACAATCTCGAAAGTTTGTGAAATGGGAACAATTTGATTTATACAGACAGTATATGTGATTGTGAAAGCCTTTTATGACAGATTGTGTAAAAAATACTTCAGGATATTGCTGCATGTGCTCTGAATTTGTGCTTTCTTCCTATCAGAGTTTTATTTGTGGTCTTGATCATTTTACAGGCTGATTGTCCTAGATAGTTAAACATGGCTTCTCAGCACCACACCCACCCCACCTCCCACCCATGCCGCGATCTGATCATGGACTGAAAACTCACTTGTCACATGGGGGCAATCTGATTACTGAAAATAATATTAATAGTTTGATTAGTATTTCTTACTGCTTATAAAATACTCTTATAGAAATCATCTCTTTAATTTCAGTACTTCTGTAAAGTGAGTAATGTCCATTTTGTAAATGAAGAAACCAAGGCTCAAGTTAACTTGCCCAAGTTATATATGGTATTAAGTAGTAGAAGGGGGAATCTTAACCCATTTCTTCTACCATGGCTGGTCTTACTTTCATGATAATATATAGTCTTCCAGAGTTAGGCCATCGATTTAATTAAGTGCAAGACCCAAGAATAGAGTCTACCTTAGGCACAGGGCTGGGAGGTAGGAGAGTAATAGAAAGGAAGTTCAGATTGTTTCCTATATCTGGGTCTTGACTTCCAAAAAAAGAGTTAATAGAATCTCCTCTCTCCCCAGATCATGAAATATGCAGAGCAGAGAATCCCAACATTGAATGAGTACTGTGTTGTATGTGATGAGCAGCATGTCTTCCAGAATGGGTCCATGCTCAAGGTATACACCTCTATTTTGTGACCCTCTTTCTTACACCCTTACCTAAGGCCCATTAGTTCCTCATCTCTCCATTCTTCCTTTCTTCTTGGATCTGTGGTAAAGGTAGAATTCTGTCCATACTCCCTGAGACTCTGGAAATAATAGTTTTTCTCCGAAAACAAGTCTCAGCAGTCCTGTTAGGAAAGATGAGGATATGTGAATATCAGTCTAGAGTTGTCCGAGGTCAGAAATGTCCTTCTTGCCCTATGACACCTTCTTATTGCACACCTCCTGCCACCACCAATTCTTTAATATGTCCATTCAGCCAGCCGTCTGTACTCGTGAACTGTGCGTTTTCTCCTTCTACACGTTGGGAGTCATGTCCGGAGCTGCAGAGGAGGTGGCCACTGGAGCAGAGGTATGGGGGATGGAAGAGCTGCTGGGGAATTGGGATCATTTATGGCTGGGAATCCCAGCAGTTTCACTGCTTGGAATTTAATCTCCAGAAATGCTTTCCTATGTAAGGATGTTCACTGTAGTGGTTTTTTTCTTTAATATTTAAGTTTTGGCCGCACCACATGGCTTCTGGGATTTTAGTTCCCGACTAGGGATCAAACTCATGCCCTAGGCAGTGAAAGCTCAGAGTCCTCTAATTGCTGGACTGCAGGGGAATTCCCTAGTATTGTTTATAATAGTTAAAACAAGAAAAAATAGATACAAGCCCATCTGTACAAAGTCCAGTTAAAGAAATGATGGTTTGTTCTTACAGTAGAAATACTATATAGCTATTATTTATGGATAGAGAATTATAACATATATAAATAAAATATAACAGTATGTATAATTCTTTAAAATTTGCCCATATGATAAAATAACAATTTCTTTAGTAAAAATATCTGGAAAAATATATGTCAAACTTTGTAGTAGTTAATGTGAAGAATGAGATTTGGGGGCAAGGGGATGTTTTTTATCTTCTTTTAATCATTCTTTTAAACATTTTTCTTGAATTTTTATGATAAGCTTGTATTTTCTAATAAAAAAACATTTTGTGGTTTTTAAAATTTATTGAAATATAGTTGACTTTATAATGTGTTCGTTTCTGCTACACAGCAAAGTGATTCTGTTATATATGTACATTCTTTTTTATACTCTTTTTCATTATGGTTTATCACAGGATATTAAGTATAGTTCCTTGTACTGTACAGTAAGACCTTGTTATTTTTATTAACAAGGTTATATTTGTTATATTTATTCATTTTATACATAATAGCTCACATCTGCTAATCCAAAACTCCCAGTCTGTCCCTCATATTTGCTTTTAAAGAGAAATACCAAGCGCCTCCAGAAGGTAGACCTATGACTGGATACTGTGCGACTCCCAGCCCTGTGAAATCGTTTAGCTTTTGTCACCTTTCTTTCCTTTCTCCGAAGGTGGTGGATCTGCTGGTGGCCATGTGTAGGGCAGCTTTGGAGTCCCCTAGAAAGAGCATCATCTTTGAGCCTTATCCCTCTGTGGTGGACCCCACTGATCCCAAGACTCTGGCCTTTAACCCTAAGGTATAGTTGCTTGGGAAGAAAGTCAGGACTAAGGAACAGAAATGGTGAAAGATAGTGGAAGACTATAGGCGTCATTCTAGTGCACACAACAGCTTGGAATAAGGGGATAGAAGAAATGGCACACTTGTTTCTTGGGAGCTCCTGAACTCCCAGAGTTCACTGTTTAGTGAATAAGTAACTAAACATAACTAATAATATAAGGTGAACTTCTGAGTTTCTCAGAAGACAGGGAGACAAATTAATATTAGTTACGTTGGAATAATACAGACTTTGAAGCCAGACAGACCTTGATTCCATTTGAGGTTCTGCTCCCTAGCTGAATGGTGTTAGACAGATCACTTAACTTTCCTGAACCTCAATTTCTTTATCTGTAAAAAGTGGATAGTATCTATTATTATAAAAATGAGACATAATGTATATAAAATTTTATATTACTTAGAGTTCTCCAGAGAAAGAGAACAATAGGAGATAGAGAAAGAAATTTACTGTAAAGAGTTGGCTCCTGTGATTATGAAGGCTGAGAAGTACCAGGCTGAGTAGTGGGCAAGCTGGAAATTCAGGAGAGCTGATTGTTGTAAGTTCCAGTCCAAAAGCCAGCAGACTCAAGATTGAAGAGCTGATTTTTTCAATTCTAGTTTGAATGCAGGAAAAGACCAATGTCCCAGCAGTCAGGCCAGAGGAGTTCCCTCTTACTCAGCTATTTTGTTCTATTCAGGCCTTCAACTGATTAGATGAGGCACCTGAATAGGGATGGCAGTCTCTTTTACTCAGTCTGCCATTCAAAGGTTAATTTCATCTAGAAATACCTTCACATACGTACCTAGAATAATGTTCAATTAAATGTCTGGCACTTCATTTCCCAAAGGACACAGTTGACAGTTGTTGAAATAACCATTACATGTACCCAGCACAGTGCTTCACAGTTGCTCATTTCTGTGTGTCAGGCACTGTATCAGATTCTTTACCTGTTATTTAATCTTCGGTTTAAATAACTAACCCTATGAGGGTAGTGAGGATTTTTTATCTTTACTTATATACATGGATACTGAGGTTCTGAGAGGTTAAGGAACTTACTCCTACTACTCTCAGCTGGTAAAAGAACTGGCGCATGATTCTAGAACTTCTTGGCATTAAGTCTGTGTTCTTTGCATGACGTACTATGCTGTTTCCCTGGGGCCTAGATTTCTTTTGTACATATGGCCCTCTTTTTCATCACATCTTCCTCTCTCCCACTTTTCTTCACCTGGTTCTTCTTTCCCTGTTGATTCCCTACAGAAGAAGAATTATGAGCGACTGCAGAAAGCTCTGGATAGTGTGATGTCCATCCGGGAGATGACCCAGGTATTCTGTGCTCTGCCTGTCCCCTGCCTGCCCACTCAAGTGCCCTATTCTGTTTGAAATTCATTGGAGTGGAGTGAAGATTTAGAGATGCTACTCAAATTCCTCACAGTATTCTCTTTAGTTTTCCCTCTTTCACTTTTCTGGTCTTTGTTCTCTGGTTTGTTAGCTCTGTTACTCCTATTTCTCACTCCTTATGTCTCTCTCAACCTTTACCTTTGCTGCTAATTCCTTCACAAGTTGTTCCTATTTAATGTTTTTTTTTTTTTTTCATAATTCTTAGGGCACTAGAGAAGTTAGGGAAGGACTTCTGTCCAGGGTTGGGAGGGTGAGGAGGGGGGCTTGGAGGTAAGGAACTAGACCCAGGGGCCTGCATCTTCTGTCCTTTCTAGGGGTGGGGCAGCCACATGGAGCAGTGACCATCCTTTGACTCAAGGCTGTCCCTCACCAGACTTCCCCACCCCTCGTCTGCAATCTCTGCATGAATAGACATTCATTTGTACTCACATTTACAGGTGGGCCTCTTCTCAGCAAATCCTATATATCACAGTTCAGATGAACACATAACATACACCTAGGAGGGATGATTTACTTGTCAGAAGAACTCTTATGTTTTATGTAGCTTTACCACAGGATTCCTTAGCCTGGTCTTTCTGGGACATTGATTTTATTTACTTATTTATTTTTTTTGATTTATAATCAACTTTTTAGGGCTGTAGGAATTGCATAAAATGAGGGAGACCCACCTGCATGTTGTTTTGTAAGCATCTTCAGTCATTTTCATATTTATTTATGAGTCTTCCCAGCCTGACGGGTCCTTGAGGGTGGGAACCCCATCTCGTCTTGGTTTGGTGTGGTCTTCAGTGCCTACCTTGCCCCAGGCCTTGATAATCTGTGGAAAGTGGGAGGGCTCCCACCTCTTCTGGGAGATAACCTCACGGCCTTTGTCTTACAGGGCTCGTATCTGGAAATCAAGAAGCAGATGGACAAGCTGGATCCCCTGGCCCATCCTCTCCTGCAGTGGTATGAGTAGAATGGTTCATCCTTCAGCAGTTGGGGGAATGGGGCATAGTATCAGACCTGGAGCCTATACCTTCTCTTAGGGGTGGTTTCAGCATTGTTCCTAAGATTATAGATATTATGGCAGCTTTTTCTTGGGGTTTTATTGATACACCTGGCTTGGCTACAAACTGGGATCCAACAAAGAACCCACAAGTTCTAAGACTATGTTTCAAGTTCTCTTTAGTGCTTCTTATTTCCCAGTAGGTTTCTGAGTGCTGCTTGCCTATAGGAATTAACACTTCATTTCAATTAGATTTTCTATGCGTGCAGAGACTTCCCTCTCCTTCTACTCCCTTTCTCTATCTCAAGCCCTTCCCTGTTGATGTTAGCTGTCCAGAGGCTTGGAGCACTATTACTACTCCCTTCTCTGAGCAAAGGTTCTGACCTTGAATTTCCTTTCTACTTCCCTTCACCCCTGACCTTGATTTCTGTTCTCTCTTCCTGGAATAGCTTTCCCTTTCTAGCGTGTTTTGCTCTGTCAGGTCAGCCTTTGATATTAGTACTTTTTCAGTGCACCATGCTCCCTCTTAGCATGAGGAATGACCAGGCATAGACCGTTCAGAATGGCATTACAGGTACATAAGTGAAGCACACAACCAACCAGATTACCACTATAAGAGATAATGCCCCCTTGCTGAGTCCTCAGTGGCTTATGCCTTTGTTCTCTCCTGTCCTCTTGAGTTCAGCCTACATACAGGCCAGTATGTCCCTGAATTCTCAGGAAGTTTGTTCTAGTTTCTTCTGTTCTTTTTTTCTGCAGCTCAGACAATAACTGTCCATTCCCCCCATCTCTGAGAGCCTTCAGCCTTCCTCTGGGCTCAAATAGGATGGCTCCTGAGCCCCTGTGCTAAGTTTCTAAATCCCAAATGTAAGTTGTCACCATCCTAACACAGACCCACCTCTCTGATTTTCTTTGGTAGCTGACCTCTTATGCTCTTCTTTTTGTTCTTTACTTTTCTCTGCCTGGATGTAGCAGCCTACCTCCCACCCCTCTCTTTATTTCATCTGTTGTTTACCCAGTAACTAACTGGTCTCTGGTCAGTAACTTCTTTTACATTTTTATACACAAACATTGCCACCCACAGGAATATCCGATAGTGTCCTGGGTTCACAGTTCAAACAACCCTGCAATCCTTGCTTATTCTCCAAGGGGCAGAGCAAGGCTGCTGCTTTGTTTAAGATGGCCTAACCACATGTTTATTCTGTCCTTTTTCTTTTTTTGTCTGTTGTACCGTAGGATCATCTCTAGCAACAGGTCGCACATTGTCAAACTACCTCTCAGCAGGGTAAGTGACCATTCTCCATCTAAACTCTGAATTTCTAGTGAGGGGCAAGGAGGGGCTCCAAACCAGCTAATCACATTGGTTCTAAACCTGCCTGGTTAGACTTGTCCATCAACAGTAGTCCTTGGGCCAATGCATATTTCCTTTATTTGGGGTCAGTACAAGCCTAATTTGCTCCCTATCCCCAACCTTTCCCTCCCTGATCTCCCATTTCTGCTCTGTTTTCCTGACCCCACCCCCACCCTGGGCAGCAGCTGAAGTTCATGCACACCTCACACCAGTTCCTCCTGCTGAGCAGCCCTCCTGCCAAGGAGGCCCGGTTCCGGACCGCCAAGAAGCTCTATGGCAGCACCTTTGCCTTCCAGTGAGGAGTGGGACGGGGCTGGGGCTGGGGGCTGGATAAGGCACCAAAAATGGGGGGATGGTGGCAAGCTCACTTGAGGAATAGGAGTTTGTATGACTTATGTCCATCATATTAAATGCTGTGGTGGTAGGTGCTGTAGAGGATAAAGATACTTAAGATATGGTCTTTAATCTTAAGCTATTTAGGATGTAGTTGAGGAGAAATGACATTTACATATAAAAAGATGTGGTTGAAGGTAGATTGGCAGGGATAGATTTGAAAACTGCTTTGAAGAAAATCAGCAATTTATGCCTGATTTTGAGAGAAGAGAGAAAAAAATAGATTAAGAGTAACTTAAAAGAGATGTGAAGTCATGATTGGAAGCCATACTTGGGATAAGTGATAAACTCACTGAGTTTGAGATGAATTTGTTTAATTTGAAATATCAGGATGATAGGCAAATGAAAATATTGAACCAGCAGCTGAGGATTAGGATGGGACTGTTTGAAGTGTGGAAGAGAAGATAGGCCTGGATATTAAGATGTAAGGGTTAGCCATACACACACACATCTTACATGCCTGTAACTATATCCGTGTGCATGTCCATCACTAGCTTTATCTGTGTCCATCTTCATGTCCTGTGTGTATGAGAATGGGTGGGAGTGGCAGTCTTGGAATTTTCTTGGGAACTTCATTCCATGAGGAAACATGTATTCTACACTGCCTTACAGTGGGTCCCACATTGAAAACTGGCATTCGATCCTGCGCAATGGGCTGGTCAATGCATCCTACACCAAACTGCAGGTGAGGCTGTGCTCCTTTTCTCTTTCTCTCCACCTTCTCCCTGCCCCACTCATTTCAGGGAAGTCTGCTGTAAAGTACTCCACTGTGTTTGCCTCAGCATCCTCAAACCTAGCCTCCTGTGAGGCTTTCCTAGGGAGGAAGTTGAATCTATATGTATAGAATGAATATGGTGGTTGTATTTTGACCTGAGGCTGTGTTTTTAGGAGTGGGAATATAGCTGTAGGCAGAATTAGAAATTGCTGATTGCAATCACTGTGATCAATGAACCTGTTAGAGCTTTTCAATATATGTGACTATTCAGTCAGAGAGTTAATATAGGAGACTTACTTCTTTGTCCTGCAAGACTCCAAGGAACGATTATTATTCCTCCTCCTGGCTACCTGTTCTGTATTCATTTTTAGAGGGCAGGGATCTGCATATGTACCAAGGGGCATGGATTCTGAGCAACTGACTCAGTGGCTATGCCACTCATCAGTCTCCAAGGCTTCAGTATCTAGTATTTCATAGGCAAAGGGGTTAACCTGCATCCACTTTTCAGCTAATCAGCTTTTCAAGAGTAGGTGCCTAAAGTTATCTGAATGAGTGAGAAGATTAAATGGAGGGACAGAGGGCTGGATAAGCCTTGTGGCTGCCTAATACACAGCCATGGGAGGGCCCAGGCTCATATTGCTCATCCTGGTGTTTCCCTGCAAGCTGCATGGAGCAGCCTATGGCAAAGGCATCTACCTGAGCCCCATCTCCAGTATTTCCTTTGGATACTCAGGTAAGAAATAATCTTTGGCCACATTGACTCTATTTACATTGCATCCATTTTGTGAATACATAAACCTATGCTGTCTCCTCTTCCATCATGGACACTTGGTCTGTGTCAGCTCTCTCCCCAATCATGGATACGTAATCTTTCTCTTTTTTCTTTCGTTAGGAATTTAGATTATTTGTATGGTGAGGCCAATTATCTCCCTTTCTTGTAGGTATCCTCTTCTCCATGAATAAAACCATTCATTGTGGGACCTTAGCCCTAGGAATGGGTTAAGGAATTACTGGGAGATGACTCTAGGCTCTCTGGAGAACACATTTTTGGTGCTGACAATAGCCTGTCAGACTGTATATGTGCACACGTGGATGTGAGTTGATATATGAATGCACTTGAAGTCTTGAGTCCCTTCCACTGGCTTACATTTCTGGAGACATGGTTCTCCTCCCTGTCAACCACCTTTTAAAATTTAAACTGTCTGTAATTATACACTATTATATTAGTCACATTGAATACAAGAGGAAGCATTTTATTCCAAAGATAAGGTATGAGCAACATCCAGATTCTAGTTAGGAGATGAGTCCCACTTTGTCCAGCTCAGAAAAGAAATCTGACTTAGCTTTCTCATTGTTTCAAGTTTATATTTGAGTTCTTCTCAGCCTTTTTTAGTTCAGGTTCTGTATAGTCTTTTTTTAAGAGAAAGCCACCATATAGTCACATGTCTACCATATGAAGGGGCCAGTGCTAGATTCTTTATAGATTTAGTATTCTCCATTAATGTAACTGTTACAAAAATAAGAACACTTAGCTCCAGAATAGCAGAATAGAAAGGTCTCTAATGACATAATAAACCAAACAAAGAAGAAGAAAGGAGATAATATAAATAAGAATAAAAATTAATGAAATAAGAACAGGTACAACAGGCCCCAAAAAAACCAAGATGGTTCTTTTAAAGAACTAGCAAAACAGATAAACCTGGGTAGATTGATTAAGAAGAAAAAAAGCAGCATTAAATAATGTGAATAAAAAAGGGAACATAACTATAGATATAGCAAAGTTTTATTTATTTTTACTTTTTATTACTATTATTATTTTTTTGGCTGCACCACACGGCATGTGGAATCTTAGTTCCCTGACCAGGGATCAAGCCTGCATTTCCAGCATTGGAAGCCCAGAATCTTAACCACTGAACTGACAGGGAAGTCCCAAAATTTTAAAAGCTAATAGAATTCTGTCAACTTTATGCAAATGATTTGAAAACTTTGTCAAGATGGATAAATCCCTAGAAAAATACAACTTAACAAACTGATTCAAGAAGATATAGAAAACCTGAATAGCTCTAACATAAAAGACATTGAAATAGCAGCTTAAAATTTTTCACAACAAAACAAAAGCCTTGCCAAATCCAGGTAATTTTACAAGTGGATCTTAAGTCAAACTTTCAAATAACAAATTATCCCAATCTTAAACAGAATCATCCAGAGAATACAAAAAGATGGAATTACAAATCATAAAAGATTGGTAAATTTGATTTTATTAAAATTATAAGCTTCTGTTCATCAGAAGACACCTTAAAATAAAAAGGCAGCTTACAAACTAGGAGAAGACATTTGCAACACATATAACTACAAAAGATTAGTAATAAAAGTGCATTATAAATTCTTGCAAATAAGAAAAAGACAATCCAATGAAAAGGCAAATAACACAGGGAAGTCACTGAAGAAATGACCAAAAATATGAGCAGCTTCTCAGCCTCTATTAATCAAGGAAGTAAAGGCAAGACCAAAATGACATACCATGTAGTACCTATGTGGATTGGCAAGAATTTAAAAATCCGGTAATACCTCTGATTATACCGGAGGTTGGGGGCTTCCCTGGTGGCTCAGAGGTTAAAGCGTCTGCCTCCAATGCGGGAGACCTGGGTTCGATCCCTGGGTTGGGAAGATCCTCTGGAGAAGGAAATGGCAACCCACTCCAGTATACTTGCCTGGAGAATCCCATGGACGGAGGAGCCTGGTAGGCTACAGTCCATGGGGTCGCAAAGAGTCGGACACGACTGAGCGACTTCACCTAATTTGTAGATTAGCAGAATCTCTTTTATTGCTTGTGGAATATAAATTGGTACAACCACTTTGGAAAACAGTTTGGTGTTACATTTTATAAAGCTTAAGAAATACTATCCCTGCAACCAAGCATTTTCATTTCTGAATATGTGCACCCAAAGGTGTATAGTATTGTTTGCAACAACAAATTTTAGAAAAAAACTCATACTCATCATCAGGAGAAGGGATAAGTACATCATAATCTATTCTGACAATAGATTATTATTCAGCAATGACAGTAAACCAACAGTGGCATTCAGCAGCATGGAAAAAATGTTAAGTAAATAATGGTTGAATTGAAAAAAAAAAAAAAGGCAAGACAAAGGACTGCCTTTTTTTATATTGCTCAAAAGTAAACAAAATTAAAATTATTTAGCTATGTGTGTGTGTGATAAAACTAAAGGAAAAAGAAGAAAAATAACAACCTAAATTTCAGAATAGTGGATATCTCCCAAGTGGAGGCAGATATTGGGATAGGGTTAGGAGCACTTAGATATAAGTCACTGATAATATTTTAGTTCTTGGATTTAGTTCTTACGTCTGTTCTTAGTTCACTGTCCTATTAAACAAATGATAGTATGTCTATGAGTAATCCACAAAGGATAGGCGCCCAGTGAATATTTGTTGAACGTGTGAATGAATCTTATTCTGTGTACCTGGAGTCCAAAGTGGGGGTGGGATTGGGTAATCCTTTGGCTTTGTCTAGAGACCACAATTTTTATCTTTGTGCCAGCCTAAGCTTCTCTCAGATTAATTCCTTATTCTAAATAGTGAGTCTCCTGGCTTCTGGTGGCCACAAAATTCTTATTTGTTGTCTGTTTTCTCCCTGTTCTCCTCTCCCATTGGCCTTTGTTTACTACTGAGTGCCTGAATACCTTTAGTTATCAGATGGAGCTAGGAATCTCTATTGACTTCTTAACTTTATTTACTGATTATGTAAAAACATCATATGGCACCATCCTTCTCCCTCCAAAGGTTGATTTGATTCTAGATAAAAATACCATGTTTTTCTATTGCAGCTATAGGTCATTTTGTTCAATCTCTTACTACTTTTCAGATAAAGTAGATACAAAGAAAAGTCAAATGACTTTCTTGGGTCAAACAGATCTAACTAGCAGAGTTAGGACTGGAATCCAGTTCTCCTGACTTTTAGGCCAGTGTTCTTATCATTATTTTGGACTGACAGGGTAGGCTTTGCTTGAATAACTGATTTTCTGAGGGCCCCATGGATATGTGAGAGTGTTCTTATCATTATATTGGACTGACAGGGCAGGCTTTGCTTGAATAACTGATTTTCTGAGGGCCCCATGGATATGTGAGAGTCTCTAACCCTGGATGGGATGTGGGTAAATGTCTGACTTAGTTACTCTAGCATATAACTAACTCTTCTTTGTATGTTTCCTTCTACCCTTTTCTGCTCTAGTTTTCTGTATTTTTCCTCAGGGTATCCAGGTGCCTTCTGAGGGTCATTGTAAATAGAGAGCATCCATTTAAGGAGCGGAGCCTCTAAAGACTTGGCCATAGTGTGCAGGTTAAAATGAGGGAGAGTAGGAAAGGAGATGGTAAGCTCCATCTGTCTGTTTAGTCATGTTTAGAAACTTGTCCAAGTATATACTCTGCACACCAAGCAACCAGGGAGTATTCTGGCCTCTAGGTTCTCAGTGTGTCTGGTCTCAGGAAACTGAGAGAAGATGATTGGGGTTATTACAGTCAGGACAGTGCACAGCAGGATTGGGATGGAACAAGATTTGAATTCTATCATAAGGGCCATCTCTAAGACCAGCCATAGAAATCAGATTGTTCTCTCAACCTCTGAGGTAGAACCTAAATGGGAACTTTACTCAGAACCATGCACTGAAATACCCAGGCTGAGAAGGTTATCAGGTTTGGATGCAGAGCTAAACCTAGTTAAGGCTAATGAAGAAGTTGGAAACAGAGAATGGTGGGGATTCCTATAGGAGAAAGAAATAGGCAGTTCAAATCTTGAGGTTCTCATTGCCTTCACTTTTATTCAAGCTGTAAGTCTGTCATGGGGCTTCAGAGTGAGTGCATGATGAATTGACAGCCTGAGTAGTGAAGAATGTCAGTCCAGTAGTTGCCATCCCTGCTTCTATACCATGATTACCACAAAACCAAGACTTGCAGCAGAGTGGAGTTAGTCGTAATAGAAAGTGCCGGGGTGGGCTGATGAGGTAAGGGCCCCTGCTTCTGGTCTGCAGTGATAGCATCATTTCCCATCTTCATCTCCCTCTCTGGTCTCATGGTCTCATACACACATACACAGACTCAGCCCTTATTGGGATAAGGCTGGGCCTGTGATAAAGCCGAATACAGAGACTGGAGTCCAAATCATGGGACAGAAAGAGTTGGGAATAGGGGCCCACAAGCACTGTTTCATATCTAAATAGGAAGAGTCCAGAGTCTCTAAATGTTATAAACAGGGCTATTCAGTGAGGGTTAAGGATGGTGGAGAATTTATGGATTCAGATAAGATGAAAGCAAGTAAATTGGCTCCTCTTCCTCAAGTCTGGGAAGACTTTCTGAAGGAAGCAGGACTCTTCAGGGTAGTTGCCATTTTGGTTACCTGTGGAAAATTATTCATCAGTTACCTGTTCTGCTTTCTCCCTTTAGCCTGAATGACTCTGGTCAGAGGTTTTTATGTAGCTTTGAAACTGGAGCAGATCTGACTTGCTCTGCTTGCTTTCTTTCCACTCATTTTACTCAGCCTGGCATCAGACCTGAAATGTTGATGTTACCGCTCTCCTAGGCCCCTCATTCCTTGCTCATTTCACCTCTTGCTCCCTATCTTAGAATCCGTCAGTGATTGCCTAATGTTCTCAGGATAAACTCCGGTTGCCTTAACATGGCCTCCGAGGCCTGCTTGATCTTATCCTGGCTTTCCTCTTCCCCATCATCTCTCATCACTTCTCTGCCATTGACTATGCTCCATACAAACTAAGGTACATTCTTCCAGGCCTTTTGTATCCTGTTATCTCAGCCTAGGACACTCCCTTCCTCTTCGTTTAGCTAACTCTTCCTAATTCTATAGTTCTTAGCCTAGCTGTCACCAGGAAGCCCTCTTCAAACCTGTGGGCTAGGCTAGTTCCCCTCCTCTGGCTCACTCAGTACCCCGTATTTTCCCCATCATAACCCCTACCATGCTGTGTCACTATTATTTGTTCCTTTCCTGTAATCTCCATCAGGCTAAATTCTGTGAGGGCAGATATACTGTTTGCTTTATTCACTGCTGTGTCACCAAGTGTCTCTAGCTCCAGTGCCTGGCACATAGTAGGCACTTCAGTAAATATTTGATGAAGGAATGGATGAATGACTGGTTTTTTTTTTTGTGACAGGAATGGGAAAAGGACAGCATAGGATGCCCTCCAAAGATGAGCTCGTCCAGAGATACAACAGAATGAATACCATCCCCCAGGTATTATTAATTGCCTTTGTTTGACTGAGGCAGGACACTTCCTCTTGGATAAGTTTAGGCTACAGAGATGGATGGGGAAACATTGGTAGTGATGGGGGTGGGTGGCTTATAGATCATTTCAAGCAATCAGATACATTCTAAGAGGAACCCATTTCCAGAGTCATTTGTGGCTTCAGTCATGAGTATGGGAATAGAAATTGAGTTTATTAAATCCAATGACATGAAAATGTAAAGATGGAAGCTTGGACTCATCCAGACTGATTATGAAAATCAGAAATTGTGGGAGGTGGCTGGAAGCCCAGGATATCCCAATCTCTAACCCCCTAACTGCTACCAGTTAACTCACCTCTCTAGGGAAAGCTATAACCATCTACCTGGCTCTCTCTCCTCTTCTAGACCCGATCCATTCAGTCAAGGTTCCTGCAGAGTCGGAATCTAAACTGCATAGCACTTTGTGAAGGTAGGTAGCTCACCCTGTCCCTGTTTTTGTGGGTCCCCAACCTTCATTTCAGGTGCCACTTTAGCACATGATCCAGTCAAGGGTGATGTTGAAGCATCTTTCCTTCCCCTCCCTGCCTGGACTCTCTGACCCAAGCATTATACCTATAACTTCTGGGCCTTCTCTTCCCAGTGATTACATCTAAGGACCTCCAGAAGCATGGGAACATCTGGGTGTGCCCTGTGTCCGACCATGTCTGCACACGGTTCTTCTTTGTGTAAGTCTAGGAGGGCACCTTGGGAATACTTGGAGAAGTGAGGGTGAGAGCACAGTGATATGGACTGCTGGGAAAAGTCTGTTTCTGTTATTGGAGACTTGTCCCTGGCTACCTGAGTAGAGCCGGAACTGGGACTTCCCCTTGGAGGAATGAGGATGGGTATAAATCAAGGGCTGTTTAGAGGAAACCAGATACTCTTCCACCGTAAAGAGTAGCAAGAAAGGGTTTTGATTCTGGGATGGGATGGCCACACCCCTAAATGCAGGTCCATGGGTTGACATTATTCTTGGATTGGTCTCCCTCTTATGCTCACGTTTGCATTATCTTTGGCAGATATGAGGATGGTCAGGTGGGCGATGCCAACATTAATACTCAGGACCCCAAGATACAGAAGGAAATCATGCGTGTGATCGGAACTCAGGTTTACACAAACTGAGGGGGCCCCAGCCCTCGTACCACCCCTGTTCCCCCAGGATCCATCTGCCCTCATAAAAGGGCTCAGGAGCAGCAGACAAGTCTGCCCTGAGGACTCAAGGGGCCATTACCAAGGGGCAGGAAAAAGATAGACGAGGCGGCCTTCATGGTGGAGACTGACCCAGGAACCACTCCACATTTGGATGGCCCAGACTGACTCCTTACCCCGATTTTCCCAGTTGACTTCACCCTGTTTGTAAATAAAACAATAAAATGGAAGGTGCTGTGGACTGGATATGATCACTGTGGTCTGACTAGCCTTGGTCCAGCACCTGCTGCCCCAAGCCCCCAAATGGGGGTAGGGGTGGGGACAGTGGAACATCACGGGGGCTGGGACTATTTATGTTGGATGGAGTCAAAGCTCAGTCCATCTAGTATAGTATCCTATAGATCTGTCAACATTTTATTCAGTGGATTAGATAAAGGAAACTTATGCATATGACACAAACTGAGAATGATACAGAATACCACTGGTGACTCTTCAAGATTTAAAAGGACCATTGAGGCCACAGTAGCTCAGATTTCCTATCTTTAGGACCTCTGTTTTCTGCACAAAACCTATCCTCTCCTTTGCTCTATATCTTGGTGGCTGGGCCCTACTCTCTACCTCCTCCTGCTCCCAGTTGTTTCTTTGGGATAAGGGAGGTGGAGGGGGAGCTGATAGCTCTCTAATAACTTGCAGTCTGTAAAGAGATCATAAGGAAATAGTTTCCTTTAATGAAACAAAATCCAGATTCTTCAAAGTTAGCAATGTGAGAGAAGACAGCTGTTCACTGAATATCTAATTGTTTCAGTGAAACCCATCTCCTTGTTGAAATTCTCACTGCCAACCTTCTGGCCTGCAGGCTGTGCTCCATGTACCTAAAACCCTGAAGTTCTAAGAGACAAGTTGGATATTGCCAATTTTACAAACTGTTAATGAAGAAAAACAGTATAAGCACAGAGACTACAAAAAGCTTTAAACAAGCCTGATTTTCAAGTATAGGCTTTTTAAAAATTGTTACAGCTTCTTGATTTATACAGCCTATACTAGACTACCTGTTGTCTTTCATTATGTGTGTGTATGCTTAGTCATTGGTTGTGTCCGACTCCTCGTGACTCCATGGACTGTAGCCCTTCAGGCTTCTCTGTCCATGGTATTTTTCAGGCAAGAATACTGGTGTAGGTTGCCATTTCCTACTCCAGGGGATCCTCCTGACTCAGAAATCAAGCCCACATCTCGTGCGTTAGTACCCCTGAGCACCTAGAAATCCCCCATTAGGCAGTCCATCCTAACTGAAATTCCGGCCTCCTTGAAGGACCCTTGCAGCTCATCTGTATAGTATCAGAGATAGTTAGCATTTTTCAGTTCTTATTAGGTAGGTGCTGGGCATTATGCTAAGCACTTTAATACTTTAATACCTTGGCTTACTATGTTCTTGGTATTGTTGTAAGCGTTGTACACATGCAGACTAAACCAATTCTGTAAACAAGCCTATGAAGTAGATGCCATTATTCCCATTTTGTAGATGAGGAAGCAGACACAAAGGATAAGCAATATGTCCGTATTCCACAGCTAGTGGCAGGCAGCCTGATTCCAGAACTGCTGTTCTGTTTCTATGCTATGTAGCCTTTCAAACTTCACATTATTTTTTTATTTAAACTTGACAACAAAGATGGAAGATAGGTTTGTTTTTTTTTTAGGGATCTTAAATAACATGGTTAACGTCTCCCAACTGGTTAGTGGCCATGCTGGGTTTTTACCCAGAGTTGCTCAACTCCAGGACCTGAGCTCTTAACTCTTTTTGACTTCTGCAGGGATTCTCAAACTGCTTCCACTAGTGTTCCAGCAATTGAATCTAGGTGCTTGGCTAGACAGCATTTTTGCTCAATTTTCAGAAATTGTTGATAGATTTTTTTTTCATTTGTAACCATTTTTTAGAGTTGTTATCAGTGGCATCTGATAAAACAAGTACTAGCAAATGATGGAATGATAAGTAATAGACAGTGTATGTTACCAGAAAAACTCAAAACACCTGAGTTGGCCTCATGGGAATCACTTTCTTAATAGCATATGCATAATAGTCTCTTAATGCCAATAAGACTAATTAAATATATCATTTTATAGTGTTCTACATAATAGCAGCAGGACTTTTTGAATCTGAGAAGTTTGAAAGCCATATAACCTTATCTGAAAAAATTCAAAACATGTACACTATAAAGCAAGCCTAATAAAAACCTGCAGCATTCCTTTAACAAGAATGCTTTTATTGCAGGGGAAATTGCATGGGGCCCTGAGTTTCTAGAGGGGAATCCTCCTACAGCCTGGAGTGGGAGTTGCAGGATTGCCCCTTTCTCCCACCCAGGCCTGGCCACCTTGGAGTTGGGGTGGTGGAGCTTGTGAAAGCCAGGTCTGAGCAGGAGATCCTCTTTCAACAAAGCCAGTACAGACACTATACACAGAGGTTGATGGTTGCCTCCTACCTTCCACGTAGTCCTGGACTCAAGCAGCCTTATTCAGTTAGACCTGGACATGCTGTGTTAGGGCTAGGGCTGTGTAAACAACTATTTTCCTCAATTAGTTCCAGGTGGAGAGTAGATGGCTGTGATTTCTGGATTGGAAACCTAGAACGCCTAGAGTTTAACCTTCCTCTTCCCTCTCGCAGTAATTTTCCATTTTCTAGGCAGGGTGTGGCCATGACTCAGTTTGTGGTGAGAATGTGGCCATCCAGAGGGGAGGAGCCTTCTGGATCCTGCCTTTCATTCTGGCCAGTGGGGAGAGGAAGGGAAGAGTCTGGTGCTGAGTCATAACTGGGTTACTTACCAGCATCTCACAGAAAGGATTCTGAGATGGAGGTTTGGGTGGTGATATCTCAGCTTCTGGGATCAGTTTGGGAGTGGCGGGGAGGAAGCTTCAGGGGTCATGTAATTCCTTCAGGGCCCTTCTCCAGAAGAGGGGTGGGGGAAAATAAAGCAATTCATTTGAAGGGGCAGCAGTCTCTCAGAATATATAATTTTCCACAACTATTTCAGAGTCACCGTTTAAGTTAAAGCACTGCCTACAAAAATTATTTTAACTAGGAGAGAGACCAAAGTCGTCTTTGTCCTAGCTATCCTTCCAAGGATAAGTGGGTCTGGTTAGCTGTAGCCAGCGAGCATGGAGGTGGAGACTAAAATACCATGCGAAGGAAAATGTGGATTATGATGGCACTGCAGCAGGAGGACTTCCTGGGGAGGGGGCATGTGATCTATTGTGTGCTGATGCCTTTCTTTTTTTTGGCAAAACTTCTCTATACTGTGTTATTTTTTGGCCACAACAAGGAGCATGCGGAATCTTTAGTTCCCCAGTCAGGAGTTGAACCCATGCTGCCTGCAGTGGAAGGGCAGACTCTTCATAGAATTCCCACTGTTGCCTTTCTTGGTCTTCTAAATCTTGATTACTTTGGGGGACTGGGGTCTGCTTACCACTCCACTTGCATCATAAGGAGCCTGAGCTCTGGCTACGCTTGTAGGGAAAAAAGAGAGAGCCCAGGCCTCCATGGCTTGGTGGATGGGACTAACCCACCTTATGGAAGCTTTGTCCTGTGATTAGTAACAGTTCTGGGCTAGAGACACTGCTGGAGGTCCTGTTGGCTGAGGCAGTGGAATGACCTGGAATGAACAAGGACTCTTCAGGAATCTCCCTTTTCTTAGTGCTGATAAGGCATTTCCCCAGGAGGGGGAACCTTAGATACACAGTTGCATTCAGAAAACATCTTGTTTATTGTTCCTTTCCCCTGGAATGGCCTTCCCAGTGCCCATCTCTATGGTAACCAGCCCTCCAAATCTCCTCCTCCATGAATCTTTTCCTTTCCCCAACAGACAACTTGTTCTCTCTTTATCCCATAACTCCAAAAGGTCAACCTTGTCTTCCTTCCAGGATTTGTCTGGGGGAAACTCAGAAATTAAGGTTTTCTGCCACCCTGGTGGGTCTGAAGAGATCTTGGGAATTGGAAGGAACGCATTGAAGAAATTAAAAGTCTACTTAATCTGGCTCTGGAAAGGGTTTATGAAGTCCAAAGTGGTAAGAACTTCTAAATGTGACATCCAGGCCAGTGGGCTGCCCTGGAAACCTGTGTTGGCCTGAGAGAAGTAACATTGCTGTTTTAGGCAGAGGCCAAGAGGTCTTTAATGGTAAAACCTGTAACCTTACCCTCTTCACCAGGGCCAAAACTTGTCTTTAGGCTCCAGAGTTTTGTTCAGGGATTGTTTGCTGACATACCAACCTTGCAAGGGAGTCCAAATGACCATCAAGAGTTAAATTCCAGATTCTGTGATTCTGTGGCCGAAAATCCAAACAGGTAACAAACACAGCAGTCAACACCCTCACTCACATCTCAGTCCAGTGAACCTAGCAGCCCCTCCTCCTGTCCTGCTAGCTCGTGGGCACAGTGGAATGGCTGGAAGCAGAGCCTAACTTAAGTGGGGTCTGTATCCCCCCTCAGCCTCCCCAGTTTCTTGTAGCTCTGGGGTCACTTGTTGTTGGGTCAGAGGAATAAAGGTTCATTTCAGGAGGATGGCTCAGAGAAGGGCAAACGCAGTTACTTGAATTGAGACAGATGTTCTGGCACTAGTCACAAGGAAAAACCTCCAGAACTAGTGAGTTCTCAAAGAGGATGCCTGTTGAGCCCTGTGCTATACTCATTCACATACTTCAACTATCAAACCCCACCAGATGGAGCTAGAATTGTCTGCAGTTTACTTTTAAGGAACTGGACTCACACTAAATTACAGGATAGGATTAGGGCTAGTGAATGGAATTGGAACTAAATGTGATGGAACCCATGCTTGATTCTATACTAAGCTGCTTCTCAGCCCAGTAATGACAATCACCTCAAACTGACAGATTTTCACTATACATCTACTATGAGCAAAAATATAACCTGTTAGTGTCTGTGAAAGTTTCATTAATATATATATATTTTAACTATTAGAGTTCACCTTAAACTGACAGATTTTCACTATGCATCTAATATGAGCAAAAATATAACCTATTAGTGTCTGTGAAAGTTTCATTAATATATATATATTTTAACTATTAGAGTTTTAATTTTGTATTGGGGTAGAGTTAGTTAACAGTGCTGTGATAGTTTCAGGTGAACAGCAAAGGGACTCAGCCATACATATACATCTATTCATTCCCTCCCAAACTCCCCTGCCATCCAGGCTGCCACATAATATTGGGCAGAGTTCCATGTGCTATACAGTAAGTCCTTGTTGGTTATTAATGGACAGCATTTTTATAACTGTTGGAAGACCAAAATCTGTAACTGAAGTGCAATAGTTTGCCATCAGCTCTCCAGTTTAATACATGTACTTTTCAATCACAGGAATATAGATATAGATCTTTAAAATGCAACATAGTCCAGCACTGGCCAGAACGCATTGCCCCTCTAGTGTTGTTCAACCCTGTACTTTGTTCATCTTTAGCTGATAGGCCAATATGGCCACTTAAGCCACCCTCTTTCTCTGGATAGAGAAGAATCTGATTTCCTCTGGTAAAGCATGATTTTTTTTTTTTCCCTCTCAGCAACTTCATGAGCTCTTACCACCTCAGTAATGAAGCATTCACTCCCTCTCTGCAACTGAGGGAACCAGAAACAGCTTATAGAAGAGATTAAAATATTTTATCTTAATGTTGTTACTTTTTGTCATCTTATCTGAGCTAACAGGAAAGCATAATGAAGGCCTGTGATTCAGATGCAGGCAGGGTGTCTGCCTGAGCGGGCCACACCCATTGGTCTCTTTTTTCCAGGAAAAGGAAAGAACCTAATAGTATTCACGATTTTTAACATTGTATCTGCTCTCAAAATTTGGCTGAAAGAAGGCAAGAGTTAACAATTGCTTCGTAGATAACTGCTGTGATCACTAGAAAATCAGAAAACGCCTTAAGGAAAAATACAAGAAAAAGCTCCAACAATATTGATTAAAATACACAAGGTTGAAAACAGAAATTCTTACTTCGGCAGAGATTATGAGATCTAACGTTATGACATTTCCTGATATGGTCAGTTCTGCACTAATATTAATACCTTCTATTCACTTTCTACTCTCAGGCACTCGCTCCGCAGGACTCCAGTCCCTACTAAAGTCTTCACATGGCCTCTACTTGTCCTTTGTTCTAAGCCCTAAGAACAAAAGGGCCTCGCGCTCCCGCTCCTAGCACACTCCGCCCTCTCGCGTTCTCCCCGCTCCCTAGTTCTACCCCCGTTCCAGTGTCGGAGCCCCTCCTCAGGCGGCCGGGACCTCCAACCATCCCGAGTCTACATCCCCCACCCCACCTCTGACTGTTCGGTTCAGTCTTCGGGGCGTGCGCTGGGGCGGGCACCCGGGCCAGGGGATTGCTGCCCGGGGACCCATAAATCTGGGGGCTATCTGGGTAGGCCAGGGCCACTCAGCTGAGGTGGCCTGGGCCAAGGGTCAAGAGAAGACCTGGTCCAGAATTCCAAGTTGGCCGCAACAGGTGGCCTGGGCGCCGGGGGGTCTGGGAGGGAGGTCTCCAGAGTTCCGAGGGCGTGTCCTCCCGTCCCGCCGCTTCCCCATTGGGCTCGGAGGACCTCGATGCTGCGAGTTTTATTTTTCGTGTCCTTCCGCCACGGAATGTAGTCCTCCCTCAAAGGGCAACCTGATTCCCCCGTTCCGCCTCCGCCGCACTTCCTACTGAAGGTGACTGCCCGGCGAGGACGCGGAGGGGCGGGGCCCCGAGAGCCCGGAGCCAGGATTGGATGGGAGGCGGGGCGGCGGAGGGATTGCGGCGGCCCACTGTCGGGATAACCTTGAGGCTAAGGCAGCGGATCTCCGCATTGGAGCGACGCGTCGCGAGCCTCCGGACTTGTGTGCAGTAGCAGCGCATCCCGAGCCGGACCACGTCGGAGGTGAGCGTGGGGAGAGACTGGGCCATCCGTCCCCACCGGGGCTCCGTCTCCCGGGGCAGTGCGGAATGCTGGCCCGCCTGCGCACTGAGGATGGCGCAGGATCCGGGGCATCTTGGGCTCACCCGGTTGGGGTCAGAAAAGAGGAGAAAGGCTGCTTGTGCCTAGGGTCTTTTTCAAAGCCCCCAGCTCCCGCTTCTTCCGAAGGCAAATGGGTCAGCCAGCCCCTTTCCTGCCTTCCCATCCCCATTCTGGTCCCATTCACCCCTCCCTATTTCTCCCTCTTCTATCTGGTCTCGCTCTTGTCTTCCTCCCTTTATTCTCCTAATTTGATAGTTTCCTTTCATGCGTCAGTCTCCCCCGTTTCCACTCTGCTCCTATGCCCGTCGCTTTCCTATCATCTTTAATACTCGCTTCTTGTTTTCAACCTGTCCGTGTCCCCCTCATTCTGATGCTTTCTTTGTAACTTCTTCTTGAAACTCCTCAAGCTCCGCTCCCCGTTCCTCCTCCATTCAGCTGCTGTCCCCTTTTTGTACCTACCCTCATCACGCCCTGGCTCCCGCCCCTCCCCCGCCTCTCTGGTCACGTCCGCTCCAGCGCATCCCTCGCCTGCGCACCTTCCTTCGCGCCACCAGCCTCCTCGCCCCTCCCCCTCTGTTCTGGTCACGTCCGCCTGCTCTCTCGTCCCCGCCCCTTGGCCTCCCATCTCCTGCCCCCCTTCTCCATCATAGTTCCCCAGCCCCGGGCTGGAGTTCCGGGGTCAGCTCCCGAAGTGCAGTGGTCTGCGGATGGGCAGGCTGGCTCCCAGGCGGCCCGGAGATGGATGCAGTGGCGGCCGGAGGCGCAGTTAGAGTTACATAACCCTTGGTCTAACCCGCTGCAGAGGAAGAAAGGGTGGCTGCCCAGTGGCGCGTTCCTGTTTTGTGCCGCCCAGGATACGATAGTGCGGTCGCAGCGCTCCGCTTGCTCCGGGGGGCCTTGGCGGGGGGCGGTGTCCCAGGCTCCATCCCGCCTCGGCGGGGCTGCACGTAGCGGCGCCGGACCCGCCCTACCGCGCCCGCTCCTCGGCATCAGGAAACACTGACCTACGGGCCCGTTACCTACCAAGCATCATCTCCGGCCCGACAAGCTTCTGGATGCTGCTCGGAGGCCTCCTCGAGTTCGAGGCACTCACCTGGCTCCCTGCCTCTGCTTCACGTTACTTAACAGCGTTGCTTAACAGATGCGCCCGATTGTAGAGCGCGGAGGCCGCGGGTTGAGGAGAGTAGAAATATAGCAAGAGCTTGGTGCCACGTACATGCGCTCATTCAATAAAAACTCCGGGGAGTATAAAGAGTTGTTTAGGGGAGGGGTGTGGAGACCAGACCAGATTGACTAAAATCGTCCTAGCCCACAGAACTCAGTCCGATTAGGAAACGAATGTAAAAGTTACCTGTGATAAGTGCCGTGAAGAAGGTACCCACGTGCTTCCACACGTGGAAGGTACGCACTTCCTGTCGGGGTTTAGGAGGCCCCACCAGGTGGCATCACACGGGGTCTGATGAAGCGGAAAAGCACCTTCCGTCTGAAGATTATTTGAAGACTCAGTAATGGGTTGGCATCTCTTGGCTTCTTATCTGTGTTCTTCAAATCCAGGACACTGATCCTCCCCCGTACAAATGAGCCTGATAACTGAGGTCCAGGCATGACGGACAGAGGCAGTGGGAAGTTGAAAACAGGCTTTCAGAATCAGGTTTAACTCATTACATACTGATACGAATAATAGAGGGAATTAGCCTCAGGACCTCAGTTTCCCATGTGAAAATTGTAACTTTTTTCATCTTGGTTGTTGAAAGGGTGGGTCGCTGTATACCCACTTATATAGATACATATTGAGTACTGGGTTCAGTGTCTGGTGAGATGCCTCCAGATGTATTCTTTTGGTCACTGAGCCCAATGACTTCATCTGTAATTGAACTTGAACGCTCCTCTTCTTGCTGCCATCCCGAAACACAGTCATAGTTCATCTTTGGGAGTCAGGCTCTATGTAAATACAGAGATCTCCTAGAAACCAGTTGCTCAGGGATCCTGCTACAGTGTTGGCAAAGTAACAATGTTGCTTTGCTACTCTCCACTTGCAACAGGGGCTCTTTGGTCCTCTAGCCAAAGGAAGGCAAGAAGGGAGATGACTTTCAGCCTTTGGTATTATAGTTTTTGGCTATAAGATTAGAAACAAACTTGCAAACCTAAGACTAAAGTCTTCAGGTTCTATTGGCACCTACTCCAGGTAGCATTCTGGGATTTGCTCAGCTAGCTGGTGTGATAAGATAAGAGGCAAAGGGCGGTAGCTCCTTGTTTGCTGTATGCAGGGTGTGACCACTCCCTGGGGTATAGAGGAGGCCCTAGGTCGGGATTCTACAGCATTGTTAGCAAATAATTCACCCTCAGGTTGCCCGAGGATGCTGCTGGGAATGCAGGGGGAGCTGTTCTGAGGGGAGGAGTATGTAACACATCACCAGATCTGTTTTGGGGGTGGGGTGGGGAGGATGTAGGGAAGATGACTCAACCTTTGAATTTTTCCGCTTTTAAGAGAACTGTCTTCGTTGGGTGAGTGGGGAAACTGCACTGTGGTCTTTGCAGGCTTAAAAATCCCCTCTCCCCTTTCAGTGAGTCAAATAATGAAGTATGCATTCCTCCCAATTAAAAGTGCCTCAGCTAGGTGACAGATAGTGGAGGCCCCCAGGCTCTCTGGACAGTGCTTAATTGCCACGTGGCAGAGCCTCAGGCCCCATTGATAGAGTCTGCACACCTGTCCTGAGCCTTGTGCGATGGATGTGGCAACCCTTTTGGGAATAAGCATTGTAGGGAAGATGAATAACGATGACTTAAATACTATGTCCTTGAACTCATTTCTGCATTACTAGACTGGAGCCACAATGTAGGGACATTAGCCTTATATATAGGAGAGCTGCTCTCATTTTAAGCACTGCATTAGAAGTAAATAATTTCAGTGTTGAATTCACAGTTTAACCAAAAGCATTATTGGGTCTTTAGGAATTGCAGCACCAGTGACTTGGCAAGTTTGGTAGCTGTTACTCCAAACAGATTTAACACCTAAGGGGAGGTGCTTGTGTGCCCTGAGTGTTGTGACATTAATGTGGGGTCACAGGAAATGCCATTTTATTTCTTAAAACTGCTTATTTCTTAATGTTGAGGCAGTAAAACAAGTGGGGAAATGTTTGAGAGCAGGAAGGTAGAAAAACATGCAATTCTTATATTACAGACTTGTAATACAAGTCTACAGGAGTTTTTGTCTTCAGGTTTTATAAAGGCAAGTAAGGGTGTGTTATTTTGGCTAAGAGCTAAGCCTGAAGGTGGGGGAAAATGACTCATTTGACATTAACTTTATTTCTGAATCATTTGGAATATCCACAGTCAAATCCCAGTTAACGGGTGCACCACAGGAATGAGGCATCCATGGGAGCAGAGTTTGTCTTGCAACACTGTTGAGTGAGGGTCTTGTGAGATATGTAAGTGATTTATTTCGTGACCAGTCCTATGGGACCTTGAATCATCACTTTAAGCTTCAGTTCTGGTACAGATAGAAATGGAACTAAATGAAGACCACTCTTTTGGGGGGAGCATTGCTTTATGTCACAGCTTGTGGGACCTTAGTTTCCCCACCAGGGGTTGAACGTGGGCCCTCGGCTTTGAAAGTGCAGTGTCTTAACCATTGGACCACCGGCGAATTCCCAATGAAGACCATTCTTAATTCTACCATACTTTCTGAAAACTTGCTTTTTTCCTCCCTCTCTTTAACCACAAACTAGCCAAGGACTAGATAAATGAATAGGCTGATTATCTTGGGCTTTGTTAAAGAAGCTGTTTTGGGGGAGGTGAGCCAGGATGGGTGGTGAGTGGCAGTGTGTGCAGACTCCGCTGAACCTTTGGACCTCCTCCTATGACTGCTCAGCTTAGGAGGGGAGGTGGGCAGGGCCACCAAGTGGCGCAACCCCACCCCTGCAGTCGTTTTTCCTATATTGGTTTGTGCCGCTCCGCACGTAGGAGGGAGAGCCAGGCTGCAGTACTTCTGGTGGCCTCTGACTCCCCTCCCCCACTTCTCCCTATAGGCGAAACTCCTGGGGACCGGTAAGCCTCTCTTCCCTGACGCCAGCAAGCTGTGATTGGAAGTCAGACAAGGGCTTTAGTCGGGGAGATGCCAAGACTAGCGATGACAGGGTTGCTGCTCCTGGCATTTCAGAGTATGGACCGGCTTGGCTGATGGCAGTTTAAAAAAATTTTTTTTTCTTATAAAAATTATCCGAAAGAGCCCCAGCCCTTCCAAGCATTTAATCAGCCAACAGATAATATTTAACTGTAGATGACTGGTATCACATCACCCTTTTCTCAGGTGATGAGTGCAGTCATGGCATATGAGACCAAGCCATACAACATTTTGGAGGAGCACTGAAGTTTTAGTCTAGTTAAGAGGCAGGAAAGTAAAGACTCAAAAGAAAACTATCCTGATATCTGATATCCCTCTTTTGTTATTTTGTTAGAGAGCAGATTAACACATCACCCATCAGATGGGCAAATGCTGTAAGAGTCTGACAGTGTCAAGTGTTGGCAAAGGTGTGGGAAGGCAAGAACTCACTTTACTGGTTGGTTGTAAATTAATATAACCACTTTGGAGAGCAATTAAGCACTATTTTGTAAAACAGAAAGCAAGCATACTGTGTGGCCTAGGAATACACCTCTGGATATAGAAGCCACACCTGCACAAAGAGACATGTACTAGGAGAAATATTATAGTATTGATTCATGAGGAAAAATTGGGTTTAAGTGGGAAAATGATCAACCAGTAAGGGAATACATAAATGGTCTAGTCACACACTGGGCTAGTATAGCAGTTCATATGAATTAACTAGAGCTGTGTGCCAACTGGATAGATCTTAAATATGCTGCGAAAGCAAGTTGTTTGATAATGCCTTTCAGTGTATTACTTAGCGTATTATAGAAGCAGCAGTATCATAGTGTTGAGTAAAGATAAGACACCCTTAGATGAACTGTAAGGATAGAAAATTCATGACCTTGGTTGGGTATTAGGATGCAATGTGAAAGGGTTGGAGGAACCACCTGGGGATGGAGGACAAATGAATTGGATACAATGGGTTTTTTTTTTTGTTTTTTTTTTTTAAGTCTAAAAATCTGGGTTAAGAACAAATGGTTTTTGGTCATATCTCACAGCATCTTAGTTCCCCAACCAGTTTGAACCCAGCCCTTGGCAGTGAAAGTGTGGAGTCCTAACCATTGGACTGCCAGGGAATTCCTTGGATAATATTAATGGTCAGTTCTGGGTGGCAGAAATATAGATGTTAATGTTTCTTTCTTCAGTTCAAAACAGAAGCAAACCTATGGTGGTCACTATAGGGAGACCAGGCATACTAAGTAGGTCAGTGCTCTGGGAGATCTGGCGTGCCCTTCCTCCTCCCATCCCCTCCTCTTCTCCCTGCAGCTATGATTGATGGAGGGCAGCTCCTCCTTTAAGTACTGAGCCAAGGCCTCCCTTTCCTGAGGCTATCCCTCCCCCTGGACTTGGAAGGATCCTGAATCAGGGTCCCAGGTCCCTCGGTGCTTCCAGAGTGTCAGTCTCACGCCCTGAAGCACTGCCTCATAATTTTAAGTCTAGTAAGGAGCACAACTCAGCAAAAGCTTCGTCTCCACTTCCTCCTCCAGACTGAAACCAGGTCTCTTCTCTGGGCATCTGTGACTGAACCAGGAAATCCTCAGCATTTGAAATGGTAGCAGTTTCTCTGACTCAGGACTTCCTGCCCTGGAGTTGAGTGGTCCTTATAGGGGTGGGCTCATTTAGCATCAGCTTTTGTGCCCTATTGCGCACTCAAATTTGAAATAGGACCTTGGGCTCCTATGTATAATATTTAAGTCACTTAGTTCTAACCCTGAATAAAAGAGGGAGGGAATTTTACCTAAACCTACAGTGGGCTCATTTTGTTTTGTGTAACATGGTAACACCAGACTATGCTTTCTGTTATGGGACCTGTTGAGGAGAGAATGGACTTAATATTCCCATCTCTTAGCTAAGAACTGCTTGTCCTGGCCCCACTCCATATGCAAATATACTGTTATCATTACTCTCACTGTAGGAGGATGAAGGGCTTCTCAGGTGGCTCAGTGTAAGGGACCCATCTGCCAGTGCTGGAGATGCAGTAACAATCCCTACTCCCTGGAGTAGGAAGTTGCAACCGACTCTAGTATTCTTGCCTGGAGAATTGAATGGACAGGGGAGCCTGGTGGGCTGCAGTACTTGGGATCGCAAAAGAGTAAGATGCGGCTGAGGCAATAGCAAGCCACTCCAGTACTCTTGCCTAGAAAATCCCATGGATGGAGGAGCCTGGTAGGCTGCAGTCCATGGGGTCGCTAGAAGTCGGATGCGACTGAGCGACTTCACTTTCACTTTTCGCTTTCACACAATGGAGAAGGAAATGGCAACCCACTCCAGTGTTCTTGCCTGGAGAATCCCAGGGACAGGGGAGCCTGTTGGGCTCCTGTCTATGGGGTCGCACAGAGTTGGACACGACTGAAGCGACTTAGCAGCAGTAGCAGACCGACAACAACAAATAGGATAAACATCTGAGTATTCACTCCAGACCTTGTTAGGTTTTGTGCCTGGCCTGGCACCTATTTTGATCTTGTCACTGCCTTTGTCAGATAAGGGCCAGTCTTGGGAATTATATTTTTTTGCTCCATCATCTACTAACAGAGCTCCTAGAGAGCAGACTGACCTGAATGCCTTGTCCACCATTTTTTAAATATTTATTTATTTCACTGGGTCAGGTCTTAGTTGCAGTACTTGGGATCTAGTTCCCTGTCCAAGCATCAAACCTGGGCCCTCTGCATTGGGAGCTCGGAGTCTTAGCCACTGGGCCAGCAGGAAAGTCCCTGTCCAACATACTGTGATGAATACTTTCTAATGGTTGTTGGTGTGCCAAAGACTTGGGAATCAGACCTCCGTGCTGGCTTGGAGACTTGGAGATGTAGATAGCAAATTGGTGTCACAATCGTGGGCAGCAGGTGCCATCATCATTGAGTCAGCCTGTGTAGTAAGATTGGCATCAGAGCACACATTGGTTAAAGGTTGGCCTATGCAGATGTGGGCTCATAGACCAAGCTGGCTTACTAGGGCAGAATGATGTGGGCTTTTGTGAAAGCTCGAATCGGTGGAGTGAAGCGTGAATCCTTCCAGCACACCCTGCCAGCAGTACTGGCTCTCAGTGACCTGTTGGGTATTTTTTTCTTTTATGGTTTCTAACCCCTGGTTTCTAAACAGTGATCCAAGATTTGTGTCTGGCATGAACAGAACTGTGGCTTCAGCAGACCAGGAGCCACTTGCGAAAGGAGAGGTAGGAGTCAGGGCCCGTGGAGCTGAGCCATCACTTGTGCCTGCTCCGTCCTTTCAGCTGCTCTCAGGCCTCTGATGGTGTCTTGTTTCTCACAGAGGAGAAATGTCTCTGAGGAGGATGCTACAGCAGGGGCTCAGGCTCAAGATTCAGGTTCCCGTACCTGGGCACGGCATTTGCTGCCATCAGTGGAGACACCCAGCTTCCACTGCTGGCTGGAGGTTGGCTCTGCATGTCTGTGCCTCCTGAGGAGGAGGATGTAGGAATGAGTCAGACTGGCGTGAACTGGGCAATGTGTGCCGGCAGGCACTGTCCAGACGGCCAGCCTGAGGGCAGGGGAGCTCTTCCCAGAAGCCGGCCCTGAGAAACCAGGGCTAAGGCTGCTGTCCAGAGGCTGGGGGAGTCTAGGGGGTGTTTTAGGGTGGGGATGGGCAGCTTGTGCTCCGGAGAAGAGGCTTATGGGAGGCTTCGGGGCAACGCTTGAGGGAATGGAAACCCTGCTGGGGACCTGGGCAGGTGACAAGGTCTCTGGTTTGGTGACTTTAAGGACATAGTGAGATCTCAGGAATCTGGACAGACTTGCTGACAAGCCAGCTTTTTTGGATTGCTGGTGGGTATACACAGTCAAATGGCAAGTAAAATTTCAGTTGTTATTTTTGTACTTAGTAGCCTGGGTGAGCAAAAGATCAGGGCTTGTAGACCTCAGGTTTAATCTGAGATGATGAAATAGGGTTAGTGGTTGAGCCCAGTATATTAATTGTATCTGCTGATAGCATCTCCTGTTCTTGGGGCAGCCCTTCTGTACTAGAATATCCTTGTCACAAAGATTTTGCTCTGATGCTTGAGGGCAGGCCAAACAGGAAGAGAAGTTTGTTGGATTTGGGCATATAACTCAGATTTGGGGCACAGAGTTGTCCTATGGACTATATTAGCTTTCCTCCCCCCGACTTGGAGGTTCTGGACGAATCAAGGTTTTACCTGCCCATTGCTTCTGCACCATTAGTACAAATACCAGCACATTAAAGAAGGCAAATAATGTCTTTGAAAATTCTGCTCTCTCGGACCATCCTTTGGTAACTACTGTATTAGTGTGACTCGGGTTCCTTTTTTCCTCACTGTGCCATGTGGCTTGCAGGATCTTGGTTCGCCGACCAGGGACTGAACCTGGGCCCAGGGAGTGAAAGCGCCGAGTCCTAACCACTGAACCATCAGAGAATTCCTAAGGTTGATCATCTTAGTCAGTGAAACTATCCTGCTGTGAGTTTGTGATCTAGGGCCCAAGATGCATTATTCCACCTCCACCATGTTTAGAATATTCCTGAAGTACATAGAGTGGCAATTGAATAATGGCATGAGGACCTTCACTTTTGTTTTAATTCCAACATTTTTACCAGGACGCTTGTAAATGTGTCATTTTTGAAGGAGGTACGTTTAGAATTTTTCTTATGAAAGTAGTATCAGTAAACTTTTTAGTAAAGAGAAGAAAGAAATTTGCTGTTACCCTACCACCCAGATAATACGCTGATAATATTTTGGTAGGTATCCTTCCGGTCCAGTTATGTATGTTTAATTTAGTGCCTCCCCTCCCAAAGAAAAGTGGGGGGCAATAGTGAAATGTTAGTAAACCAAGGTTTAAAGAGACGTTATAGGGGAGGGGATAAAGCATTGCAAAGGAGCCACTGACAGCTCTTTTACCTGAGAATTTTCTTGGGTGACTTCTGCGTATTAATTTATAACATAGCCAAATCTCTAGGTACTACCACTGCCTGGAAGCCTGGTTATTAAGGTGATTTTTCCATTACCCCAAAGAGCTTTAGTTGCACTCAGCTTTTACCTTAATCCTTGTACAGCTCTGCAGGGCAAACCTTTCTCAGCTCCGAGCAGTCTTTGCAAGTGGGGCCAAGGAGCCACCCTGAATCAAAAAAAGAGCATTATGTCACCGGAAGCCCAAGCCCAGAGAACACCAGGTATGACACAATAATCAGTGGCCCCAGTCGGGGGTCTCTGCAAGGAGACCATGATGTCTCAGGTCTAGAGCCGATCCAACTAATGCCTTTTTGGGGGGCCACACTATGCAGCAGTGGGGTCTTATTTTCCCAGCTGAGGATCAGACTCATGGTCCTTGCAATGGAAGTGTGGAGTCTTAACCACTGGACTGCCAGTGAGGTCTCCAACTGATGATTTTTAAGAAGAGTTACTTTAACCCACTCATTGAGGTCACACTGGATGACTCCATTTGCCTGGAGGCCACAGTGAGACCTGTGTGTTACAGTGGCCTTGGTGTGCCACCAAGGGAACCGTCTCTTCAGTGGTGTTGCCTTTACAGCCAGACGCACCTACACACCGCAGTAATGGTGGGTGCTACTGTGTAAGCCCAGCTTCCACCCTGAGTGCATGGACAGGGACCTGGGCTGCCCAGGCCATCCTGTCAGTGATTCAGAAGTTCTCAGATTTGGTGCGGGAGGGGGCATAGCTATAACTTCGATTTGACACAGAGGCATTAATAGGTGCTCTGAAGCATCATTCAGCAAACACCAGACTACCTCCAAGGTCGTGGTGCTGAGAGATACAAAACCCCTGGGTCATGGAGGAGGGAATGTTATTTTTTGGAGGAGAGGATGTTGTTTTCGTCTTGGTACCTGGTTATGTTGTGGGGAGTTAGGAGATATACATCGAAAGGAACAGTGTATATGCCATGTGGAATAGTTGGCTAGTGTCTTTGTCTTAGTTTTTTGTTTTAAAGGTGTAGTTGGGGATCTATAGCTATCGGTTTTCAACAACTTGTGGGAGCTTCACTTACAACTGGTCACAGAGCTTCTTGAAGTTTACCAGACTATTTGAAAGTGTCAGATGGGTTTAGATGCATGCTGTGCTCCAGCCACCCAGAGAGGCCACACAGTCAAGGATGGAGGAGGAGAAAGAGTAAGGGTTACATGTATGGGGTGGTTTGGTTTGGAGCCCTGAGACTTTGGAGGTGGGACAGGGCAAAAGAAAGGCTTGTTCTTGTGTCTCGGCTGCAGCACTTAGGCACAAGGATTTGAGAAGGAGCAGCCCTTGGTCTGAAAACCTGTGAAAAGGAATGGCATTCTGATGAGGACTGCAAGCTTCTGGCTCATGTGCTTACCTGATGAGTCTTCAGACACTGCCTGGAAGCGTCTCAAGTCTCGTCTATAATCAGCTAACTAACTGACTGAGTTTAGTTGTAAAGTCAGCAGTGAAGAAAAACAAAGGTCTGAGCCATTGTGACCTGGGCTGATTAATTACCTGGAACAGATGGTCTTTGTTGCTGTGAGTGGTGTGCTTTCCAGACTTAGAGAATGAGTGGCAGGTCAGAAGATGAGCCTGGAAAGGATTGGACAAGAGCCAGGCTAGGACCATTGTGGTTATCCTTGGTTTGACGCAAATTGCTTTGAGTGTGCTTAAGTCCTTCTGACTGAAAGTACCAGATGTAATTTTTAAGTACAGATTCCTGGGGAAAAAAATATTTTGCATTCTTGGTTCTGGTTGGACTTAACCTGTCCAGGGATTGGGGTTTTTTTTTGCCTCTCAGTGGACTGGGGCATACTGTCCAGCCTAGGGAGAATCGAGGAATGGACTTACTGTGTCCCTGTGGGTTATTGAAACCTAGGGCTCCAGGACTAGGAGGCTACCTGAATAGTGGTTGTCTCCACGACCAGGAAGGTCACTTTGGGTTTGGGTGGGGACTGTTAAGAGAGAGTATGGGTGCCACACCCCATAGCAGATGTTTATAGCTTTGAGACAGCTTTTCACAAAAAGATCTAGATTGACCACAGTACTAAGCTAGGGGTGAGTTGTCTGTATCCCTGGAAGATTGGCTCTTTTTGAGGAAACATGCAGTGCATATAAATGGTGCCATTTACAGGATTAGCAGGGAAGTTGTCAAGATAGACATTATCCCATTGTGAGGGAGGTGTGTGCTTAACATGTGCCTGGGAAGTACATTCCTTGGGAATGTGGTTTTGACTTATTCTTTGGGGTCTTTCCTACTTGCTATGATAATGTGAGCCCATGGCCCAACTTGAGCACCCACGTAGCCAGAGCGTGGCGGGGCTGCCTGTGGCTGTGCACAGAGCATGCTTGTTGAGTTAATGTGTGAGCAGGAAGCAGCTTCTGTGTGAAGATATATATTAGCCACTCAGACAGATCACACTCTCTCTCCAGTTCCTTTGGACCCAAGCCATCAGAAGCCATGTCGAAGCACCACAGCGACGCCGGGACGGCCTTCATTCAGACTCAGCAGCTGCACGCAGCCATGGCCGACACATTCCTGGAGCACATGTGCCGCCTGGACATTGACTCACCGCCCATCACGGCCCGAAACACCGGCATCATCTGTACCATTGGTGAGTGTGGGTGCTCACTCCCTCTGAAACAAGGGCTTCCTGAGACAGCTTTTCTCCCCCTAAAAGACTAAATGTAGCAAACCTGGGTTCTGAGCAAGATGCTACAGAGAGATTCTCAGGGGAAATGAAGTCATGGACTTGGTCGCTCAGACCTGTCCAACTCCTTGTGACCCATGGACTGTAGCCCACCAGGCTCCTCTGTCCATGGGATTTGTCAGACAAGAATACTGGAGTGGGTTGCCATTTCCTTCTTCAAACTGAGTTCATAGGAATTTGCAGGAAGGAATTCATATGCTTTATGTGTTCTTCTAAAGGTAAAATTTAGAGGGTATTTTCCTCTGGTTCTGAGCATCTCAGAGACCTAGGAAAGATCTTGTGGACTTGGCTCTGTTCAACCAAAATGCTGTAGTCGGACATCTGACTGGGCTTCAGGGAAAACATAGACGGCTGGCTACATCTTACCTCGGTTATTAAAAGTTATTTAAACTGAAGCACACTTGAAGTGTTAATCCTCTTTTGGATAATGAACACTTAATGACTTTCAAACTTTTTTTGTGTGTTTTTCTGAACTAGGCCCAGCTTCACGAGCAGTGGAGACATTGAAAGAGATGATTAAGTCTGGAATGAATGTGGCTCGTTTGAACTTCTCTCATGGAACCCACGAGGTGAGCCTTGATGGTGTGGCCCCTGGGGCAGCTTGTAGGAAACAGGGTCGGCATGCCATGTTTATTTAGCCACAGTGGACCAAGCAAGAAAAAGTGGGGAATCAATGGGAAGGTTGTCTTCACCAGCCCATCCCTACTGTTCTTCCCCCCCAACCCCTGACATCTCAAGTGGCCAAGTCTCCTTAAGCAAAGATGACCTGCTTTGTCATCGGCCATGGTTCTCCCCAACACCTGTGTTCCGTTAGCCTTTGATAAGGAAAGCATGGAAGGGTTTTCCTGGAATCCCCTCTAAGCCATGGGGCTTGACACTTTTGCATCAGGGTTTCTATAACAGCTCACAATTGCAATGATGAACCAGTAAGTCATCCTGCAGGTTATTCTGGCCTATTTTTATTTTAGACCCATGATAAATGGGACAGGTCCCAGAGAAGGGTTTCCACTATTGTAAGTGAAGGACTGGGTCCTGGCCTGTAGTACCCCACTCCATCAACATTGTGTTCCCAGCCTGTCCCTTCCCAGGAGTTCTGGGACGTTAAAGTCAGCACACTTGTCCAGTGATCTGGGAGGAGTATGTTAGTACTGGGGCTGTTTATGAGCTGACTTGACCCCTGGGACCAGGTGACAGCTGTTGGGAAGTGCTCCATTGTGCTTCTGTTCCCAAGATCAGAACAAGCTCATTTTGAGGAGTGTGTGGGCTGCCTGAGGAACAGTGCCATGGGATTTCATACTGCCATCGATAGAAGACTAATGGAGGAGGCAAGCTCTTGCTCCTCTTGGACTCTGTATTTCCTGTTCAGAATAAAGAAAATGCTGCCCTATAAGATCAAGGGGTAAAGGGTTGCCCTCTGGCCTTTGGAAGTTGGTGATAAGTTTAAACTAAAAATAAAGCCTCAGGAAATGCAATCCAAAAGCTGTATGCCTGCTTTCTGGAAACATGAGAGTGTTCCTCGTAGGTTCCCTAACCCATGTTCCATAAACAGCCTGTAGCCTCTAAATGTCACAGGGACCTGACCAAGTTCAGGGGAACTACGCTCAGCAGGCACCCTGGGGCAGGTTAAGAAGCCCACAGATGGCATTCTTAATTCCCCAAAGGTGAAGAGTCCTCCGCAGCAGTCGCTAGGCATTCCTGCAAACCTGTGCTTAGCCCAGAGAGAGCTAGAGACACCAGTGAAGGTCCATTCACAATTGATGCCTCCTGCTGACTTGTGCCAGGGTCTGCTGGGTGCAGGGGAAGGAGCAGAAATAGCTTTTAGGAAGTTGACCTTTAACTAGGCTTTATGGCCTCTTCCATCCAGTAAAATAATACACAGCTCTGAAGCGGCAGGGGGAGAGGATGGTATCTGCACCTGTTGGAGGGGCTGGCTCAGGGGGTTAGTTTCTTAAACTACAAGAGGCATTTGGTGATTATCTGTGCTTTGACTCTTATTCCCAGAGCTGGAATTTGTTTTCTTTTTCCACACTGCATGGCAGGATCTTAGTTCCCCAACCAGGGATCAAACAAACCCAGGGCCCCCGCCTTGGAGGCACAGAGTCTTAACTACTGGACCACCTGGGAAGTCCCTTGTGGGTTTAATTTGAGGTTTTTGACCAGGATGAAATTATGTTGCCCCTGGAATCAGAGTTTTGGAAACTGATCTGAAATATTAGTTATATAATGTAAACAGTTATAGTCTGACAAACTGCTGAGACATGCTTTTCCAACTTTTGACCGTTTTTAATACTCTCCTAAGCAGAACATTGGATTTGCTTTCTGTCCTTCACTCAGAGGAACATCTACCATCTGATCTCTTTTTTTGGTTTGTTGTTATTGCATCTGGTCTTCTGACAGCTTTGCCACAGTGTCTCTAGCCCCCGCTTTTGGCAGCTCTTGTGGGCGAGACGTGTTGTATTCTCAGGTGCCACTCGCCCGGATGATGGTGGGTGAAGGATGAGGCCCACAGAGTGTTGAGTTGGGAGCCTGTGTTACCAGCAATGTCACACTGATAGCACTAGCAACTTTTGCCATCTTGGCTCTGAGTCCCTTTTTTCATCAAACAGTAATGGCTAATGAAAGAGAGAAAGGGCTTCCCTTTTTTCATCAAACAGTAATGGCTAATGGAAAAGAGAAAGGGCTTCCAGGGTGAGACTGAAGCCAGGATTTGTTGCAAGTGAGAAATAGCAAAGGTCAGTTAGTTCAGAGAAAGGCGTATTCCCACCTTTCCATGTTCCATTTCCTTTTCTAATCAGAGTGGAGGAAGTGATTGTCAGAACCAGGCCTGCATGACTTGAGCAATGTGTTTAGCTTGAGCTGCGTCAGCTTAAGTAAATAACTGAGTTTGAATTGCGGTTGTAATCGATAGAGAAGAGCTCAGAGTTATCAGATCTATCATTCTAACTCTGGTGGCCAGAGCAGTATTATCCAGATACAAGTTCTTTTACCCCAGTTGTCTGCTTTATTTGCTGAGGATATTTGTTGAATCCTAGGGGCTGGAGGGGGAAGAAACAAGCCTCTTTTATGTTGACATGTGTTGCCACCAAAAGCCGTTAAAGGTGTGGGTGTAAATATTCTAAAGTTCCTAAGATTTGCCCTTAGAGGGGGTGATGGCATTGGTAGAAGTGGGTGGAGAGCTGGCAGGAATCTGCTTTATAGCACAGGGAGCTCAGCTTGGTGTTCAGGGATGACAAGAAGTGAGTAGAGGCGAGGAGGTTGATGTAAGCAGGTAGAGGATCCTCGGTGATGGAGGCAGTGGTCTAGAATCCTGGTGATCAGCTTCAGCGCTAATCCTAGATCCCGTTGTGTGGGATGACAGATGTGGAGCTTATCATCTCCCCTCTTTTCCCCCAGTACCATGCAGAGACCATCAAGAATGTACGTGAAGCCACAGAAAGCTTTGCTTCAGACCCCATTCTCTATCGGCCCGTGGCGGTGGCCCTGGACACTAAAGGACCTGAGATCCGAACCGGGCTCATCAAGGGCGTGAGTATCTTGGGGAGAAGCAGGAGAGAAGGCGTAGGGGACCCAGAGAGCCCAGGAGCCTCGTTTCTCAGAGTTTAGGTCTATAAATGAGCATTTCTAAGTCTTAGGGAGCAGCTTATCTCTTCCTCTTTAGTATAATTGAAACACTATAGGTTATTCTTGGGTTATTTTCTTGAAATATACTAAGTTAGAAAAGGCTTTATTGTTACTTCCAACTGAAATTTAATCCTGGTTACCTAAAGGAAAAAGCTTTTCTCCTGCCAGAAAGGCCCAGCTTTGGACTTGTGGCTTACTTTCTTGTCTGCTGCAGAGCGGCACCGCTGAGGTGGAGCTGAAGAAGGGAGCCACGCTGAAGATCACCCTGGACAATGCCTACATGGAAAAGTGTGACGAGAACATCCTGTGGCTGGACTACAAGAACATTTGCAAGGTGGTGGACGTGGGCAGCAAGATCTACGTGGATGACGGGCTTATTTCTCTGCTGGTGAAGCAGAAAGGTAGGGACAGAAGTCAGGGTTTGATTGATTTCTTGTGGCTCGAGGGCTTGTTCACACCTGGCTCCACCACCCACCGTGTGCTCCTTCCCAGAGCACATAGGAAGCACAGAGGAGGAGCAGAGCTCCTTCTCTCGACTAGGGAGAGCCTGCCTCCTGGTGGGGACACCTGCGCCCCGGTCTCGGCCTCCCCAGCCTGTTCCATTCCATACAGGTCCTGACTTCCTGGTGACGGAGGTGGAGAATGGTGGCTCCTTGGGAAGCAAGAAGGGTGTGAACCTCCCTGGGGCTGCTGTGGACCTGCCTGCTGTGTCAGAAAAGGACATCCAGGATCTAAAGTTTGGGGTGGAGCAGAATGTGGATATGGTGTTTGCGTCTTTCATCCGCAAGGCTTCTGATGTCCATGAAGTCAGGAAGGTCCTGGGAGAGAAAGGAAAGAACATCAAGATAATCAGTAAAATCGAGAATCATGAGGGAGTTCGGAGGTAAGTCCCCTGCCTCCTTCAGCCCCAACCGAGCTCTCTGCAGAGCAAGATGTAGCCTGCCACCTGCCCATTCGAATTAACCTCTCAAACTTACTTTCAGACCCACTGACTCAGAATATCCTATGATATTGGTGGGCTCGCCAGGTGGCCCTAGTGGTAAAGAACCTGCCAATGTAGGAGTCGTGAGTTCGATCCTTGGTTCTAGAAGATCCCCTGGTCAAGGGAATGGCAACCCCCTCCTGTATTCTTGTCTGGAGTATCCCATGGACAGAGGAGCCTGGTGGGCTACCGTCCATAGGGTCGCAAAATCAGACACAACTGAAGTGACTTAGTGCACACACCTGACATTGGTATTGGTATTTCAAGGCGAGGGAGGAAAAAAGCTTCACAGATGATTGGGGTGCCAGCATCTTGACACTGTTCCAGGGAACAGCATTGGAGAGGGACAGGGTCACCACCGCTCCCGGGCTCCAGAACCACGCGTAGTGCTCCTACGCTAGCTAAGTTTGCTGGATTGGGGGCCACCACGGGGGAAGGCAGCAGGCTCTCGGGAGGGGGCTCCTTCACTTGGCAAGCAGTGGGATTGGTGGTTGGGTCAGCTCTGGCACGGTATCCACCTCCCTGGGGAAAACATGCTGTCTTCCTCTGGTTCCACGTGGTCCCGGCCCTGCTCCACTGCCTCCCCAGCGCTCACCAGGTGGAGCCACACGAGTAAGGCCAGCTGGGTGACATCTACTCCTGCTTGGCTCCCTACTCAAACCCAGCACTACTGGCAAGCCAGGCTTGCCTGCGTGGGCAGGTGTGTGCGTGGGAGGAGCGGGAGGAGCCGCGCTGCCCACTGTTGCGGCCTTGCCATCCTCAGCTTTGTGTCAGTGTCCGTTGTACTAGGAAATTTGGGGCCCTCCCTCTGCCGTCCTGATAAGCCATGGGCACCTGCTGGCTTTGGCTTCAGGCCAGGCAAGGCCATATTCTCGTGCCTTCAACACACTGGGGAGGGACCTCTGAAGGAGCAGCCTTCCAGTGTCCTTGACTGGAAGAGGCCATGGACCTTTGTGTCAGGAGCAGTCAGCCGCCTTGGGTTCCATTTCTGCCCCAGCTGTGATGACTGAAATGCAGATGGTAGAGAGACACCTTGAGAGGGACCTCACCAGATGCAGGTGAACACAGAGAATGAACTTAGGGTTACCAGAGGGGGACAATGGGAGGGAGGAATAGTCAGGGAGTTTGGGGTGCACCTATACACACTTCTGTATTTAAAATGGATGACCCACAGGACTCCTGTATAGCACAGGGAACTGCTCGATGTTATATGGCAACCTGGGTGGGAGGAGGGTCTAGGGGAGAATGGATGCACATATGTGTATGGCTGAGTCGCTCCGCTGTGCATCTGAAACTATCAAGACGTGGTTAATCAGCTATACCTCAGTGTAAAATAAAAAGTTAAGGGAAAAAAGACAGAGATGGAGAGGAAGGGAACCCATGGGATTTTGGAGGAGAACCGCCCCCTGCCCACTCCCCTTCCCCTCAGTGAAGTGTCACCCCTTCCCCTGGTGCTGAAGAGTCCAGCGGGCAGAACTGTTGGCCCGCTTTGGGGGACTGAGACATCTGGAACACCCCTGTGATTATGTCATGGGTACTTGTCCTGGTGCAAGAATGGCCAAGTAAGAGAATCCCGGGAAACTTTGTGGCACCATATGTGAGGCCCTTGTTCTGTATAACCTCTGTCTTTGCAACTTGCCTGTCAGGTTTGATGAGATCCTGGAAGCCAGTGATGGGATCATGGTGGCGCGTGGTGATCTGGGCATTGAGATCCCCGCAGAGAAGGTCTTCCTTGCCCAGAAGATGATGATTGGTCGGTGCAACCGAGCTGGGAAGCCCGTCATCTGTGCCACACAGGTGTGTGCCTCTCCCTGAGCGCACATCCTTGTACAAGGAGGCTCTGGAGGCTACCTGGTCTCTTCCCATGGACCCTGCCCCACATCACACACACACACCTATTCCCCCGCCCTCCTGCCCCCACGCACCTACACAAAGCCGGACTCTGTACATACGTGCTCTCCAGGGGGTCACCTTGTGTCCAAAGCCCTCCCAGGCCACGTCTCACAAATGCTCTGTCCCCCCCCAGATGCTGGAGAGCATGATCAAGAAGCCTCGTCCTACCCGGGCGGAGGGCAGTGACGTGGCCAATGCCGTCTTGGACGGAGCCGACTGCATCATGCTGTCCGGAGAGACGGCCAAAGGGGACTACCCCCTGGAAGCTGTCCGCATGCAGCACCTGGTAAGTTCTCCCGCGGGGTGGAGGCAAACCCTGGCACATGGGGACACCTTGTAGTGTCACTTCTGTGCCCTCGATCTTTTATTGTTCTCCAAGTCACAAGCAGAGTGCTGGGGTCGTGGAGGTGTCTTTTCTTTTTTTTTGCTCTTCTGCCTTCCTGCCCAGTCTCCTAGTCCCTTCTGTTTTGGAGGCGGTCTCCTTCATTGCACGTAGCACAGTTCACTCCCATCTTTGGGGTGTGAATCCTTCCTTTGCTTGAGTCCTGGGACATCTGTACTGTTTCCCCCTGGACAGTCTAGAGGACCCGAGCCCCTCTGCCCTGTTCTGGAAAAGTCCAAGAGCTCCTGCTCCCAGCTGGCCTGTGTTTGGCTTCCGTTTGGATTCCCCACCTATCCCAGCCAGTGCCTCCCCCACGGGGTCCTCTGGGCCTGCACTGGAGGCTGTCACCTGCACTGACTGTGAGCTGGCCTTGCATGGTACCTGCAGCAGCGCCTGCTTTGCTGAGCTGTTGCACTCACCCTAGAAGTGGGGTTTAAGGGAAGGGTGACAGGCCCACTAATAGAAACAGATGGAAGGCTGGCTGATCCCAGCTGGCCCTGGGGTGAGAGGGTCTGGAGGAGCCCTAGGGGCCGCTCCTCATTCTCCTGTGGGAGCTAGCTTTTCCAGGGTCTTCTGCTGGACCATGTCCCATAGCCTGGCTGCCTCTGCTCTAAAGCATCCTAAAGAGGAACACAGGCCTGGGGAAACAAGCGCTACAGATGACCTTTCACAAGGGTCCTAGGTGGCTGTTGATAATGTATAGCTCAGCAAACTGTATCTTTAACCTTCCTGTTCATTTTCCAGCCAGCAAAGGACCCCAAGCCCTTTGTGTGACATCCCTCCAATGCATCCCCCCCAAAAAAACTCTGGACTAGATACCATCGTTTCCTTCTTCACTTTCTAAGTGATTAGGCTCGAGTGACTTCCAAAGAAGACATGACAGTTACAGTGGATACTTTTTCAGGGGTGAAACAAGACATCTTGACTACAGGTGTCTTCTGGTCTGTCCTTGGTGTTGTGGGTGGATTTGCCCATAATGACATCAGTAGGAGACCAGTGCCTGCCCTTGGGACAGCTGTGTTTTTCTGGCTGATGGCCACCCCATGTATGACAGGATTGCTGTCCTGATGCTCATGCACCACAGGCTCACGGTTCTTCTCACCTGTCCCAGTGAATACTTCCTCTCTCCTGGGAGATAGTGACCTTGAACCACCCCCTTATAGAGTGGTTGATGTTAATGTTTATGGGTTTCCGTACAGAATTATATATATATGTAACGATAACTGCCTTGCTTAGTCATGTGGCCCCACGGCCTCTGAGACCTTGACATGATAGACTATAGGGACTTTGTGTCTTTGGGCACATCATTTGACCTCTCAAGGCCTTACCTAAGAAGTGAATTAGATGGGATATGTTTAATTACACCCTTTGCGTTAAATTGCACTGCTATTATAAAATGTCTGCTAAGAACCTTATGCAGGTTCTTAACCTCAGCGAGGTGGATGTCACCCCACTTTTAATGGATGAGGGCACATGATAATAGAGCTCGAGTTTGGACCCAGGTCAGCTTTCTCTTAGAGCACATCCAGCAGATCAGGACAGGTGTTCCTGTGGGGCGTGTCCTGGGCTCAGAGACTAAGAACCAGACTCCGGGCTCTGCAAGCATGTCTGTTTTTCCAAACCCAATCGTTTTTTTTGAACAAACACCTTAGAACTGTGAGATTGGGATTGCATGGCCCTATTCAGGAGGTAAGTTCTCCTGGCCATGCCACCAGTTAACACTGGCCAATAGCTTCCCCTCTTAACTGTCCACTGCTTTCTCTTGTAACTGATGCAATTGATGTTCTTAACTATGGTTTAGGTAGTACCAGCTATGGTTCTCTTTCCTGTCCATGTGCCCTGTCCTTTTGGGCTGCATGCATTCCATTCTTGCAGGAAGAAACCCTTTAACCTAGCAAATTCAGCCACTCATTGGCTCATCCTGTCAGATTAATGAGATGGCGTTACTGATTCTTCCCTCACCCGTCATTGTCTGAGATGCTCATAACTGCATTATAACCCTCTAAAGCTTAAGTTGTCTAATTCTTGGTGTTGCCTGAGCAGGTGGTCTATGAATAACCCAGTGGCTCTCTCTTGGGTGTTGTAATCATTCAGTTGTAATCAAGTGCCTTGGTAAGCTCACCTGTGTGCTTCCACAGGCACCTGTCTCTTCACATGGCTGGTCAGTGCCCCTCATAAGCTTGCCAATTTCCACCTGCCCGCTTAGAATGTGGTCAAGCCGCGTGTCCTTGGCTTTGACCCCAGCTTTCTAGCGCTGCTCAATGTGCTTCTACCGCAGGCCACTGGAAAGGCAGGTAGCATCTCTGTGTCTGAAGCCAAGCAGGCACTCCCATGTGTGCGTGGAGGAGGCCAGGCACGAAGCCCTGTGGTAACCAGGCAGCCATGTGAGGAGGGGGGCCTGTTCCTTCCTGCAAGCCATGTCATGAGGCAGCGTGGTCGAGTCCTGCTGGGGAGGGGCCCCAGCCTCCGCATGTCTCCATGCTGAGGCGTTAGAGCCTGGCGTCACATGGTCTCCCTGCACCCCCACCGCCAATCAGAGAGACTACCAAAATCGAAAGATCCTTCCAGAATGGAAGAACCCATTTCCCCTCTGGAGGAGGGACAGTAGCCACTGACGCTTGAACCTCCCTGAGCAGGCTTTCATCACCCTGCCTCTTTGCATCTGCCTGAAGGAGAGACTTAGCCGATTAACCTACGGTACCTTCCTCTCATTAATTCCCCATTCTGTCTTTCCATGTTGTTGTCTCTCGTTTGTTTTTTTCCCCCCTCCTTCTTCCCTCTTCCTTGCCTCCCCTCCCCCTAAACCTTACAGATAGCTCGTGAGGCTGAGGCAGCCATGTTCCACCGCAAGCTGTTTGAAGAACTGGCGCGAGCCTCAAGTCACTCCACAGACCTCATGGAAGCCATGGCCATGGGCAGCGTGGAGGCTTCATATAAGTGTTTAGCGGCAGCTTTGATAGTTCTCACGGAGTCTGGCAGGTAGGGCCCCGAGGGCAGGTAACTCTGTAGGATAAACAGCTTCTTGCTCCAGCCACTCTAGACGACAGCCAGGGCCCAGCCCTGAGCCTGGGACACTCCTCTCGTCTGCAGGAAGCCAGCCAGGGAGGTCAGGGCAGGACAGGGCCACAGGATCCTCCAGCTCAGAAGGCACAGCCATGTCACAGGCACCTGGTGAGGGGCTGGTTCCTGCGAGTCTCGGTCCCACTCAGCTCAGAGCCTCCGGTGATCGGGCTGTTCTTGGCCCCTGCACCCAGGGACTTGCTCCTCCCCAGCTGTCTGTGCGAGTCTCCCCTCCCCGTCCCGTGTGACACGGCTCTGACAGCTCTGTCCCCCTCGTCCCTCTGGACGGATGTTGCCCCTAGATTGCCCGTGAGGCAGAGGCTGCCATCTACCATTTGCAATTGTTCGAGGAGCTCCGTCGCCTGTCACCCATTACCAGCGACCCCACCGAAGCCGCCGCCGTGGGGGCCGTGGAGGCGTCCTTCAAGTGCTGCAGTGGGGCCATAATCGTCCTCACCAAGTCTGGCAGGTAGGAGGTGGCAGCAGCTCCCTGGGGATTCCTGCTCGGCGGCCCCTTTCCTTGGGGGCCCTGGGAGCAGTGCGCTGCCCGGTGCTCAGATGGCATCGAGCCAAGGTAAGACCCCTCTGCCTGCACCCTGCAGGGAAGGAGCCCCCTCCCCTCCCCCACCCAGCCCCCCAGGCAGCACTTACAAAACAAGTTTATTAAACCCTCACAACGAGCTAGACTTAATTAGATAACTACAGGAAGCCTGACGACAAGTGGTTATTTGATATTGAAAAGCTGTTCTTAAAAAGTAAAGGACCATCAGTTTTGCTTCTTCTAGCTAAGTGCTCTTTAAAAAGTCCAGTTTGCAAACGGAATGCCGTTTGCTGACAGTGCTGTTTGGTTGGTGTGCCTGTCCCATCTGTCTTTGAGTCCCGAAGATAAGTGGGTGCTGCCTAGGAAAGGTCACTGTGCTATCTTGCTGGCACTCGGGCCAGGCAGCCAGGCTGAGACCTCTACTTGGCCTCTGGCTCGAGTCCCTTCCAAATCCAGGACCTCAAGTTAACATCCCTTGCTCCCTGGGTCTGTGCTGCTCCTCCCCGGGGCAGCTAGGGTTCCCGGAGGAGGCGGGTGGAGAGGAGTAGACGGGCGCCCCCTGTGCACCAAGGGGCAGCAGGTGGGACTGCCTTTAGGACCAGGACGCGAGATGTGTGCCGAGGCCCGCAGTAGGGGACTTAGGATGAAAAGCTCCAGCGTTAGGGTTGACCTTTGTGAAAAGGTCCAGCCTTTGCTTCTTGGCTATTTTTAGTTCCGGTCTTCTGGGGTTTCACTCTGAGCGAGTCCTGACTTCAGCACTTGCTTCCCTCTGAAAGCCTTGTATGGAGGCCAGGCCTTAAGCAGGGCATCCTCTGCTGTGACATGGCTTAAGTTTCCCTGACAGCTGTTGCGTGTCCTCACAGCTTGCCTTCTGAGCTCCAGGTCTCCCTGCCGGCAGGCCCCTCCAACTGCTGAGACACCAGCCCCTACCAGTGTACAGTGTCAGTGTCGAAGGAAGCATCCAGCCTTTGAGCTTTAAAGGTCCAGTCCCTTCCAGGGGATCCTTCACAGGCAGAGCCTCCCCCGCTGACACTCCCATCCCCTCGCCTTGTCTTCTGGGTATCACTTAATTTCTAATCCTCAGCCTTGCTTAGATACTCAGGTTTGACTCTGGGGCTCTACAGCCCAGTTACTGGGACTGTTTCAGGGGCCTGGGGGTCATGTGAGGTCAGGAGAGGGCACAGCAGTAGGGAAGGCTTGTCTTGTAGATTTCCCAGGTGGCCTGGTGGGCTCCTGTTTTGGGTTGGTTTTTTTTGCAAGTGTCAGGTGCTATTCACATGCTGCTTGGCTTGTATCTGTTGCTGGCAGCAAGAGAAAAGGGTGTAGTGAGCTTGGACAGGGCTGCCTCCCTGTGCCAGAATGGAAATGTTCAGGGGGTAGGGGGGTCTGCCAAGTATAGGCCATGTGGGGTAAGTGGGTAAGACTGACCATGCTGGGTCAGTATGATCCTGTGGCCCTGGCCTGTGGGAGGGGTTTAGGGTAGCATAGCTGTGAAGAATCTGCTATGGCAGATACAGGGTGATGGGACACCTCAGTCTTGGGAGCAGATGTTGAAATGGCCAGAGCCTCAGGCTGGCAGAGTTAGATTCCAGGGTGAGTTGTTGCTGAAGTCCCTGAGGGGCCTGTTCAACCATCTTGTCTGCCTACCCCATCTCAGGTCTGCACATCAGGTGGCCAGATACCGCCCCCGGGCCCCCATCATTGCTGTGACCCGGAATCACCAGACGGCTCGCCAGGCCCACCTGTACCGCGGCATCTTCCCTGTGGTGTGTAAGGACCCAGTGCAGGAGGCCTGGGCTGAGGACGTGGACCTCCGGGTGAACTTGGCCATGAATGTTGGTGCGTGTCTGGGAGTGAGGGCTCCCGGTGGAGGGCTGGGGAAGGTGCTAGAGCCCTGGCTTCTCTGAGACCCTATTGAAAGAGGAACATGCCGGCCTTTGCGGGCAAGAGCTGGCCTCACTGGGAATGTTCTCTGGTTCCTTCATCCCAGTCCCTGGAGTCCTGGGCTAAGCTCAGGGCGGGGAGAGGACCTTTGAGGTGTGGGGCTGAGCGGCCCAGATTCTCACCTCATGTTCTTTGGGAGTGGGATCCAAAGCAAAGGATCCTGGATAATCACCTTTGCCCATCCTTTGGCACTTGCTCATTACTGAGGGTTTTGTTTTTGTTTTTTCCCATAAAATTAACCAGATCTCCTACACTTGGGGCAGTACACATTTAGATTATGTACTCAAATGGCTTTTGTCACAGTATAAAAGTAGGGTGTCATAGGATGAGAGGAGACAGCTAGCTGTGACCTTGGGCTGGGCTCTCCACCTTCTTGAGTAGAAAATGAATGATGTCCAAAGGTCCCTGCTACTTCTGCCATCTGAGTGATAAGGAAATAATACCAAAGCCTCCCTCATTCCCTTTGCCTGGGCTGTGAGGCTAGCGCCACCTTGTGGTGTAAGAAGGTAAAGGCCTTTCAGACCTTCCTCAATTGTGGGGCACTCCAATACTTGGGCCACCTCATGCGAAGAGATGACTCATTAGAAAAGACTCTGATGCTGGGAAGGACTAGGGGCAGGAGGAGAAGGGGATGACAGAGGATGAGATGGCTGGATGGCATCACCGACTCGATGGACGTGAGTTTGAGTGAACTACGGGATGCCCTGTGGTAACCAGGCAGCCATGTGAGGAGGGGGGCCTGTTCCTTCCTGCAAGCCATGTCATGAGGCAGCGTGGTCGAGTCCTGCTGGGGAGGGGCCCCAGCCTCCGCATGTCTCCATGCTGAGGCGTTAGAGCCTGGCGTCACATGGTCTCCCTGCACCCCCACCGCCAATCAGAGAGACTACCAAAATCGAAAGATCCTTCCAGAATGGAAGAACCCATTTCCCCTCTGGAGGAGGGACAGTAGCCACTGACGCTTGAACCTCCCTGAGCAGGCTTTCATCACCCTGCCTCTTTGCATCTGCCTGAAGGAGAGACTTAGCCGATTAACCTACGGTACCTTCCTCTCATTAATTCCCCATTCTGTCTTTCCATGTTGTTGTCTCTCGTTTGTTTTTTTCCCCCCTCCTTCTTCCCTCTTCCTTGCCTCCCCTCCCCCTAAACCTTACAGATAGCTCGTGAGGCTGAGGCAGCCATGTTCCACCGCAAGCTGTTTGAAGAACTGGCGCGAGCCTCAAGTCACTCCACAGACCTCATGGAAGCCATGGCCATGGGCAGCGTGGAGGCTTCATATAAGTGTTTAGCGGCAGCTTTGATAGTTCTCACGGAGTCTGGCAGGTAGGGCCCCGAGGGCAGGTAACTCTGTAGGATAAACAGCTTCTTGCTCCAGCCCTGAGCCTGGGACACTCCTCTCGTCTGCAGGAAGCCAGCCAGGGAGGTCAGGGCAGGACAGGGCCACAGGATCCTCCAGCTCAGAAGGCACAGCCATGTCACAGGCACCTGGTGAGGGGCTGGTTCCTGCGAGTCTCGGTCCCACTCAGCTCAGAGCCTCCGGTGATCGGGCTGTTCTTGGCCCCTGCACCCAGGGACTTGCTCCTCCCCAGCTGTCTGTGCGAGTCTCCCCTCCCCGTCCCGTGTGACACGGCTCTGACAGCTCTGTCCCCCTCGTCCCTCTGGACGGATGTTGCCCCTAGATTGCCCGTGAGGCAGAGGCTGCCATCTACCATTTGCAATTGTTCGAGGAGCTCCGTCGCCTGTCACCCATTACCAGCGACCCCACCGAAGCCGCCGCCGTGGGGGCCGTGGAGGCGTCCTTCAAGTGCTGCAGTGGGGCCATAATCGTCCTCACCAAGTCTGGCAGGTAGGAGGTGGCAGCAGCTCCCTGGGGATGCCTGCTCGGCGGCCCCTTTCCTTGGGGGCCCTGGGAGCAGTGCGCTGCCCGGTGCTCAGATGGCATCGAGCCAAGGTAAGACCCCTCTGCCTGCACCCTGCAGGGAAGGAGCCCCCTCCCCTCCCCCACCCAGCCCCCCAGGCAGCACTTACAAAACAAGTTTATTAAACCCTCACAACGAGCTAGACTTAATTAGATAACTACAGGAAGCCTGACGACAAGTGGTTATTTGATATTGAAAAGCTGTTCTTAAAAAGTAAAGGACCATCAGTTTTGCTTCTTCTAGCTAAGTGCTCTTTAAAAAGTCCAGTTTGCAAACGGAATGCCGTTTGCTGACAGTGCTGTTTGGTTGGTGTGCCTGTCCCATCTGTCTTTGAGTCCCGAAGATAAGTGGGTGCTGCCTAGGAAAGGTCACTGTGCTATCTTGCTGGCACTCGGGCCAGGCAGCCAGGCTGAGACCTCTACTTGGCCTCTGGCTCGAGTCCCTTCCAAATCCAGGACCTCAAGTTAACATCCCTTGCTCCCTGGGTCTGTGCTGCTCCTCCCCGGGGCAGCTAGGGTTCCCGGAGGAGGCGGGTGGAGAGGAGTAGACGGGCGCCCCCTGTGCACCAAGGGGCAGCAGGTGGGACTGCCTTTAGGACCAGGACGCGAGATGTGTGCCGAGGCCCGCAGTAGGGGACTTAGGATGAAAAGCTCCAGCGTTAGGGTTGACCTTTGTGAAAAGGTCCAGCCTTTGCTTCTTGGCTATTTTTAGTTCCGGTCTTCTGGGGTTTCACTCTGAGCGAGTCCTGACTTCAGCACTTGCTTCCCTCTGAAAGCCTTGTATGGAGGCCAGGCCTTAAGCAGGGCATCCTCTGCTGTGACATGGCTTAAGTTTCCCTGACAGCTGTTGCGTGTCCTCACAGCTTGCCTTCTGAGCTCCAGGTCTCCCTGCCGGCAGGCCCCTCCAACTGCTGAGACACCAGCCCCTACCAGTGTACAGTGTCAGTGTCGAAGGAAGCATCCAGCCTTTGAGCTTTAAAGGTCCAGTCCCTTCCAGGGGATCCTTCACAGGCAGAGCCTCCCCCGCTGACACTCCCATCCCCTCGCCTTGTCTTCTGGGTATCACTTAATTTCTAATCCTCAGCCTTGCTTAGATACTCAGGTTTGACTCTGGGGCTCTACAGCCCAGTTACTGGGACTGTTTCAGGGGCCTGGGGGTCATGTGAGGTCAGGAGAGGGCACAGCAGTAGGGAAGGCTTGTCTTGTAGATTTCCCAGGTGGCCTGGTGGGCTCCTGTTTTGGGTTGGTTTTTTTTGCAAGTGTCAGGTGCTATTCACATGCTGCTTGGCTTGTATCTGTTGCTGGCAGCAAGAGAAAAGGGTGTAGTGAGCTTGGACAGGGCTGCCTCCCTGTGCCAGAATGGAAATGTTCAGGGGGTAGGGGGGTCTGCCAAGTATAGGCCATGTGGGGTAAGTGGGTAAGACTGACCATGCTGGGTCAGTATGATCCTGTGGCCCTGGCCTGTGGGAGGGGTTTAGGGTAGCATAGCTGTGAAGAATCTGCTATGGCAGATACAGGGTGATGGGACACCTCAGTCTTGGGAGCAGATGTTGAAATGGCCAGAGCCTCAGGCTGGCAGAGTTAGATTCCAGGGTGAGTTGTTGCTGAAGTCCCTGAGGGGCCTGTTCAACCATCTTGTCTGCCTACCCCATCTCAGGTCTGCACATCAGGTGGCCAGATACCGCCCCCGGGCCCCCATCATTGCTGTGACCCGGAATCACCAGACGGCTCGCCAGGCCCACCTGTACCGCGGCATCTTCCCTGTGGTGTGTAAGGACCCAGTGCAGGAGGCCTGGGCTGAGGACGTGGACCTCCGGGTGAACTTGGCCATGAATGTTGGTGCGTGTCTGGGAGTGAGGGCTCCCGGTGGAGGGCTGGGGAAGGTGCTAGAGCCCTGGCTTCTCTGAGACCCTATTGAAAGAGGAACATGCCGGCCTTTGCGGGCAAGAGCTGGCCTCACTGGGAATGTTCTCTGGTTCCTTCATCCCAGTCCCTGGAGTCCTGGGCTAAGCTCAGGGCGGGGAGAGGACCTTTGAGGTGTGGGGCTGAGCGGCCCAGATTCTCACCTCATGTTCTTTGGGAGTGGGATCCAAAGCAAAGGATCCTGGATAATCACCTTTGCCCATCCTTTGGCACTTGCTCATTACTGAGGGTTTTGTTTTTGTTTTTTCCCATAAAATTAACCAGATCTCCTACACTTGGGGCAGTACACATTTAGATTATGTACTCAAATGGCTTTTGTCACAGTATAAAAGTAGGGTGTCATAGGATGAGAGGAGACAGCTAGCTGTGACCTTGGGCTGGGCTCTCCACCTTCTTGAGTAGAAAATGAATGATGTCCAAAGGTCCCTGCTACTTCTGCCATCTGAGTGATAAGGAAATAATACCAAAGCCTCCCTCATTCCCTTTGCCTGGGCTGTGAGGCTAGCGCCACCTTGTGGTGTAAGAAGGTAAAGGCCTTTCAGACCTTCCTCAATTGTGGGGCACTCCAATACTTGGGCCACCTCATGCGAAGAGATGACTCATTAGAAAAGACTCTGATGCTGGGAAGGACTAGGGGCAGGAGGAGAAGGGGATGACAGAGGATGAGATGGCTGGATGGCATCACCGACTCGATGGACGTGAGTTTGAGTGAACTACGGGAGTTGGTGATGGACAGGGAGGCCTGGTGTGCTGCGATTCATGGGGTTGCAAAGAGTCCGACATGACTGAGCGACTGAACTGAACTGAACTCCCAGTGTATACCTTCTTTTTCATTTACCAGCTCTCTCCTCTTCCTCCAGGAAAGGCCCGAGGCTTCTTCAAGAAGGGAGACGTGGTCATTGTGCTGACCGGGTGGCGCCCTGGTTCCGGCTTCACCAACACCATGCGTGTGGTTCCTGTGCCATGATGGCCTCCGAAGCCCCTGCTCTAGCCCCTGTCCCACCCCTCTTCCCCAAACCATCCGTTAGGCCAGCATTGCTTGTAGTGCTCACTTGGGGCTGTAGTGTGGCACTGGTGGGCTGGGACGCCAGGGAAGAAGATGAATACCTCTGGGAAACCTGGCTGGTTTTAAGACTCTGCTTGGGTCGGGTAGTTCAGAGCTGGGCCACCCCTCACGTGGCTGCATCCAAGCAAGGGATGAAGGAGGGATGCAGGCAGGACTGGAGGCCCCAGAGCTTCACACAGAGGGCAACAGCTCCTGCTTCCCTTCCTTTGTGTACCCGATTCAGTGCCTGTAGAAAATGGATATCCAGAGAATTCCCAACCCTGGCCCGGGATCAAGATTAGGGGCCTTAGGGTATGGGGCAGTGGTTCCAGTTTAAGTAGATTCTGGCCCTGGCCCTTATATGGGGCAGTGGTTCCAGTTTAAGTATACCCTGGCCCTGGCCCTTACTTGCTTCTCCAACCCCCTCAGCCTCCCTCACCTTATGCACCGTACACTCCTCTTCCTTCACTCCACCCAGCTGATGCTGCAGACAAACACTCCACCCCCATCTTCCATGTCCCCCACTACTGCAGCTGCCTCCAGGCGTGTTGCTATAGAGCCTACCTGTATGTCAATAAACAGCAGCTGAAGCACCTGTTTCCTCTCTTTTCTGTTGGGGATGGGGGGTGGTGATTGAACTCTGCCCTCTGAGTGGGGTGAAATGGCAAGAGCCCCATGGCTCCTGGCAGGTGCTCCTGTTAAGACTCAGGCCAACTGCCATCCTGTCCCCCATTGTGCCAAGATGCTAGGAGAGCAGTCGCTGACTACCTTGAAGATGGGCTCCCCTTTTCAGTGCCCTGGAGTCTAAAAGACCCTGCCGCTGGGGAAATTTTAACAGCTTATTTAGACCAAAGTTTGGAGAAGGCAGCCACAAGGGCCGCTCCCACCTGCTCTGGGTAAACCAGGAGTGAGGTGACCCTTGCCCTGCTCCTTCCTCCTAGGTCATCCTGCAGTAGAGGTCCAGGCTGAGGCTAGGTTCTGTTTCCAGAATATTTGTGCCCTCTTCTGTTTTCCCATGTCCTCCTTCCGTGAAAAGCAGGCTCAGAAAGCAAGGAGAGGGTTGAGACTGGAACGGTTTGCACCTTCCCTGTCTCCTGACCACTTCCAAGGACCAAGCCTTTCCTGTTGGGGATAAGAGGGAAGGGGCCCACATACCAGGTTGATTGCCACACCCCAATGTGAGCTCTAATGCTCGTGCTTTCCCACTCAGTCTGGCCATCTGCAAACACCTCCAGAAGCTTTCTTGCTTTGGGAGACACTGCGAAATCCCCAGCTCTGGGTAGAACAGATGAAATCATTGCAGATCCTTGTTCAAAATCCCCCCTGGTGTTCCCTTCTGTGGAGAGAAACTGAAACTGCCCTTGAGCTTGGGGTTGGGAGGTGGAGGAGGGCGGGAATGGACTGCTGCAGAGGGCTTAAGGCTCCGAGACTAAAATGGCTAGAGGAAGAACTTGAAGCAAGTACCCAAGGCCCTCGCTGGGAAGGGCAAAGGATGCAGACCCAGGCCCAGGACTCCGGGACTTTCCAGTCCCGTGGACTGAGCGGTAAGATCTAAGCAGCGCGTGGGGCCCCACCTGGATCTGGAGAGAGGGAGGAACAACCAATGGGCTGGGCCCGTCCCGCGCGAGCAGCCAATGAACGGTCGGGGGCGTGTCTTCTGAGGCAGGCAGGAGTGGGCACTCGGTCCTCCGCGCTGTCTGGAGGCTCCGCGATGACAGCTTTGAGTCCGGTCGCGGCCGCCGGGGCGAGCAGGTAAGTGGGTGCAACCCGCGGACCGGGCTCTGGAGCCCAGAGTCCGCCTCGAAGGGACGCTACCCGGCGGGACCCGGCGCCCGCCGCGCCTTGGTGGATTCTGCCCGCGGGGCAGAACTTTCCACCCTGCCGGAATGCGGCTCCGCTCCAGAGCTGCGCCGTGAGGGCCCCGGCGCCTCCCAGGCTGCGAGGTGTCGCGCGGGGGCGGGATGCCAGGCTGCCGGCGCTTCCTGCGAGGGGTTCCAACATCGGGGATGATGGACGTCCGGGCGGCACCAGGGAGGTGGAGGGCACCCTCCTCGGGATACCTCCCGTGGTTCACCACCATCTTCCTCTGCCGCCGTCGCTGGTCATTCACTCGCTCATTCATTCATTCCCTAGCCATATGGACCTCCCGTCCCAACTACCCCCAACCCAAGGGCTGGTCTTTCCCTTCTGGCCCCCGGAAGGCTCAGCCTCTCTTCTAACCGGGTCTGCAATTGTAGCGGCGCTCTGCTGCCTAGGAGGCAGCGTGGAGCTGTCCCAGCACGACTCGGCTGCACCCCTGCGTCGTGCCCGTCCACGTCGGGCGGGCTGGGGCCAGTCTGTCAACCTCGAGATCTGTTCCACAGTCACTCTTGGAAGAAGGAAAGTTCTTGCAGCTGGTCAAGGGGTAGGGAGGCAGCGCAAGTGAGAGGTGGTGTTTCAGGTGGGATCAAGAATTGTGGCCTCTGCCCCCTGATATCTTGGGCCCCTGCGGGTAGGATTATTTGGGGAAGAAGGAGTCAGTGGTTGAAGCCCTCAATTGCTGCCCTTGTCCAGGTCCCAAACCCTACAGCCAGAGCTCTGAAGGGCAGCCTGGCACCCCTGGCCATCTAGCCCTGGGGCACATAGTGTGGATGTAGTGTGACCCAGTGCCCAAGCCACACAAATACGTGGAGCTGGCAGAAGGCTTAAGGGCTCCCTCTGTCCTGTCCTCAGAGAAGCTGGTGAAGTCCTACACAGCTGGCATTTGCCCTTGTTGGCTTTGCCTGCCCCACCCACCCTTACAGGAATCGGACTCCTAGGGAAAAGAATATCCTAACAATTCACGATGCCTTTGCTCCAATGTACATCTCTAGTGGCTCTGAAGTCCAGTTCCTTTCACAGCAAAGACTTATGGGGCTTCAGGGAGAGAGGAGTAGAGGGTGTATATCTCCCATCCCCACCCCCATTCTGCAGTGAGAAGGAGGGTTTGCTCCTTCTGTAGTCTTCTGATCGCACAGATAGACACTCGGGTCTGAGGTTGTGGTTCTATAGGACCAGTTAAGCAGTGAACATCTCTGGGACAAATGGGCAGATATAGAGCACAAAGCTGACAGAAGCTGCTACTGAGCTTCCAGGAGCATTTCTGCAGGGGCCAAACCAAAGTTCTCATTCCTGACTTGCCTTTGGGAGAATTTTCTGAATAACACAGTGGGGTCAATCCAGGTCCTGTCCAGGCCTTGATGTTACTGATTGCTTTGATGTTTCTGAGCTTAGCTGGATCCTTGGAGCTTTAGTGTAGACCAGGAGGATCTGTGTGCCAATCCATCCACCTAAGATCCCTGAGGGTGAGGTCAGCAGTACTCAAGATGGGCTCTGCCAGCCAGACTTCCTGAAGTTCTTCCACATGCCTGTTTGGGTGGCCCCTCCTAGTCCTTAGTCTGGTTAAGTTGTGGCTTTGGCCCTTGAATGCCACATACCATACTTATCGGACCAGCATGAAGAGCCTTTCTTGTAAGAAGTTCCTATTTTGCTATGACCTGGGACGAGTCAGGTGTTTCTGGGCCTGCTTTGCCACTGTAAGGTAAGGAGAACGGATTGTAGGCTCCTTAAAGGGCTTTTCTGTGCAGCCATTCAGTGATTCTGCTAACTAGCCTGTTTCCCCCTTGATTTTTGAAGGTATTTTATCTCTTTACATAATTACTTCATTGCCATGACTACCTACAGAAAGCCCATGGTGTTGAGACCCATGAAGCATTCCACTTTGGTATCCAGGGTCTGAGTCCAGACACCAGAAAATAATTTCCTTTTTTCTTTCCTGAGAAGTGAAAATAATTCCACCCAGTTCTGCAGCCCTCTTTTAAGCAAGGGTAAGTTGGGCATGAAGTCAGCCTTGGCCACTGTGCTGCTGTTCACCTGGGCTGCAGGGCACGAGTCTGTCACCGCCTGCTATCACCACCCTGTGAAGCTTTGATTAATTCCCCAGCTGTTTACTAATGTAGGAAGGGAAGGATGGGGACATCAAGGAAGGGGATGGAGCTTCCTCTGTAATCAAGAAGTACCTGGGCTTCCCTGGTGGTCCAGTGGTTAAGAATTCACCTGCCAATGCAGGCAACACAGGTTTAATCCCTAGTCCAGGAAGATTCCGTATGCCATGGAGCAACGGAGCCCACGGGCAACTACTCCTGAAGCCCAGATGCCCTAGAGCCCATGCTCCGCAATAGCAGAAGCCACCACAACGCAAAGCCTCTGTACCACAACTAGAGAGTAGTCCCTGCTTGCCACAACTAGAGAAAGTCTGCACACAGCAATGAAGACCTGGCTCGGCCAAGGACAAACTAATCAAAAAAAAAAGAGGTACCTGCTTCCCCACAGAGTCCCTGCTGGCCAAAGCACAGAAAGAAGGTGCTATTCCCAAGAAGGTAAGCCACCACAGGGCATGCTGGTGCCTCCCTTCTCCCCACCACAACCACACATTCTCAGTAGTTTACAAATGCTCGGTTAGAATTTAGGGCTGGAGTGTTTAACAATCTGTGGCGGTTGAGCCAGTCTCTAAGTCTTTGTCCTAAATTAGTGTTTCCCTCAAGTGATGTTTAAAATCTACTGGGAAAGCACATTGTTAATTTTTATTTTGTTTATTTATTTTTAAATATTGATTTATCTGGCTGTGTTGGGTCTTAGTTGTGGCATGCAGGATCTTTGGATGTGGCGTGTGAACTCTTTGTGATGGCGTGTGGGATCTAGTTCCCTGACCAGGAATCCTATCTGGGCCCCCTGTATTGGAGGTGTGGAGTCTTAGCTACTGGACTGCCAGGGAAGTTCCCCAATATATTTTAGTATGCATGCTGTTCTAGATACATGTAATTTTTTTCAGTGTTATATAATGCTATCCTTTGTGTTAAGCTTATTTTTAATGTTTTAATAGTGAAATATTTTAATCATTACATAGCCTTTTATTGTATGAATAAACCATACTTTGTTCATGTTCTATTTTTTCCTTTTTTAACTACACTTCAGTGAATATTTGTATACATTTAAATTTGTGTCCAATTATTTCCTGAGAGTAAATTGTTAGAAGTAGAATTTATGGGTCTGTCGGGTATCTACATGTAAACGTATGTATCTATTCACATACTGCTCTCCTACACAGGAGTGTGAGACTGTCCATTCACCAAAATGTTGATCAACCATAGATGTTATTACACTTTTAAGCCTTTGAAATTTAATAAGTAAAAAAGATAGCACTTCTACTTTTTTTATTTTTAAATATCTTTATTATTTTTGTTGATTTTAAAGATATTACACCCCTGTTATAGTAATTTCAGACAAAACAGAAACTATTAAGAATGAATTCTTCCCTGAGATATCATCACTATTGTTTGATACAGAATTTTTTTTATTGTTTCTTTTGTTTATTTTTTTATACAGAATTTTAAATTTTATAAATGGGTTATTTTTTTAAACTTTTTAAATTTTATGTTGGAGTATAGCTAGTAGAATTTATGGGTCTGTCGGGTATCTACATGTAAACGTATGTATCTATTCACATACTGCTCTCCTACACAGGAGTGTGAGACTGTCCATTCACCAAAATGTTGATCAACCATAGATGTTATTACACTTTTAAGCCTTTGAAATTTAATAAGTAAAAAAGATAGCACTTCTACTTTTTTTATTTTTAAATATCTTTATTATTTTTGTTGATTTTAAAGATATTACACCCCTGTTATAGTAATTTCAGACAAAACAGAAACTATTAAGAATGAATTCTTCCCTGAGATATCATCACTATTGTTTGATACAGATTTTTTTTTATTGTTTCTTTTGTTTGTTTATTTTTTTATACAGAATTTTAAATTTTATAAATGGGTTATTTTTTTAAACTTTTTAAATTTTATGTTGGAGTATAGCCGATTAACAATGTTGTGAGAGTTTCAGGCGAGCAGCAAAGGGACTCAGCCATACATATACATGTATCCATTCTCCCCCAAACTCCCCTCCCAGCCAGGCTGCCATATAACATTGAGCAGAGTTCCCTATGCTATACAGTAGGTCCTTGTTGGTTATTCCTTTTAAGTGTCTTTAAAACTTCTTTTGATTTATTTGTGGCTGCTCTAGGTCTTCACTGCTGCTCACAGGCTTTCCCTAGCTGCAGCGAGCGGGAGCCACTCTTCATTGTGGTGTGCAGGCTTCTCATTGTGGTGGTTTTTCTTGGCCTCTAGGGCTAGAGCGTGTGGGCTCAGTAGTTGTAGCTCATGGGCCCAGAGCGCAGGCTTAGTAGTTGTGGTACATGGGCTTAATGGCCCTGTGACCCATGGAATCTTCCTGGACCAGGGATTGAACTTGCTCCGCTGCATTGGCAGGCAGATTCTTTACCACTGGACCACCAGGGAAGTCCTGGTTATCCATCTTAAATATAGCAGTGTGTACATGTTAATCCCAAACTCCCTAACTTTCCATTGCCCCTATTCCTCCCCTCTGGCAACCATAAATTCATTCTCTAAGTCTGAGAGTCTGTTTTGTAAATAAGTTCATCTATACATTTCTTATTAGACTCTGCCTATAAGGGATGTCATATGATATTTCTCCTTCTCTGTCTGACTTCACTAAATATGACTATCTCTAGGTCCATCCATATTGCTGCAAATGGCATTATTTACTTCTTTTTAATGACTGAGTAATATCCCATTGCATACATGAACCACATCTTCTTTATCCCTTCCTCTGGCAGTGGACCTTTAGGTTGCTTCCTTGTCTTTGGCTATTGTAAACAGTGCTGCAATGAACACTGGGGTGCGTGCATCCTTGCAGATGATGTTTTTCTCCAGATATAGGCCCAGGAGTGGGATTGCAGGGTGGCTATATTTTTAGTTCTTTAAGGAACCTCCATACAGTTCTCCATAGTCACTGTACCAATTTACATTTCCTTCAACAGTGTAGAAGAGTTCCTTTCTTTCCACATAAATGGGTTATATCTTGGTTACTGACTTATATATACTTTTTGCTAAACAATACCTTTTTTACCTTTTTTCCATATTAGCACATGCAGCTATACTCCATTCTTTTAGTCAATTGCATAGGAATCAACCTTATATTCATAAAATACTATTTTGGTATTTCTACATTTTTCCTCATAATTATTTAATTTCCTCTTAATTTATAGAATATAAATTTTTGCCTACTTGTTCATTTATTTCCTTATAACAAGTTGCATGAAATGGAGTTTTAGGGTCAAAGAATTTACATTTCTTAAAGCATTTGATATATGTCAGAAAGGTTAACTTAGTTTTGTCTCATGGAAAATAAGAATGCTTATTTTTCCACATACATCCTTGGTAATATTGAGCACTCTGATTTTTTTAATGTTTATCAGTAAAGTAGGTAAGAGAGAGTTCTCTTCTTTTGTGACTTGCCTGTTCATATTCTTTGCCCACTTTTCTATTAGATTGTCTGCCTTTTTCTTACTGACGTAGATGAGTTATTATCATTTAAAAATGCCAGTCCTTTTTCAGTTTAATTTTTTAATATTGTTTCAGTCAGTTCAGTTCAGTCACTCAGTCGTGTCAACTCTTTGCATCTGTTTACTTCACCTTTTAAATTGTTATTTATGTGTTTTGGCTGCACTGCGCAGTAGGTGGTCTCTTAGTTCCCCGACCAGGGATGGAACCTGTGTCCCCTGCAGTGGAAGAGTGAAGTCTTAACTACTCACCACCAGGGAAGTCCCCTGTCAGTTTAAATTTTGATGTACAGAGGTTTTTAATTTTTATGCAATTAAATATTTTCTTTTATGTGTTCTGGGTTTTATATCTTGCTTAGGAAGATGTTTCCTTATATAGTAATATTCTATTCTATTTTATTGATTTAGAAAATATTTGGATGTTTAATCTACCTGGAATTTATTTAGTGTATTTTTATGAATGGTATGAGGTACCCAGTTGTTCCAATATCATTTATTGGACAATCTCTTTTTCCCTTACTTATCTGAAACAGTTTCTTTTTAAAAAAGATTTCACTTTTGATGTGGACCATTTTAAAGTCTTTATTGAATTTGTTACAGTATTGCTTCTGTTTTGTATTTTGGTTTTTGGCCCTGAGGCATATGAGATCCTAGCTCTCCCATCAGGATGAACCCACACCCTTTGCACTGGAAGGCGAAGTCTCAACCACTGGACAGCCAGGGAAATCCCGTGATTCTGTCTTATATACTAAATTCTCAGATACCCATAGATCATGCTCTGGCCTCCCTCTTACAGTCTATTGATCTATTAATTTTTCCTAAACTAGTAAATATTTTAATTGTTCCAGCTTTGTAGTTTGTTCTGACATCTGGTAGGGCAAAACCCTTGCATGACAGTTGGGATAAATTCGCTTCTTTAAAACTTTCAATCTTCCCGCTCAGGAACAGTTTATCTTTCCACTTATTCAAGTCTCCTTTCATGTTATTTTAAAAATGCCTGTGGTTTTCTTCTAGATTTTTCTACATTTTAAAAGTTTATTCTTGGGTAACTTATACATGTTGTTGCCACATGAATAGAATCATTTCCCCAAATATATTTTATAACTGTTTACTGCATGTCTACTGAGAAACTATTGATTTTTATGTTGATCTTGTAACCACTAGAATAACAATTAAGTCTGTGAGAGTGTATTATTATGTGTCTATCTTCATCACAGCTCTGGCTGGTCCAGTGTCCAAATATAAGAATATCTGGGCCATTTTCTTATGATTTTTCCAGTTGAATATATATTCTCTAGGTAGTTCATGTTACCATCTTTAAAAGAATAATCATCTCTTTTTAATATATGAATCTTTTGTTTCTTTTTCATGCCTTTGTGCAATGACTAGAGCTTCCAGAACAGTGCCGAATAACATTGGCGAGAGCAAGCCTTCTTAGGGGTTTTCCACTAGCTGAACAATCTGGGGCTCTCCCTGGAAGAAAAGGTCCCAGGATCCAGTAAGCTCTTTAAGAGTAGGTTATCGCCCAGGTATCGGAACCCTCACACAAGCACGGTATGGCTTGGGGGAGCCTAGTTAGCAGAAGCCTGGGCGGGGCAAGGAGCTGGATCCTGCCTGGGACACTCCAAAGCCGGACCAGCTACCGGGTTTGGGTGCTGGAGGGGGCGCGGGCTCCGTTTCCAGGGTGCAGGAGGTGCCCTACAGCAACAGCCTCTGGTCTACGCAAGCTTTTGCTCTGCCGCCTAGGGACCCGCCGGCCCCATCAGGGGGTGCGCAGGGCAGGCAGGGCGGGCTCTCTGGCGCGGGCCCTGCGTTGCTGGAATTCTGGGTGTGGCTGCGCTCTTGGCGCCGGGTGCCTGCGGGCTCTTCAGCCCTTCCCAGCGCAGACGCGGAAAATGGACTTGTGGTTCGCGGGCTGCGGCAGAGACACGCCAGGGGCAGAGGAGCGTCAGGTGAGGATGGCTGGGGAAGGCTGGACCAGGCAGGGAGGATTCGGGCAACGGCAGCGTCCGCTCCCTCCACCCCCGCTCAGTCGGGGTGGGAAGGTACAGTCCCTCTCTTTCCCATCCCCCAGAATCTCCGTGGCCTTTCGCGGGATCTGAGGTCGGTGTGGCGCTGAGCTGGCCGGTGACCTAGGCTTCCGGCTGGGTGCGGCAGCATCCTCACTTGTGTTCAGGGTCCTGTGCTCATTGTCAGTCCCTGGGATGCAGTCACCAGCGTGGGAGGGAGCAGGGAGGAGCAGACCTTTAGGTGTGGATTCAGACTCCCCACTGCCGCATGGATCCTCTCCTGGTTGATAGTTAGACTGCCTTTCAGCCTTCCTGCAGTTTGGTTTCCCAACAAACTTCCTGCTTTTCCATTCCTCCTTTCTGAAGCACTCCTTTGGCTTCCAAGACAAGCTATACACCTGGTTTTCTTTCTGCCTCTTGGGCCACCTTCTCTTCGACTCCTTGGGGGCATTCCTCTTCCTCCTCCACACAGACTTTTTCTTTTAAAAAAATACTTAGTTTTATTTATTTGGCTGTGCTAGGTCTTAGTTGCCACACTTGGGATCTTGATATTCATTCAACATGCGGGATGTTTAGTTGCAGCTTGGGAACTCTGAGTAGTGGCACGTGGGATAGAGTTCCCCATCCAGGGATGAAACCTAGGCCCCCTGCCCTGGGAGTGTGGAGTCTTAGCCACTGGCCCACCAGGGAAACCCCTTCCACCCAGTCTTTAAGTGTTGTAGTTCTTGAGGTCCCCTACTCTCCTCTCCAACCCCCATCCTTCTTATGGAGAAATAACTCACACACCATAAAATTCATCCTTTCAAAATGTGCCATTCAGTGACTTTTACTGTATTCACAAAGTGGTGTAACCATGATCACTGTCTAATTCCAGAACAGTTTAATCATCCCCCCCAAATAAACCCTATGTGCCTTAGTCACTTCCCATTTCCCCTTCCCTCCAACCCCTGGCAACTACTGATCTACTTTCTGTCTCTGTGGATCTGCCAGTTCTGGACATTCCCTGTACATGGAGTCATACAATGTGTGGTCTTTTGCAACTGGCCTTTCACTTAGCATAAAGTTTTAAGGTCCATCATGTTGCAGTATCTATCAGTACTTCATTCCTTTGTATGACTGAATTATGTTCCACTGTATGGGTATACCACATTTTGCTTATCCATTCATCAGCTGGGTGTTTGGGTTTCCATTTTTGGCTATAATAGTAATGGTAATGGTAGTAGTAATAATAATAATAATGGTAGTAATTATCATAATGCTATGAGCATTTCTTTTTTGAAAACTTTAAAATTGTATTACAGTTGATTTGTGATGTTAATTTCTGCTGTACAACAAAGTGATTCAGTTATATACATATATACATTCTTTTACTACACTTTCCCATTATAGCTTATTATAGGATATAATATAGGATTGAATATAGCTCCCTGTGTTATACAGTAGGGCTTTTTTGTTTATCCTATATATAATAGCTTGCATCTGCTAATCCCTCACTCCCAATCCATCCCTCTCCCACTGCCTTCCTTCTTAGCGACCACAGTTCTGTTTTTTCCTGTGAGTCTGTTTTGTAGATAAGTTCATTTGTGTCTTACTTGAGATTCCACATATAAATGATATCATATGGTATTTGTCTTTCTGTTTCTGACTTGCTTCATTTAGTAGGATAATCTCTGGGTCCATCCATGTTGCTGCAAATGGCATTCTTTCATTCTTTTTATGGCTGAGTAGTATTCCACTGTGTATATACCACATCTTCTTCATTCATGCACCTGTTGATGGACACTTAGGTTGTTTTCATGCTGTGGCTATTACAAATAGCAGCCAAGTGCTGCTATGAACATAGGCTTGCGTGTGTCTTTTTGAATTGTAGTTTTGTTGGGATACATGCCCAGGAGTGGGATTGCTGGATTATGTGGGAATTCTGTTTTTAGTTTTGAGGACTCTCTGTACTGTTTTCCATAGTGGCTGCACCAATTTACATTCCTTCCAACAGGGTAGGAAGGTTCCCTTTGCTATGAGCATTCTTGTAAAAGATTTCGTGTGCATATATATTTTCAGTTTTGGGGGGTATGTACCTAGAAGTAGAATTACTGAGTCATATAGTAAATGTTTAACCATTTGAAGAATCACCAAACTGTTTTCCAAAGCAGTTGCACCATTTTACAATCCCAGAAGCAATGTATGAGGATTCCAATTTCTCCTCATCGTCACCAACACCTGATATAAATTACAGCCTCTTGGGGATGTAAAGTGGTATCTCATTGTGGTTTTGATTTGTATTTCCTTGATGACTAATGATGTTGAGCATCTTTTTGTGTACTTAAAGGTCATTTGATATCTTCTTTGGAAAAGTGTTTATGTAAACATTTGCCCATTTTTAGTTGGATTATTTGTCTTTTTATTGTTCAGTTTTAAGAATTCTTTTTAAAAATTTTAATTGTGGATTAAAAAACACATAAAATTTACCATCTTAACCATTTCTAAGTTCATTTGTACAGTTCAATAGTGTTAAATATACATATTCATATTGTTGTACAACCAGTTTCCAGAACTTTTTCACCTTGCAAAACTGAAACTCTACATCCATTAAATAACTCTCCACCCACCCTAACCCCCAACCCCAGCCTCTGCCACCCACCATTCTGCTTTCTGTTTTTATGAATCTGACTACTCTAGGTCCTTCATATAAGTGGAGTCATAAAGCATTTGTATTTTTGTGATTGGCTCTTTTTCACTTAGTATAATACCTACAAGGTTGTAAGAGTTTTTAAAATATATTCTAGATACTAGTCCCTTATCAGATCTCTGATTTACAACTATTTTCTCTATTAGTCACCTTTTCACTTTTTCAGTGATATCATTAGCAGTACAAAAGTTTCTAATTTTGATGTAGTTCAACGTATCTATTCTGCTGTTTCTTGTGTCATATCTTAAGAGATTGAGAGTCAGGAGCAAAGAGAACATCTGTGCTGTGCTCACTCGTGTCCAGCTCTTTGTGAAGTTATGGACGGTTGCCTGCGGCCCATGGTTTTCCAGGCAAGGATACTGGAGGGTTGCCATTTCCTACCCCAGGGGATCTTCCTGACCCAGGGACTAAACCCATAACTCTTGTGTCTCCTGAACAGCAGGCAAGTATCTTACAAGACTGTTGCCTAATCAGAGATTTACACCCATGATTTCTTCTAAGAGTTTTAGCACTGACATTAAAAAAAAACCTATTTATTTATTTGGCTGCATCGAGTCTTGGTTGTGGCACGCAGGACCTTTCTTGGTGGTGCATGGACTGTCTATTTGTGGCACATGGGCTCTGGAGCATAAGAGTTCAGTAGTCGGGACGTGCTGGCTTACCTGCTCCACAGCATGCGGGATCTTAATTCCCCAACCAGGGATTGAATCTGAGTCTCTTGCAGAATCAAGGCAGAATCTTTTTTTTAATTTAATAATTGTATTTATTTATTTGGTTGTGGCTGTGTTGGGTCTTTGTTGCTGTGTGGGCTTTTCTTTAGTTGCAATGTGCAAGCTTCTCATTGTGGTGGCTTCTCTTGCAGAGCACAAGCTCTAGGGCACGCGGGCTTCAGTAGTTGCAACTTGTGGGCTCAATACTTGTGGCTCCCGGGTTCTACAGCACAGACTCAACAGGTGAGTTAGTTGCTCAGTAGTTTACAGGAGTTAAACTCAATGAGTTTATAGGAAGGAGGCAGAGTGGCCGGGCTTAGCTGCTGCGTGGCATGTAGGATCTTCCTGGATCCTGCATTGGCATGTGGATTCTTTACCCCTGAACCACCAGGGAAGCCCCTGCAAGGCGGATTCTCGACCACTGGACCTCTAGGAGAGCCCCAGCTCTGACGTGTTTGAGTTCGTTTCTGTGCGTGCTGTGAGACAGGGATCCAGCCTGATGCCCTGGCCTGTGGATGTCCAGTTGCTCCTGCACCATTTATTGAAAAGTCTGCTCTCTGCCCCACTGTTCGAGTCTTGGCACCCTTGCCCATAGCTCCTCTTCTTTAGGGGAGAAGAAGATTCCCTGAGGGATCTTCCTAGCCCCTGTACCCATTCATGGGCCAATAACTCAGGAATTTCTCCCTTCAGCCTGGAGCTTTCTTCTGAGCTCCTCACTCATATATAACTTGACATCTCTACTTAAATGCTTCTCACATATCTTTAAGACTGAACTCATGACTGTTTCCCCTGCTTTGTCTCAGCAAAATAGAGCAGTATCCTACTTGTTTAAGCCAGAAATCTAAAATCATATTTGACACATTTTCCCTTACACCCCACATCCAATGGATCACCAAGTCCAGATTGATTCTACTTAGAGATATATGTATTGTGACTCCCTCTCCCAGCTTCCATCACCACGACTGCCACCAAGTCTGAGACATCATCTGTCTGCTGGAATATAATCTCCTAACTGGTCTGTCTCCGTGGAAAATTCTAAAAATATACAAAAGAGGAGACTGGGACTTCCCTGGTGGTGCAGTGGATAGGAATCTGCCTGCCAGTGCAGGGTTCGATCCCTGGTCCAGGAAGATCTCACACGCTGCAGGGCAACTCAACTCCTGCACCACCACTACTGAGCCCGTGCTCTGGAGACTGGGAGCCACAACTACAGAAGCCCGTGTGCCCACAGCCCGTGCCACGCAACAAGGGAAGCCAGCACAAGGTGAAGCCCGTGCACTGCACAGGAGAGTAGCCCCTGCTCTCTGCAACTAGAGAAAGCCCTTGTTAAGCCACAAAGACCCAGTGCAGCCAAAAATTAAAAAAAAAAAAAAAAAAAAAAGAATCACAGCCACTCTCTGGGTATCAAAAAAAAAAAGAGGAGGAGAGTTGTAGGATGGACCCTCCCCCTTCCATCCTAGGCACCTGGCAACTTCTTCTGGGATCAGAGTTCTTCTGACCACAGGGTTAGTGACCATGTATCCATCACTACCAACTAAAATAACTACCAACATAAGGTTGTCCCCATTTCATCAATACTCATCCTCTACTCCCCCGTCCCACACCATTTTGTATTTGAAACAAATCTATGTCTTAGGGTGATCTGTGATCATGTCCACGTATGCCAGCTCAAACAGATGCTGCTCCATACTCTTTAAACATACAAAATTGATAGTGTCTTTTCCCTTTTAAATCCCTTCATTGGTTCCCCCTAGCTTTTAAGAGAATGACAAAAACCCTTCCTGGGGCCCCCTGGGCCCTGCATGATCTACCCTGCCTACCTCTCCAGCCCCGTTGCTCATTACTTCACTGCTCACCTCCCCCTTCCAGACACCAAGGCTCTGTTTATGCTTCTCCTACGTGCTATATGGACTTCCCTGGTGGCTCAGAGGTTAAAGTGTCTGCTTGCAATGCAGGAGACCTAGGTTCGATCCCTGGGTTGGGAAGATCCCCTGGAGAAGGAAATGGCAACCCACTCCAGTACTCTTGCCTGGAGAATCCCATGGAGGGAGGAGCCTGGTAGGTTACAGTCCATGGGGTCGCAAAGCGTTGGACACGACTGAGTGACTACACACTATGTGCTATATACATCTGGCCTTAGGGCTTTTGCACATCAGAAACCCTTTAAACAGTGGTCCTCAACCTTTTTGGCACCAGGGACCAGCTTCATGGAGGACAATTTTTCCACAGTTGGGTGGGGGGATTGGGTGGTTTCAAGATGATTCAAGCACATTATAGTTATTGTGCACTCTATTTGTATTATTATTACATCAGCTCTGCCTCAGATCATCATCAGACCCCAGAGGGAGGGAACCCCTGCTCTACAGTGACCCCTCCCCAATACTCTCCAACCCTCCCCTCCCCCGCCAGCCCATCGCTCTGACTGGCACTGCCATCAGGGCAAATGCTGCTGCTGTGTCTTCAGGGAAGTCTTCCCCTCTCTCTGCCGTTGATTCAGGGCTCCTTGATTGAGGCGCTCTCAGACACTGTGCTTTGCCTTCACAGTACACATTACACAGTTATAATTATGTATTGATCTCTATAAATATTTGTTTCATGTCTGCCTCTCCCACCAAGCATTTTGGGGATAGTAGTTTGCCTCATGCCTCTTCGTACACACAGCGCTTACACAGACCTGAGTGAGTCCAGGCATTCAGTTGGGGTTTCGAGGAGGGAGGCAGAGTGGCCGGCAGCCTTTGAGGGCTGTGCTGTTGCCAGGCTCTCCTGGGCTCGGGGCTCTTCCGACCACAGAGAGCCAGTGGCCAGCTTCTGCTCACCCAGTCCTGGGCTTGGCTTTGTTGTTCCCTCAGACAACATTTGTTTTCTCTCCTGGCTGGAGACTTTCTTGCCCCTTTGCTGAGGAGTAACTGAGGCCCCGAAGGAGAGAGTGGCTTCCCCGAGGCTGTGAGAGGTTCTTTCAGGCCTGCCTCCCTATCCCCACGCCCAGGGCCTTTCAGGACCCTGAGACCTCTCAAGACCCCAGTGCCCTGAAAAGAGCTGAGTGGGTTTCCAAAGCTAGAGCGATTCTGAGATGGGTGTCCCAGCGTGGGATCTGTGGATGGACAGAGCTGACTTGTCCTGGGAGCAGCCAGCCCTCCTGGCAGCCTGGAGCATCTGAGGGTGTCTGTGGGCCCTGCGCTCAGCAGGCCTGGCGGAGGGTGGCCCCCAGGAGCACAGGAGTGCTCTGTTTCTTAATGAATGCAAGTCTGTGTTTAGACCTGAATGACCAACTTCTAGTCTGGAAACAGCCAGGCCTCAAGTGGCCTGCCAAGAAAAAGTGGTCTGTGACCAGGTCCAGGGGTGCCAGCGCACCCTGATTCTGCTCCAGCAGTGGGCACAATGGGACGGGGCCAGCGACAGGCGGGTCACTCTGCAGGACCAGCTCCCTGCTCCGTCGTAGCCTGGGCTTTGCAGGAAATCCTGGATGTCTCCCGGAGCGAAGATTCCAGGTTTCGGCTGTTTGTCCAGCAGTCTCCCTGGTGACTGTTCTCAGTCTGCGAGTCTTTGCGCTCTGGCCAAGAAGGGGGCCAATTGTTGGTCTCAGACCTCTGGTAGCGGGGGAAGAGAGGACGGGATCCTGTGTATGGCTGGGTCTGAGCTCAAAGGGGTGGGAGACTGTTCGTGGGTGCTGCCCCAGGTGTGAAGAGAGCCCTTCCACAGCCGCTGTCACCAGGAAAAAGATTCAGTCACATAGGACACGTATGGAGCTTTGTGGGTAGAGTGGGGGGCCTGGTGGTGCCTCCATCTCTGCTTCCCATGGGGTGCTCACCTCTAGGCATCCTTCAGGGGACAGGGTGGGATGAGGGAGGTGGGACAGGGTGCAGGCAGGGGTGGGAGGCTCAGTGGGCAAGGCTGGGAGAACCCGCCCCTTGACCAAGGCTGGGCCGTGACCTCTCTCAGATCCTCACAGGAACCCTGACCGTCTGCAGGGAGAGGGGATTCTCCCCTCTTTACAGAAGAGGAAGCAGACTCAGAGGAGGGGCCTGGGGGTCAGCGGGGAGGGGGCCAGAGGCAAACTTGAGCGGCTGCCCTCACTCCAGGTCTGAGGTTTGCATCCCGAGCCCCCACTGATGCTAAAGAAACTACACAGAGGGGTTCCCTACAGGAAGCACTTGTCTATTCAGTCAACAGTTATTGAGCACTTACTGTATGCCTGGAGTTGTGCCAGGCCCTGGGGTAAGACAGGAAGTGGGGAGACAGGCCACAGCAACAGGCAAGGCAGCAAGGAGCTCTCTGGGCAGACGAAGGGAGGGCACAAGGAGGGAGTGCTCTGCCTTCCTGCAGGCACAGGCTGGCCAGGCTTCGCGGGGAGAGGTGCTGAGGGAGGGCAGTGAGGGGCTTTCCACCTGGGGCAGGAGCAGCTTAGCTGAGTGGGGGCCCTCCAGGGCTGGGAGCACGGGCTCATTAGCACCGCTCCCAGAGGCAGGGGAGGAGTCAGCCTGAGAACTTTGCCCCCGAATTCTGTCCCCATGAGGAGCAGGGCCATCCTGGTGTGCTGAGAGCCCAGTCCTGGGCGGGAGGTCAGGGGGCAGGGAAAAGGTGTGGGGCCCCTTAACCAGGGCTGGTCCAGTCCACCAAACAGCTTGACTACTGAAAGACGATGGGACCAGCCTAGCTCTCGGCCCACCCAGCTCCCACTCAATGGGAGGACCCAGGGTTTCTGAGATCCCGGGAGGTAGGAGTTCTTGTTAGCACCAGAGCTCAAAGGGGTCCTTGTTCAGGCTGAATCCAGCCGCCCCAAGAGGGCGGGGCCAGCCCACATCTCCTGAGCAACTAGCTCTCCCAGTTTGTTTGGTTCTTGGAGTCGGGAAAATAAAATCTGGTGGAGGGGTCTTATCTAAGGAACCCCACTTCCCAGTGGGGCTCCTGCATGGTCATCTCAGCTCAGTAGAGTCACTCTCTGCCTCCCCAAGTCCCCCTCTACTGGCCCTATGGGGAGGATGGGGGCCTGGCCCTGCGGCAGGAAAAGCTCAAGGAAAGGACAGAATTTGGGGCCCCCAAGCCCCTCCAAGCAGTGTGTGTACTTTTCAGCCAGGCTGAAGTTTGAATTCCAGCTCCACTACTCTCCAGTTATGTGGTCAAGAGCAAGGAACTTTACCTCTCTGGGTCTCAGTTTCCTTATCTGTGTAATGGGGATGATGCATCTCTGTTGTGTGACTAGAGTTGGACTGAGATTAGGGGAAATCGTGAGCCAGATTCCTTCACCTCCTTCTCCCTGAGGGCTCCCTCGTTAACAGGGCCAGACTTGATCTGAACCTTCTTCGGAGTTCTCTTCCCTCTCCTGGCCCTGAAGGCTCATTGTGAGTATGGTACCCCCAGCTGTGGGTATCAGACCTCTATGGAGTCCTGGCCCTGCCCTGCCAGTGAGCCCAGCTGAGCTTCCCTCCTTCACCCGTGGGTGAAGTGTAAGTTGTACCACCTGCCCCCATTGTGTCTTTTGTGTCTTAAAGGACATCGGATATCTGTCCTCATGTGTGGTCTTTGGGCAAACCAGGTGTAGGAGATTTTGGTCTTGGCTGCAAGAGCCTGGGCTCTGGAAGCAGAATTGAAAGTTAAGGAGCAGGCGAGGGGAGCAGACCCTCTTTCCTGTCTCCCAGATGGAGCGCTTGGCCCACAGCCCACCTGCTTCTTTCTCTCTTTTAAAAAGATATTTACTTGGCTGCACTAGGTCTTAACATTGAACTCTTAGTTGTGGCATGTGGGATCTTAGTTCCCTGACCAGGGATCGAACCCGGGTCCCCTGCATTGTAAGGGTGGAGTCTTAGCCACTGGACCACCAGGGATGGGATCACCAGGGAAGGCTCCACCTGCTTCTCTGTCTACTCTCTTCCTCACTCTAGATCCAGTCTCCAGGTCCACCCAGTGACTCTGGCCAAGCACACGTGCAGCTCTCTCCTGCTGGCTCGCTGCCTCTGGCCGCCCACCTCCACCTCCCGTATCTCCCAGTTAGGACGCATCAGAAAGAGAACCCGACGGGCCCGCTCAGTTTTTCATTCTAGAGAGGCGGCTGGTCGGCTTGCAGGTGGCTTTGCTCAGGTCTGGAGCACATCTGTGGCTCCGTTGGGCACGGCCAGGGGCCCCTGTACAAACGGGGCAGTCTTGGGAAGCCGGGCCTCTGATCCTCCATGCCTCCCATTATTTCAAAACAGCTGAAGGCTGTAAAGGGAAACTAAGCATATTCCTAGCCCAGGGGTTCTCAGAAAGCTCCTGGGAAGGAGGATTTGTGTCTTGGCTTCGCGCCTGCCACATCCTGAGTCCTTTGCCAGAGTTACTGGGCCGGACAGATGGATTGGCACCCAGCATGTGGCCCCCAACTCAGAGCCCCATCCCTTACATTCAATGTGGAGTTCAGTTATGGGATTCTCTCCCCCTGCCTTGAAAAAAAAAAACTTTTATTTACTTAACTGCCTTGGGTCTTAGTTGTGGCACATGCAATCTAGTTTCCTGACCAGGGATCAAACCCAGGTCCCCCTGTGTTGGGAGCGTGGGGTCTTCGCTACCATACCACCAGGGAAGTCTTACCTTTTCTTGTGGGTGGAAAGGGCGAAACTGTTGTTGTCTTGCATATGGACATAAGAAAATTATTAGCAAATAAGTGTGGTGCAGCTTCTGTGTAAGAAATCATAGAGTGATTTTTTGCAAAGGGAGATTGCCTTTCGTCTTCCGGTTTCAGTGTTTTGATTGAACCTGACTCTGCGCTCAGTTGATGAGCCTGACTCTGTCCACAGGATTCCAGTTTCCCTTGGAGAGAGGCCTTGTTAACCAGTTTGGGGGCGGTATGCGGGGACAATGGCCCTGAGAGAAAGCTAGGGAGGCTCTTGGGAAGGACACAGCGTCGTTTAGGCTGGCCCTGCCACACGAGAAGGCAGGTCTTACTTCCTTGGCACAACTCAGTAAATGAACTCTGTGACTTTCACAGATGAAAGAAATCTCTATTAACAGTGTGATTCCCTGTCTTGCCAAGGATGTTCCTGGAACTCTGGAGGGCCAGGTGGAGGCACAGGAGGGTCAGGGCCCCAGGTCCAGAGCCCAGGAGGGAGGATTAGCCATGGAGACCAGGAAGTCCGTATCTCCCACTGAACCACAAAGAAAGGAGGGGTTTAAAATCACCTGAGAGCTTTTAAAAGTCTGAAGTTGAAACTCATGACCCGGCATTTCCAATCCTGAGTGTTTATCCATAGGAATGAATACTTGTGTCTGCCAGACAGGTGCTGGAATGTTTGTAGCAAGGGTTTTGTAATAGGCAAAAACTGAAAACTCAACAGCAACATGCCCTTCAATGGTAAAATTAATCAATCAATTGCAATCTGTCCATATACTGGAATTCTTAAGATTGGTGAAAATGCACAGTTTGCAGCCACACACAGCACTGTGGATGAGTCTCACAAGTGTGTTGCCGAGTAGAACATGTACCATATGATTCCAGCCATAGAAAGTCCCTGAAGAGGCAGAGACAATCCGTGCTGCTGGAATCAAGCTGGTGTTTATCACTGACCCAAGGTGGGGGTTAGGGGCAGTAGGAAGAAGCAGGAGGGGCTTTGGGGGGGCAGGTTTTCAGGTTTGGTCCATTGGCAAAATACATGGCACTGCACACTTATTTTCTGTGCACTCTTTAATATGTAAGTGAAATGTCAGCAACAAGTTAAAAACGTGTAGTTACCTAAATGCTATCCCCAGAGATCCTGATTTAATTGGTCTGAGAACAGAGCTCAGGCATCATTTTTGTTTGGACGGTTTTTTAAAAAGCTCTAGAGGTAATTCTAGTGTGCCCCCGGCAGAGTTAACAGGATGGTCTCTTTTCTCTGTGAAGTAAGTGGTGAGCTGTGTGTTGAGGTAGAGCTCGGGGAGTTTGGAGGTGCCCTAAGGTCCAGGCCACGGAGCCCCCGTGGCTGATGGTCCTTCCAGGATGTGTCTGTCCCTCAGTGGCTCTGTCCGTGGTCTGTGGCCTTGCATTCTCAGGGGCTGCTGCTGTGCTTTCTGTTTGCAAGAGGTCTCTCCTTGGACCAACCGGGGCCCAGCATCCTGGCTGCTTGCAAGAGAGAGTGGAGCTGTCCTTGGCCTTGAGAAGAGCTGACAGGACCCACAGGATGCTGTAGCATCTCAGATGCCCACTAGGAGACAACTCGGGAGATGCGTGGACACCCCCCCTGGGGGAGGAGACGCCCAAGGGGACCCTCCTGTGGCCACGCAGTCCTATGGCTCACACTGTCAGGCCTGGGCAAGTTTTCCACTTCAGCATCAGCCACGGGCACTGCTGTCGCCTGAGGCTTGAGGAGCCTTGGCGGGAGGTTTGCGCAGTGGTTAGGGAAGGTTGTGGGCGGGGGGCTGGGTGAGCCAAGGGGGTGCCAGTGAGCACTACCGTGAGGGCAGGGGTGGCCCAGCCTGTGCTTTCCCCCACATGCCCCTCCCATGCTGTCTGAGCCACTTGATCCTCTTCTGTATGCCTTCTGCCTCCCACCTGAGCTCCTCTTTGATTATTCAGCCAGCACGGATTGAATGCCTGGTGCTGCTGGGCTGGGCTATCTGCCTGCTCCACAGGCTGGGGCTCCTGGAAGGGCCCATCTGTGGTGACCCCCATCAGCTCCTGTCCACCACCCCTCCCCTTACTGCTGGGCACCCATCATTCTCTGGACCTCCTTGACTCTTTTTGTAAAAAATCATTTATTTATTTGGCTGCACTGGGTCTTAGTTGAAGCATGCAGGACCTAGTTCCTTGACCAGGGATCAAACTTGCGCCCCCTGCATTGTGAGCTGAGTCTTAGCCACTGGATCACAGGGGAAGTCCCTCCTTCACACTTACTCTCTGGCTTTTTTTTCTCCCCTTCTCCGTCTTCAAGTGTCAACATGCCTCTTTTTCGGTCTCTCCATACTCATTCCTTTAGCAAACATTGGGTGCCTACTGTGTGCTGGGGGTACAGAGATGTAGAAGACACACGCCTGGTGGAGCTCAGATGTCTAAACAGACGAGCACGGGGGTGGTAAGTGCAGGAGCAGCAGCGTGAAAAAAGGGCCAAGGGACCACAGAGGAGGGATGCCCAGCTCTGCTGGGGGAAACCTGGGAAGGCTTCACAGAGGAGGTGATAGCTGAGCTGAACCTGGAAGGATGATTGGGGAATTCTCCAGGTGGATAAGCATGGCAAGGAATCCCAGGAAGAGCCAACATGCAGGGTGAAGGGGCGCCAGTGAGTTGCATGGGTGAGGCTGGAAAGGAAGCAGGAAGGCCAGCTGAGGAGGCAAGCAGGAACTCCAGGAGGAAAGTCAGGAGGCGGGCTGGGGGGTGGTTGGCAGGCTCAGATCTGGGCTGCAGATGGCTCTCTTGGCAGTGTGGATGTGGGAGAGGGCCAGGTGTGCAGGGCAGGGCGGGGGGCAGGTGTCGTTAGGAAGCTGGTGCCAGCATCCAGGAGAGAGATGATGGTGGCCTGGGCTTGCCTGGTGCAGCAGGAGTGGGGACAGCGTATGGCATCGTGGCTCTCGGGGTTCTGGGGGCTGATGGGGTGTGGGGTGAGTTGAATACTCTGGCTTGGGGAATGTGGAGGATGGGGCCTTTCAAGGGGAAGCAGATCTGGGGACATGATATTGCATTCACTTTGATGGATCCGTCTAGATGGCAGGCTCAGCCGCTCAGGAGGGATGAGGTGTCACTGTTAGGGATTTGGATTGGAGAATGTCTGCCTGGTACAGATATTTTGAGTCTGGGGAGGGGAGAGAGAGAGAGAGACTGTGTGTGTGTGTGTGTGTGTGTGTGTGTGTGTGTGTGTTGTCCCTTGAGACTTTGTCCCTGGGGTGTGTGTGTGTGTGTGTGTGTGTTGTCCCTTGAGACTTTGTCCCTGGGGTGTGTGCGTGTGTGTGTGTGTGTGTGTGTGGTCCCTTGAGACTTTGTCCCTGGTGGGTGTGTGTGTGTGTGTGTGTGTGTGTGTGTGTGTGTGGTCCCTTGAGACTTTGTCCCTGGTGTGTGTGTGTGTGTGTGTGTGTGTGTGTGTGTGTGGTCCCTTGAGCCTTTGTCCCTGGGGCCTGTGGGAAGCAGCGAGGCTCTGCATCTCTGGGTCCCCTTTGCACTGCCTCTCTCTCCCTCTCTTAGCCTCCTCTCTGTGTCTCCCTTTTCCTGAGGGGCCTGGCTCCTCTCCTGACATCTCAGAGTGCTAGCTGCCCGCCCCCTCCCTCTCAGCAGCTCTCTCGGGCTGGGCAGGTTCATACCAGGCTCATGGGGTGATAGGCTCAGCAAGTATTTGTGGAAGGGATGGGCAGGTAGCTTGAGTTTTTCGGGCATGAGGCCCAAGGGTGGGGCAAGCACAGCTGTATCCCCCAGCTCAGCATCTTGCCTTCCCATCGGGCTCAGCAGGGTGAGAGGGCCTCATCTGAGGAATTTTCAAGGCTTTGCAACTCCTTCTGCTTTTTTTTTTTTGGTTTGTTTTGTTCTCAAACTTTTATTCTAGCTGTTTCCCTCAGATGCCTGGTAATTTTTTTTTTTTTTTAGCTGCGTGGCATGTGGGCTCTTAGTTCCCTGATCAGGTATCCAACCCACGTTCCCTGCATTGGAAGGCGATTCTTAGCCACTGGACCACCAGGGAAGTCCCTATAACCCGCTTTAATGTCCACAATACTGAGCCTCCCCCTCTCCACCCTCCTCATGACAGTAATGACGTATTTTGTAGCTTTGATTGAAAAAATAGATATTGATTTGAAGACCCCTGATACTAACTCCACAGTCTGCATGTGGAGGTGGGATGGGGGTGCCCAGGCAGAGAGCAAGAGCAACTTGGTGGAGTAATTCTCTATGGGAACAGAGGCTGCCGCAGGGTAGGGGGGCCCAGGCTGGCTTCGCACTCTCCAGCTTCCTGCTCTTGCCATCTCTCTCCTCTGGATCAGAGCTCTGTTGCTCCTTGCACGGACCCTGCCTGACTGGTTCTGTTGGTGAATTCTTTTTTCTTTTTAGATTCTTTTTTTTCCCCTTGTCCTTTCTCTCTCTCTATATATATATTTTTTTTCTTTTTCTTTCTTTTTTATGTTAGTGAATTCTTGATGACCATTGCCCCAGACCTAGCTTTTCACTGGACTTTGCTCCCATCTCTTTATTTTTACTCATCTAAACAAATACTCGGAGAAGGCAATGGCAAGCCACTCCGGTGCTCTTGCCTGGAGAATCCCATGGATGGAGGGGCCTGGTGGGCTGCAGTCCATGGGGTCGCTGGAAGTCGGATGCGACTGAGCGACTTCACTTTCACTTTTCGCTTTCACACAATGGAGAAGGAAATGGCAACCCACTCCAGTGTTCTTGCCTGGAGAATCCCAGGGACGGGGGAGCCTGTTGGGCTCCTGTCTGTGGGGTCGCACAGAGTCGGACACGACTGAAGCGACTTAGCAGCAGCAGCAGCAAACAAATACTATGGGAAAGAAGATGAATTAGTAGAGAGTCTGATTTGAAGATGATTTTGAAACCATTGCAATTCGGCCATATCCAGGGTCTCTGAATCAACAGCATTATCAGGATGACCAGGAGGAGCTGGTTTTAATTGATGGATATGAAGGACTAGCTTTTGACCATCATGATTATCCCATGAAAAGAGGTTACTTTTAGTTTAAACATATTTGAGATGTTTTCCCCTGTTTTCTTTCTATTCTTTTTTTTTTTAAAAAATATTGGCAGCACTATAGTAAATGTTGGTGCACTGTAAGCACGCGGCATCTTAGTTCCCTGATCAGCGATGGAGTCCATGCGCCCTGCATCGGGGGCGTGGTCTTAACCCGTGAACCACCAGGGACGTCCCTCTTTCCATTCCTATTTTCTTCATGGAGCTGCTATGGGAATCACAGCAGCCTTCTTCTGTTATTCTCATGGCCCTTCTATCCTCCAGCTTCTGCTCTTGATCTCGCTTACACTGTCTACACATGTCACAAACGTCAGCTGCACACTGGTGCTGCCCTAGGCTCAGAGACTGCGGTGATGGCGGAAGCGTCGTGGAGCGCCTGGAGCTGGGCAGTTAGAGCTCATCCGCAGGTGTCTGAGAGGAGCCCGAGGTTCGGGGCAGTGAGAGCCTGCAGCAGGGCTCATCATTAGGCTGGGGAAGGGCCCAAGACAGGCGCCCCTTCCTGAGGTCTTTGAACCTAAGGATGAGTTAGTTAGGTTTAGAATCCATGCAAAGTCTTGATTATGCATGCAGGGTTAGGTGAGGAAGCCAAGCAGGATCGCAGTCCCACCCAGTTGGTGAGGCTCAGCTTCCTTTTCTCTGGGAATCCAGCTGTAACTTTGACTCTGTGTGCCGTCTGAGCTCCTGCAGCCCTGGCAACTTGAATCACACTTTCTAGTATCTGAGTGACAGGCTTCCTGCCTCTGAAACCATGGCCCAGCTCCTCCTCCTTTCTCTTGGGGTCCTGTTTTATCTTTGGTTGTCTGGACTGGAATGTGTTCCTTAGAGTGGAGCCTACATCTTTCTTCTCTTCCCTGGAGGCCCACAGGGTTCCTGGGCTGTAGGGTTCAAGCTTGTGAAGGCTTGTTCGACTTGTGCACACTTGCCTCGGGGGCCTCTCCTATCAAGCACTCAAAGCAAGAAAGGAAAAGAGAGATGAAAGAGAGGGCTGGAACCTGCCACACAAACATTAAACTCAAATATAGGAGCAACACCACAGGCAGAACTAAAAGGCAAATAGGGGAAATATTTGCAAAAATGATAAGCTAAGGATGAATCTTCTCAACAAAGAAAGTAGAGACAAATCAATAAGAAAGACATGAAGATACTTATAGACACTTCACAGATGAAATCCCAGTGGTTAAAATGTATTTGGCAAAAGATGTTGAACCTATCAGTGAGCAGAAATAGAAAAGAAAACAATATATGTTCATCTATCAATTGTGCAAGTTGAGAAAAAGATCATAGCCAGTATAGGGCCTGGATGTAGGGCAGTGGGCACCCTCATGTAGTGCTGAAGGCCATGCTCACCATCGGTATAGTGTCTGGAAAGCATTTTGGAACTGGGTCTAAAAGATCCTAAGAGATGCTCATTGTCTATCCACTAATTTTACTTCTGAGAATCTATCCAAGGAACAAATAGTGACATGGGGAATGTCTCATTAAATCATGTTAAGCAACAAAACCAGGGCATACAAGTTATGTGATATATAATCCCACTTACACAAATTATATATTTATGAATAAATAGTTTCTTCGTGTGACTTGGGGGAGAAGTTTTTTTATTTTTGGCCCTGTCCTGTAGTGTGTAGGATCTTAGTTTCCCCTCCAAAGTGAAAGTGCAGAGTCCTAACCACTGGACCACCAGGGAATTCCTGGGAATTTCTTTCTTATGGGTGATTTTTAAGAACTGTTTTTATTTATGTATTTTTGTCTGTGTCGGGTCTCAGTTGTGGCATTTGTGATCTTTCATTGTGGCATGCAGGCTTAGTTTCCCTTCTGCATGTGGGATCTTAGTTCCCTGACCAGGGATCCAACTGGTATCCCTTGCATTGGAAGGCAGATTCTTAACCACTGGACCACCAGGAAAGTCCGTTATGCGTGATTTTTGATCATCATACTTTATATAGTTTATATTTTCTATAATAAGCTTTAAAAGCTGAAGGTTTTGGGGGAGTCTCTGTAAAATGTATAGTGATGGACCCAAATAAGTCCGGAAGTGAGCTCTAGGACCACGCATGTGTGCTCAGCCGTGTCCGACTCTTTGCGACCCCATGGGCTGTAGCCCACCAGGACCCTCTGTCCATGGGATTTTCCAGACAAGAATACTGGAATGGGCTGCCGTTTCCTCTTCCAGGGCGTCTTTCCCAGTCCAGGGATGAACCCATGTCTCCTGAGTCTCCTGCATTGTGGGCAGATTCTTTACTGCCGAGCCATCTCGGAAGCCCTAGCTTTAGGAGTCAAGGGGTCAGATCACTAGCACAACCGGTCACTTTGCAAGATTAGGAAATACATGGTATGTGCACCAAAATTCTCCATAAGGTTGAGGACAGAGGTCAGCAGCCCACGTGGCTGGGCCCATTTGGTGGGTGAGACCGTCTTGTTCCTTGCCGTGTCTCACCCATATAGCCTGTCCCTTGGCGGCTCTCAGTTTCCTGTCTCTACAAGGGTAGGGTGGGAGGGGGTCAGGCTAACAACCTTGAAGGGTCTTGGCAGATCTCGGCTGAGGCGATAAGCCTGTTCTTGAAGAGAACTTTGACACTATCTGGTTACACAGCTGAGAGGGATGGAGCGGTGGGATCTGCAGGTTCCAGCTCCTTACCTGCTGAGAGACCAGTGCACAAGAGCCCGTTACCTATTCACGGCCACCGCATTGCCCTGCCTTGGCCACCCTCTCTTCCCATCACCCCTGGGCTCACTCAGCCAGTTTGCCTGCTCAGGCTTTATTGATTCCTAGTCTTTCTGCTCTGGAGGAGCAGGAAAGGGTGAACCGTGGGCTTTGGAGCTGTTTATTGCAGGCATGAACTGAAAAGCCTTTGGGGAGCCCCACCTGCCTGGGGAGAGGTGTCTCCCCGCTGCCGGGCCCTCTCTATGGGACATTTTTGAGATGGTTTGGCTCTCAGGGCTGAGCGACCCTGACGGTGTGAAGGTGTCAAGGCCACTTCCTGGTGTGCGGCAGCCCCACCCCCTCAGCCCACACTCACCTGTGGGCTGTTCACACACACACCTGTGCCGCTTCAGCTGCTCAGACTTGATAAGGCCTCCAGTGCTCGGAGTCCTTTCCCAGAAGCTGGGACGTTTATGGTAATACTGTCTGGGCGTTCTGAAACTTTTGCTTTCAGGTGTGAGCAAGTCTCAGGGGCCTCCCTCCCAGCTGTCTTATTAAGAGTGGGGCTGGCAGCTCCATGGGGGGGCTGATCCTCCTTCCGACCCAGGCATAAACTGGACTTCAGGCTTCCAGGAAGGCCGGTGAGCGAGGCTCCTCTCTCAGCCGCCCCGAACCCCTGCCTGGGGTGCCGCCTCCAGACTGTGACATCTCTAGCCTCCCCTGGAATAGCAGGGCTGGTGTTGGGTGCGGGGCAGAGGCAGCCGCCCTGAGCTGGCCAGGAAGGGTGTCCCCAGAGACCCTGCCTTCCTGATGAGGGCCCATTTCTCCTCAGCAACCAACAGATGCATGGGAAGACGGCTTCTCTGAAGAAGAGCACGGAGAAGCTAGGCGGGGTCCAGAGAGCCCAAGACACCAGGTGAGGCCCATTTCCCAGACGGACATACATCTGATTGGAGGTGGGCAGCCCTTGGGAGGTGACCTGTAAGAAAGGGGGCCTTAAGGCTGCGTCATGGGGTCAGTTTGGGCATGGGCTGCCCGGGGCCTCTTCCTCCCACTCCCAGGCCTAGCCCAGGGCGCTGGGACCTAGCAGAATCTAGGCTTCTCGGGTTACCGTCCTCCTCTCTGCCCACCTGTCCTCAGGCCAACCTGGACAGGGCAAAGGTTTGCGTTTCAGCAAACCAACCCCCACCCCACCTCTGCCAGCCTTGGTAGCATCTATCAGGTCAGGCTAGTTTGCCCAGCTTCCCACTGCAGAGCTGCAGGCCCAGGGAGGCGGCTGCGAGGAGGGCAGTCCTGCCTCCTCCATCATGGCCCATGGCCAGGCCCTAGAGCCGTGAGTCTGACGCCTCCACCCCACCCACTCTCCATACTGAGCCCCATCCCTGGCCTCCTGCTCATTCATCCTGGGCCTGCTCCTCGGCTTGTCCGTTGGGCAGAGAAAAGGGAGGGGGTTTTTCACCCCAGGGGTAGTCGGCTCTAAGCATCTCTGGGAGGTGAGGCTCAGGTTGCCTGTACCTTCTGGGGCTGGGGGGTAGCTGCGCACAGCGGACCCCTCCCTGTAGCAGGAGTGTCTCTGCCCAGGGCAAGCTCTGTGCTTGCTGCGCTCACCACTTTGCTGTGGCCCCTGGAGACGAGCCCCGGTCTCCAATCTCTGCCCCAAGCTGGTGGCTTTCTTCTGGGGCTGGGGGGTAGCTGCGCACAGCTGACCCCTCCCTGTAGCAGGAGTGTCCCTGCCCAGGGCAAGCTCTGTGCTTGCTGCGCTCACCACTTTGCTGTGGCCCCTGGAGACGAGCCCCGGTCTCCGATCTCTGCCCCAAGCTGGTGGCTCGAGGCCAGGGCAGCACTGGCCCCAAGGATGCATGGGGGGCGGATTGGAGGCTCCTTGCCCCTGCAATGGTCTGTCTGCTTTGCAGCCTGTACTGGCCCGAAGGCTTGAAGGGTGAAGATGTAAAGAAGTGCAGCCGAGAAGGGGTAAGTGTGTGGAGGCCAACTTCTTCCTACCTGCTGGGGGTGGGGGTCCTGGGCTGCCTGACTTTGGTGGCTGTTGACTCTGTGGCCACAGGAAACCTGGTGGATGTCCCCTCCTGGGTGAGTGTTGTGTCCCCTTCCCGTCATGGGCTGCCTGTTAAGACCCCAGGTCACCAGGAAACAAGCTGTGCTCAGAACTCAGCCCCCCTCCCACTGGCTGCTCACCTGCTGCTTCACGGCTAAGACCCCTTAGGCCCCCCACGCCCTGTGGCCTTATTTCCTGGTGGCTGGAGCAGGGCCCTCTGGTGGTATGATCTCCCGGGACTTCTCAGACCCAGCTCCTGTGTTTTGCAGATGCTACTGAGTAAATACAACCAGCAGTACCACAAGCTGTTTAAGGACATTCCCTTGGAGGAGGTGGTTCTCAAAGGTGAGCTGCCTCCCTGGGATGGCGGGACAGGCCGTCCTGCAGTGCCCGAAGCCCAGGGCCTCTCCTCCCAGAACCTCCAGGCACAAGTTCAGCCATGGGAACTGGCTGCCCTTTGAAGTGGTTGGTCTTTTTTTTTTTTTTAGAAGTGTGAGAGGATTGGGCTGATTTGAGACTTGGAGTTGAATTGTGAAAATTTTCTTGAATGTCAGGGCTTCTAAATCTCATTTCTGTTCTGCTCTTATCAGTGACTATTCTTTCCTGCTCAGACCTCTCAGGGAGTGTGTCGGAGCATTTGTACAATCAAGGCCCTCTCTCCAGGGAAGAGCAGGGCAAGAGGTTCTGCCTATGGGGGTGAACATGCAGGTTGGGGGACAGTGCAGAAACCTGGCAGATCTTTCGGGGCATGGGTGGTGAAAGAGGAAGGCTCTAGCAGTCTGGAGGGGCGGGTAGAGTAGTTCAGTTCAGTTGCTTAGTCGTGTCCGACTCTTTGCGACCCCATGAACCACAGCACTCCAGGCCTCCCTGTCCATCACCAACTCCCCCAAACCCATGTCCATTGAGTTGGTGATGCCATCCAACCATGTCATCCTCCGTCATCCCCTTCTCCTCCTGCCCCCAATCCTTCCCAGCATTAGGGTCTTTTCAAAGCAGTCAGCCCTTCGCATCAGGTGGCCAAAGTATTGGAGTTTCAGCCTCAACATCAGTCCCTCCAATGAACACCCAGGACTGATCTCCTTTAGGATGGACTGGTTGGATCTCCCTGGAGTCCAAGGGACTCTCAAGAGTCTTCTCCAAAACCACAGTTCAAAAGCCATCAATTCTTCGGGGCTCAGCTTTCTTCCCAGTCCAACTCTCACATCCATACATGACTACTAGGGGTGGTCAGGATTCTCAGGAAAGGATGCGAGGGTGCTGAGGGAATGGGTGGCTGGGGCCTGGGACTGGGGAGGGGGCTGAGGAGTTCAGTCCCCGAGGGTGGACTCTGGACTCTCTGGGTGGGAGGACCCAGGCCCTGGGCTCCTGGCTGGGCCGTGCTCACAGCAGTCTCATTCTGTGACTTCCCAGTGTGCTCCTGTGCCCTCCAGAGGGACCTGCTTCTCCAGGGCCGGCTCTACATCTCCCCCAACTGGCTCTGCTTCCATGCCAGCCTCTTTGGCAAGGATATCAAGGTAGTAATAAGTGGTAAGGCCTCAGCCCAGGGAAGAGAAGCCCCCGCCCTGTGGGCACACCTCAAGTCAGACCTGTCCCTCTGCACTCTGGCACTTGGTGAGGCCTCTCACTGCGAGGCATTCTCCCTGGTGTCAGGGCAGGAGCCCCACCCCATCCAAACAGGGCCCCGATTGAGACTCCACATCTGGCCTGAGCAGCCTGAAGAGTTCACTGCCGAGTTACTCTGCTTATGGGGTACCTCCCAAATGCCTTCACAAACCGAGTGGGATATCACACTTTTGGGGCCATAAAGTGGCCAGGTGGTGGCTCAAGGAACTCTTCCTGGAGTATGGGATTCGGCAGGGAAACCATCCTTGCCTCCTAGATGATGGAGCAAGAGCCTAGAGTGGAGTGTGCTGCCTTCGGGGTGGGAGATAACTGGAAGGGAGCCCACATGAGGCGGTGGGAGGTTCCGATACTCTCCTCCATGGGCCGGACTTGTCCATGGTGTTCATGCTTGGCTTGCTGCCAGGTGTGGCCAGGGCCCTAAGCAGGAAGCAGAGGGACTGTGTCCTTGGGGGTGAGTCCTGAGAGAAGCCTGCCTCCTCCCCCATCAGGTGGTCATTCCCGTAGTGTCTGTGCAGATGATCAAAAAACACAAGATGGCGCGGCTCCTTCCCAATGGCCTGGCCATCACCACCACCACCAGCCAGAAGGTCAGTAAGTTTCTGGGCCAGTGCTCCCTTGTCTGTCTCCCCGTCCCAGCCCCAGGAGCCCACAGCTTGACCCTGGCACTCTCCCGTCTTTACGCACCTCGCCCCTTTCTGGTTTCTCTATTCCAGTATGTCTTTGTGTCCCTGCTCTCCCGGGACAGTGTATACGACATGCTGAGAAGGGTCTGCACCCACCTACAGGTATGGAGCCTGGGGTAGGGCTGGGGCCCGGGAGACTGCTCAGGCCTGGACTGAGGTCTTGGGACCTGGGTGTTGGGGAGGTCGGCCCCTCCCTTGGGCACAGGGAACCGGGGCAGAGAGGGGAGTTACAGGCTCAGGCTCGGTGAATCAGGCAGTCCGTGAACCGGTGTCTGTGCTAGTGCGCTTGTCTCTCTGAGGCCATCGGGCCCCCGCGTGTCCCATGGGCAGCCCTCACTTGTGCTTCCTGGGTGCAGACAGACGGGCACATGTGGCCGCTTCAGCTCCCTCTGGCCTGTGCTGAGGAAGGGGGAGGGCAGTGGTGTGGGGAGTACATCCCCTTGGATTTGCCCTCCGCTTTAGGATTAACTAGGGATCCTCCCTGCAAACACTTCAGACTCCATCTGACCCAAAGGGCTCATTTGGAGGTGAAGCTCTCTTGGAGAGTGTTAGTGCTTCCCCATGTCTGACCTTGGCTGTTCCATGATGGACAGGTAACCCCTGTTCCCTTCTGTCCCCAGCCTTCAAGCAAGAAGAGTCTGTGTGTAAGAGAATTTCCAGAGGAACCTGAGTGCGAGTCTCTGGTGAGAACTAAGGCTGGGAGCAGAAGATGCTGGCCTGAGATTGCCTGTGGCTTTGAGACTTCAGGGCCTCCTGGTGGGGGGCCCACAGTGCAAAACTGGGGCACCAGGCTCAAGAGCCAGTGGCATGCTGTGTCAGGGTGTCCCAAGACCCGCCACGCTCCACACCATGCAGAGTCCTAGGCAGATTATTTTGACATTCTGAGCATAACACATGCCCAGCCCACAGAACATGGCCCAGGTTGGACCCCCATACCTTTGTAGGTACAGGGCCAGCAACCCATCCTCTTCCCTTTCGTGGAGTCAGAAGGCCTTCAAGGGGCTGGAGGTGTCCCTGAGATAGAGCTCTGAAGGCTATCATTCTAGAACACAGGCAGGCTCATTGTCGATTTGCCACGGTCCTGGCCCTTTCTTTTGCTTCCAGGATCCTGGGTAAGTAAAGTTTCTAGGGTAGGAGTTGGGGTGAGGGTTAGCAATGACTCCAGGGTGTTTTGAAGTCTCTGTCTATAACTATTAAGTGTTTAGCCAAGCATGTGATATGCACAATGCCATGCAGGGGATGGAAGGCAATGTTCCCATTTTTATTGATGGGGACCTTAAGTGCCCCTGCCAAGGGCAGTGATGTATTCAGAGCCCAGATTAGCAGGAAGCACAACTTATTCCATCTAAGATGGAGAGTGCGAACTCGCCTGGACTCAGCTGATCTGAGCATGCACCTGGGTTGCCTCATGTCCTGGTTCTACACTAGCAGTCTTCAAAGAGGCCATCCCCTGGAAGAGTGGCTGGCCACAGCCAGGGAGCAGATGGGAAATGCGATTGCTGTGGCTGTGGTTTCCCTGCTTCTGGGTATCTGCGTTCATACTCGCCAGGCATCCATACTGATAATATCTGGAAAGGCTTTGATAAACCTAGTGTGGGTCCTTAGGGCAAGTGAGATCTCAAAGGCCAAGGTGAGACAGTGTCTCCTGCCTTCTCTGCAGGAAGCCCTCATCCCCGAGATGAAGTGGAGGAAAGTGTGCCCCGCCTCCAGGTCCATGTCTCTCCCAGATAGCATCCCTTGTATCTCTCGGGCATCCATGGAATCCACGGACAGCTTCTTCCCCTCCAGGGAGCCTCTGGGGTCTGGTGAGTTCAGCGTGCTTGTCCACGGCACCTGGTTGCAAAAACAAGGTTTTCTGTCCTCCTACTTCTGTGCAAAGAGGTCATCACAGCTAGGAGGGTTTCTGAGGGCAGTTTCTTTCTTTCTGCAAATCCATAATGTAAAGCCAAGAGCTCAAGTGGCTTCAGAGAACAGGGGTTGGGAGTGGGCTGGGGGCTTGTCTTCTGCCCCAGGAAGATGCCGAATGCTGTCCTATTGCAGAGATCTCCGACTGTGAGGAGGAGAAGCTGGAGGAGGGGCCCACGAGCAACGGGGAGCTCAAGCTCTGGGATTACCCGCTCCTGAAGATCTTCTTTGTGCTGTAGGTGACTGGAGAGGTGGGGGGTGGGGGGACAGACCTGACCCGATCTGCCTGTGTGTGGGTGTTTAAAGCCGGGGCCTTGGTGTGTAGGGAAGTCATTGTCCAGAGTGAGGGAGAAGGTTCTGAGTCAGCTGTAAGCTCCTGGGTGGCGGGGGTGGGCATGCGGCAGCCCCTTCCGGGGCAAGGTAAAGTATCTCTGGTTTTCATTCCTTCAAACTTGTAATTTAGGGTTAAGGCTGTGGGGAAGGGGCAACATATGCAACTGTTGAAGGAAGAAAAAGTTGCAGAGGATTGGGGAGGGAGGGGTCTGGCTAAGTCTGAGAGGCGCGTCAGCTAGACCAGGGGAGGGCCATGGCCTTCCCACCGCCCACCACTGCGTTGTTTTCTGGGACACCAGGCTTGTCTGTCTGTCGGCCTAAGAGCTATTAGAGCAGTGAGCTTGGTGGGATGTTTTACGAACAGCCAGCCAGCCTCTGATTCCCTAGCCTTACCTCGGCACCTTCCTCTGGGTCTGCTGGCAGGGTTTTGACTGTCAACCTCAGCATTTGCCTGGGGGAAGGGCTGCCACCTGCGGGGGTAATCTTAGTGGCCTCATAGAGGGGATGTGGGACCAAGGTGGCTGGTTAGAGGGAAGGTGGGCTCTGCTGAAGGACCCAGAACTCCTGCGGGGCTTCAGGGACACTTTCATGGGGACGAGTCTCAGGACCCCCTTGTGGCCTCTGGGAAGAAAGAGGCCCGGGTCTGAACGAAGCTGTAGGCAAAGGCTTCTTCAACTCCTCCAGTTGCAGGAACTAGCTTAGTCCCACTCCTGTGTTTGGTGATCCTGTAGAAATGCCCTCTTTCTAGGAGAGAGACTCACCTCCTCCCTACCCCTCTTTCTCCAGGATCTGCTTCTTGGTCATGTCTTCATCCTACCTGGCATTCCGCATCTCCCAGCTGGAACAGCAGTTATGTTCCCTGAATTGGGGCGGCTCAGTCCCTGGGCACAGGTGATGCCCCTTCTCTTTCTCATGCTTCTGGGATTGAGGGTGAAGGACAGGAGCCAACACCCATGGCCAGCTCCTTGCTAGTCTGGCTGGTCTTGGCCTTGCCCTTGAGCTGGTTTGTTGGCCCTCAGCGAGGTTGGGCAGGGTATGCAGGAACCCCCCCACCTTGACCCGCCCTCATGGGCGGACCCACTGACTTGTCTGTCTTCTAGGCCCTTTGTCTGACCTGTGTGCCATCTCTTCTGTGTGCAGGTTACAGCCACTTGGCCTTTTTCTTTGTGCTGTAGGTGACTGGAGAGGTGGGGGGTGGGGGGACAGACCTGACCCGATCTGCCTGTGTGTGGGTGTTTAAAGCCGGGGCCTTGGTGTGTAGGGAAGTCATTGTCCAGAGTGAGGGAGAAGGTTCTGAGTCAGCTGTAAGCTCCTGGGTGGCGGGGGTGGGCATGCGGCAGCCCCTTCCGGGGCAAGGTAAAGTATCTCTGGTTTTCATTCCTTCAAACTTGTAATTTAGGGTTAAGGCTGTGGGGAAGGGGCAACATATGCAACTGTTGAAGGAAGAAAAAGTTGCAGAGGATTGGGGAGGGAGGGGTCTGGCTAAGTCTGAGAGGCGCGTCAGCTAGACCAGGGGAGGGCCATGGCCTTCCCACCGCCCACCACTGCGTTGTTTTCTGGGACACCAGGCTTGTCTGTCTGTCGGCCTAAGAGCTATTAGAGCAGTGAGCTTGGTGGGATGTTTTACGAACAGCCAGCCAGCCTCTGATTCCCTCGCCTTACCTCGGCACCTTCCTCTGGGTCTGCTGGCAGGGTTTTGACTGTCAACCTCAGCATTTGCCTGGGGGAAGGGCTGCCACCTGCGGGGGTAATCTTAGTGGCCTCATAGAGGGGATGTGGGACCAAGGTGGCTGGTTAGAGGGAAGGTGGGCTCTGCTGAAGGACCCAGAACTCCTGCGGGGCTTCAGGGACACTTTCATGGGGACGAGTCTCAGGACCCCCTTGTGGCCTCTGGGAAGAAAGAGGCCCGGGTCTGAACGAAGCTGTAGGCAAAGGCTTCTTCAACTCCTCCAGTTGCAGGAACTAGCTTAGTCCCACTCCTGTGTTTGGTGATCCTGTAGAAATGCCCTCTTTCTAGGAGAGAGACTCACCTCCTCCCTACCCCTCTTTCTCCAGGATCTGCTTCTTGGTCATGTCTTCATCCTACCTGGCATTCCGCATCTCCCAGCTGGAACAGCAGTTATGTTCCCTGAATTGGGGCGGCTCAGTCCCTGGGCACAGGTGATGCCCCTTCTCTTTCTCATGCTTCTGGGATTGAGGGTGAAGGACAGGAGCCAACACCCATGGCCAGCTCCTTGCTAGTCTGGCTGGTCTTGGCCTTGCCCTTGAGCTGGTTTGTTGGCCCTCAGCGAGGTTGGGCAGGGTATGCAGGAACCCCCCCACCTTGACCCGCCCTCATGGGCGGACCCACTGACTTGTCTGTCTTCTAGGCCCTTTGTCTGACCTGTGTGCCATCTCTTCTGTGTGCAGGTTACAGCCACTTGGCCTTTGACCCTGATCCTCCGAGAGGAATGCTCTGGGTGCTAAGGTGCCACCACCGACGCCCTTGGTTTGTGCTGCCGCTCTGTTAAGACCGAGTCAGAAGGAAAATATTGCAGAATCTTCCTCCTCCCCGCAGCTCTTCTCCCTCCTTAAATGAGTGGTCTGAAGTACCTGTTTACAAAACTCCTACAATTTTGGGACTGAGACAGAAAGCCAAGTTTCTGGAAATAGACAAGGAGCTCTGTACACTAAGCTTTAGCAGCCACTTATGTGAAAAAAATTTTTTTAACTTGCTCCTTGGAAACAGTTCTGACACACAGGTAGAACATTTGGGGTCACTGCAAGGGACAAAGGCCATGCTTTGATACCAAGCACATGGCCCACTCCAGTGGTGGGATAGCGGCCAGACCCCAGCTTGGCAGCGTGGGCTCCACTCTCTCCCAGCATATTGTGCTCTCACTTGGACCCCTGAGAGTTCCTGTTCTGGGGCCCAAAGGGTTTCTCTGCAGGTGGCCAGGGGCCCATGCAGGGCAAACTGGAGGCGGTGAGGTGATTCCAGGATCTAGCCAGGGGCGTGTTCATGGTCTGTGCAGAGGCTCCGTTCTGGCCCCTCTTGAGGAGGCGGGCTCCCTCTGGGAGCACACGACTTGCAGCAGGGGAGAATGGCAGTGGCTGTGGAGGAGAACAGAGGGCCGGCATTCTGTGTCCTCAGCTGCTGTTTCCCGGTGAGACAGGGGGAGCGGAGCTTTTTTGATCACTGTGGTCACAGACCAGGTACTCGATCTTCCCCTGGTGTGCTCAAACATTTCGAAGGTGCCCCATGTGGCAAGTGGGGAATGGGAAGGGTCGTGGCTTTGACTGGAGGTCTCCCTTTCTACTCCCTGCTTCACTGCCTGGATTTTGGGCATGGCCAACGGCAGCCTGATGGGCTTGATGGTGTTGGGCCACCACAGGGCAGAGCTCCCTATGTCACCTGCAGGCCATGTAGGAGGGTCCTCCACGCCTTGGGCTCTGTTCTCCATGAGAAAAATGGAGGTGTCCAAGGTGGGCCTGTGACTGCAGGGACCAGGCCAAGGGGGTCTGTCTGATACCTCTGGAAGCAAGAGAAGTAGAAGACAGGAAGAAGGGACATGGTGGCTTTGCCTTAGAGACTCCTCCTCCTCTGACAATGTCTCCTCAATACTACAAAACTTCTTTCTGCGCCTTAAAACTCTCCTGGGACTCCGATTGGCTAAGACAGTATCTTTGGAGGTGCTGGAAAGGCCTGGGAGGGAAGGTCACTGGTGATGGGTGGTTGGGGTCAGAAATAGCCACTTTTTCCCTCGTCAGACACCTGAGAAGTTAACTGGTGGGGGGTGGGGGTGCGGGTATCCTGGTGGAAATTATTTATTGTGGAGTGTGACTGTCCTGTTTATGACAAACCCAAATGAAGACTGGAGGGACTGACAGGAGGTGATAACTTCCTAAACTCAGGCTGGAGGTCTCTCCTTCCCAGGTTCTAGGATCGGGCTCAGAGCCCGGCCTTGGGGGATACTTTCATTCAAGATGTATGTCTCAGGTAAAACTCATGGCTCCATTCTCCCTGCAGTGCCATGCTGGATGGATGCCCATCCTATTTTAGGAACCAGCCCCCTGTTTTCAGGAAAATAATCCTACTTGCCCCAACGCCTCCCCTCCCTGGTCCTTGCTGAAGGGCAGGGAGAACAGGTCCATTCTCTGAACCTTGCTGGGTTGAGCCAGAGGTCATGAGAGGTGCCAAGTCATGGGTGGCTATGCCAACATGATGGTGAACCTAGCCTCCAGTCTCCACGCCCCAGGCTCAGAGAGGGCAAGAGGCGTGCAGTAGGGTGGGCGGCTTTGGAGGCCCTCTTGGGGCCCAGAGCTCTGAGTGACTGCAGTGTGCCTGCCCCTCTGGAGGGCCCTCGGTTTCTTCCTTCTGTTCCCCAGCCCGTTCCTTTGGCCAGGGTACCTTCTGTTGTGCTCATTTATAAACCATGTGTATTTATGCAGACCTGCTTGCATTGGCAGATGCTTCTCTAATTCCTTGAGAATTTGGTTCAACTATCCTTCAGTTGTTCCACTATGGCATTAAACTTTGAAAATATTTTAAAATAAATATCTGATTTTTCTAATCCTGTGGTATGGAAAGTTCATTTTTAGGTTTTGATTACTCTCTAAAGGTGCTCTTACTGACATACTTGGGACCAAGGAGACTGACAGAGCCCAAGTCATTCCCAGAATCCCAAGTACTCTGCAGATCTCATGGGACTTTAGCTAAGCTGACTCAGACGTCAGGCGTAAGGGATGGTTTGGATGGCCACAGCACGTAGCGCAGCGTCCTGCCTTGGCTGGGTGGACACTGGGAATGCTTCCCCATTTCTGCTGGGCAGCTCCAAAGCAAGGTCCGTGCTTCGAACAGTACTGTGCTCCTGATTCAGGAATTAAAAGTCAAACTCAGAGCGAGAAAACTCCTGTGTCTTTTTCTGATATCAAGCCCAGATTTCGGAGGTTAAAGTCCAATTTGGGCGACTTCCCTGGTCTCCACTGGTTAAGAATCTGCTTACCAATGCGGAAGGGAGACACCAGTTTGATCTGTGGTCCAGGAAGATCCTACATGCCGCAGAGCTACTAAGCCTATGCACCAGAACTTCTGAAGCCCAAGTGCGCTTAGGGCCTGTGCTTTGCAGCAAGAGATGCCACTGCAATGAGAAGCCTGCACACTGCAAGGAAGAGCAGCCCCCGCTTGCAGCAACTAGAGAAAGCCCGTGTGTAGCAGTGAAGACCCAGCATGGCCAAAAATAAACATTAAATTAAAAAAAAAATCCAAATGTGGGCCACATCACCTTTCTCTCTCCTTGGGAGGCGCCCCTCCAGTAGTGGTCTGTTCCTTCAGCACATGCTGCGCCCAGATTCTGAGCTAGTGCTAGACTAGGTGCCAAGGGCAGAGCAGTGATCAGGCAGGCAGTATCGCTGTGTCCCCGGTGGCACTTGCATTCCACATGAACGTGAGTTCCAAGTAAACCATGAACAAACAAGGCAACTGCAGATTCTGATTACGTTCCATGAAGGAGAGAGACTGATATGAGATACAGTAAAAAGGGAGATGGCTTTAGATGAGTGGTCAAGAAATGTTCTCTGAGGTGAGATTTAAGTTGCTGCTTAAGGGATGCGGAGCCAGTCATGGAAAAGAGCTGGGGAAAGAATGTTCCTGGCAAAGGGTTGGTAACTGTGAAAGGTAGGAAAGAAGGCATGTGTCTCTGAGGAATAGAGACCATCTGCATGAACCTGGAATACGAGTCAGTGGGAGACTGACATGAAAAGAGGTTGGAGAGGTCAACTCAGTGACAACAAAACCACCTATTTAAAAGTCGATAAGGACCTGAATAGACATTTCAACATCACTGTCACTAAGCTAAGTCACTTCAGTCGTGTCTGACTCTGTGCGACCCCATAGACAGCAGCCGACCAGGCTCCGCTGTCCCTGGGATTCTCCAGGCAAGAACACTGGAGTGGGTTGCCATTTCCTTCTCCAATGCATGAAAGTGAAAAGTGAAAGTGAAGTCACTCAGTCATGTCCGACTCTTAGCGACCCCATGGACTGCAGCCCACCAGGCTCCTCCATCCATGGGATTTTCCAGGCAAGAGTACTGGAGTCACTAGGAAAAAGCAAATCAAAACCACAATTAGATACCACTTCATATCCATTAGGATGGCTACTAGCAAAGAAAACAAAAGAATCCCTGAAAGCATTAGGGAGGATGTGGAGAAACTGGAACCCTTATGCACTATTGATAGGAGGGCGAAACGGTGCAGCCACTGTGGCAAACAGCATAGCAGTTCCTCAAAAAATAAAAAGCAGAATTACCCTCTGATCCAGAAATTCCATCTCTGTGTATATACCCACAAGAACTGAAAATACGGGCTTGAAGAGCTATCTGTACACCCACATTCATAGCAGTGTTATTCACAATAAGCCAAAAGGTGGAAGCCGCCCAAGGGTCTACTGACAGGTGAATGGATGAACAAAATGTGGTACAGACAACAAAATGTGGTTAGCTTTCCAAACGAAGAAAGTCTTGACATGCACTACAACATGGATGAACCCTGAGGACACTGTGCTTAGTGAAGGAAGTCAATCACAGAAAGACAAGTACTGTATGATTCTACTTGCATGCGTACATGTGGCAGTCCAGTTCACAGAAACAGGAAGCAGAATGGTGGTTGCCAGGAGCTATGGGGAAGGGAAATGGGAGTTATTGTTTAATGTGTACAGTTTCAGTTATGCAAGATAAACAGAATTCTCGAGATGGTGATGACTGTTACACAACAATGGGAATGTGAAACTTAAAAATGATTAAGATGATAAATTTTACGTGTATTTTACCACAATAAAAAAAAATAGGTTGGAGAGGTAGGCAGAAGGGAATCGTTATTTTATACATTCATGGGTATGGCAGCTCAGGTCTGAAAATTTGGTGGTTACTGAAGCCAAGGGCTTTCTTTCGCTAGAGGAAGTAAACCTGTGGATGTAATATGCAGAAAAATATGGCTGAATCTCTGTATGTGATCATACACCTCCTTTTCACTATTTCTGGGGAGTAGTTCATAGCATCATCACAGTTGGGGGCATATCATCTTATATTTTTTAAGTTGGGCTAACTTTATAAGGGAGAAACAACTGCCTTAAACTTGGACAAATGGAGGGAGATATATGTATATATATTAATATGTATATGTATTATTTTATGTGAGAACCTCAGTTTGCACCATGGGCTTTAGTCAGATCAGGGAGAATCGTGGGAGTAGGCAGGAGTTCTTGTGAACAAGGCATTCAGGAGTGAGGAGGGCTCTGGGACAACTGCATCCCACCAGAGATATCCTGGGACTAAGAAAGTGCCCTCACTCCCACTCCTAAGTGTCCATCCAGCCAGTCCTGGTCCTCTCATCTGGTGGCCGTGACGTCAGGACTCCTATCGAGCTAGGTGAGGTCGTGACCCTGTGCTGCTCCTCTCTCTTAGGAGCTGGACCGCGGACTCAGGGCATCTTAGAGTACCGAAGCTCACCTGTCAGCCACAGGCTGGGCCAGGTCAGTTCCCTAGGTGGATCTCGCCCTGAGGGTGCTGAGAGGCCCCTGGGCCACTAGGTGGCAGCAAAGTCCAGCAGGACCTGGAACCAAGGCGGCAGGGACAGACTTCGCGCTTCTCTCTCAAAGGCCCCCGGTGTCCCCAGGCCCTGACAGTGGCAGGAGGGAAGCTGGGCAGGCTCCCGTGGCCATGTGGTCCTTTCTTTCCTCTCCCCTCTTCTTTCATACCTGGGACAAAGGCCTGAGGTGACTGAGAGGAAAGCATTCCCGAGGGCTCTGCAGATCGGAGGTCAGGTCAGTGAGAAGGCACAAGTGGCCGGGGTGAAGAACAAGTGTAGGGTGTGTGTGTGTGTGTGTGTGTGTGTGTGTGTGTGTGTGTGTGTGTGTGTGTGCGGGGGTGGGGGGGCCAGAAAGCCCCGGCTTTCCTCCTCTTCCCTTGTTGTCAGCAGTGCAGGGTGCAGAATTATAGAAGCCTTGTGCCATTTCCCTCTTTCTCCTCCTGCCTTCATTTAGAGATAAGGGGCTGAACCCGAGCAGCGAGGATTCGAATTTAACGGTTACGTGGCTCCACAGGCTTTGCTCTCTGAAAGTGAGGGGGAGGGAGGCATTTAAGCCTCTGAAATGATAATCTAGAGAAACCCGAGTTCATCCTCCGTGAGCCTGACCCCCAGAGCCGAGGAGCACCTGGCGCCCAGCAGGCCCTGCTGGCCGGCCCGCCTTCGCTTGGCAGGGCTCCTTGCCTTCCCGGAATGTGTTCCTTCTTGTTTGCCACTCCGTGCTTGGCCTCGAGCCAAACCTGGGCTGCTCAGAATACTGTGCCCCACTCACTTCTCTCGCAGGAGCTGAGACAAGGCCCTTTTCCGCTTGGGGAAAGGCCAGGCCCCAGCTGTAGCCTCATCCTCCCGGTGCTGCCGGGTCTCGGGACATCAGCCTCTCCAATGGTCGAGGGCAGAAGGCAGCTGGCACCCCCGCAGAGCAGAGAGTGGCATTTTGACATCTTAGCCTTTTGGCAGCCTTCTAAATTGGGCCAGAGTGGGCAAAGTGTTACTCACAAGCTGTTCATTAACTTGTTAAATGCAGAAAGGTTGGCTTAGGCTCCGCTGTGGGAGAACGTGACACCCACTGCTCCTGGATTCACTCTGGCGTGAAGGCGTGTTAATTGGTATAGGATTTCTGATGGAAGTTTTTCTTTGCTGTTACTTATAAAAGCCAGGCTCCTCTGAATGCGTGCTCTTTCCAGGCTGTAGTTAGGTTTAAAAGATGTGTTAAGCACATTCTATGGACCCCTGGATGTATGCTTCTATAGATACTATGATTCTGTAATTTTCTGAGCAACAAAATGGGTACCAGGCCCCATACCGGGTGCTTTTTTATGCTCATCTGACTCTCACGAGAACCTCTCAATACAACAATATAGTTTTCACAACTTACGCTGTAGAAATAGAGCTCAATAGGAAAGAAATACATATGGACCCCTTCGAAGAGTTTAGTGAGGACAGCTATGGGACAGTGTGAGACATGTGAGCCCTGATAAGTACAAAAGGGACTGACTCAGTGGCAAGGGGTGTGCTGCCTGTGTGGGATTCAGAGGATGAGCATTTGATCAGGGAGCTGTGGGGAGAATCCGCACAGGCCGTGCGTTTGGGGGGGCGGTTGGTAACAGTAGTACAAGGATGGTGGTGTGGAGGGTGGTGCCGATGACAGCTTAGGAGGAGAGTTCTGCTGGGGAGTGGATACCAAGTGTGCAAAACTTGTCAGGATCTAAATGCCAGGATGAGAAGGACGGACCTGATTTTTTAGGCAATGAAGAGCTTACTGGGGCTACGGGAGTTTAGGAGTGATGGATAAATATGGTGGTTTGGGAATGCTGGTTGGGAAATGGAGCACAAGGTCAGAATAGTGAAAAGTCTGTCAGAATAGACCGTGGTTTCTCAGCCTCAGCACTGCTGCCTTTTCGGGCGGCACAGTCCTTTGATGATGGTGGTGGTGGGGGTAATCCTGTGCCCATTGTAGGGTGTTTGGCCACATCCTTGGCCCACCCGATGCCAGCAGCACTTCCCACTTCCCGCCCCTAGTTGTGACAACCAAAAACATCTCTAGACATTGCCAAATGTCCCTTGGGGGGCAAAGGCCCCCGATTGAGAGTCACTGGTCTAGAAGGCACGAGGTGAGGGCCTGAACCTCAGAATGTTGGCAGGTATTTTCATAACCGACTGCATCAATCTATTGACATTTAGAATAGCTGACAAAAGTAAAATGATTTCCTTGCCACAGGAAATTCATCATCAGTGCCAAAGAACTTAATGGCCTAAGGAAGCTTCAGAAGATCATTCTGCATTTTAGAAACCTCTAGCGGATACACCAAAACTATACATAATGTGCTCTAGACTCATGAGCAAGAAAGTGGCTGATCTCAGGATTTCTCTACCCCTCACCCTCAAGTCACATCTTACTCTACTCCACTTTAAGTAAGGAATGCCCACTCTGCAGGAGAAGCAAGAGATGGGGGTTTGATCCCCGGGTTGGCAAGATTCCCTGGAATAAGAAATGGCAAGCCACTCCAGTATTCTTGCCTGGAAAATTCCAGGAACCGAGGAGCATGACGGGCTACAGTCCATGGGGTCGCAAAGAGTCGGACACGGCTGAGTGCACAATCTGTCCACAGGCAGAGAAGCTACTGATCTATATTTTGCTAGGCTTGCATTCACCTTTTTAACATTTTTTACTTTGCCAATTGGTAGAGTGGATGGATAGAGTCTGGCCTGCAATGAAGAGCTATGATTTACTAAGATGTATCTCTGTCTAAAGAAGGAATCTGTGAAGATCAACCAAGACCATTGTAAGAACTTTGGCTTTTACTCTGAATGAAATAAGAGGCAAAGGAGTGAATAATAAGCTTTTATTATAGGGGCCTTAAAAGGATCACCGGTGGCTGTGAGGGAGGGAAAGGTGAGAGCAGGGAGGTCAGTTAGGAGACTGTGGGCCATCTTGTTAAGAGACGACAGTGGCACTGACCCAGGTGGTAGAAGTAGAGAAGGTGGGAACAGGCAGAGTCTAGATATATTCTGATGGTAAAAACAATAGTTTTTACCGACAAATTAGAGATGGTGAATAACAGAAACAGTCATAAAGGATACTCATGTTTTATGGTTTGAGAGGATGGACAGAATTGCCATCAACTGAGATGGAGAAAGCCATTAGTGGTGCAGTTTTTGGAAGATCAGAAATGTACTATTTAACATGTGAAGTTTGAGATGAGTTTTAGACAGCGAAGTAGGGAGGTCAGGTGGGTAACAGATACATGGGTCTGGAGTTCAGGAGAGAGGTCTGGGAGATATAAGTTTGGGAACTGTCACCATATGATGGCATTTAACTGCAGGAGACTGGATGAGATCATCAGGGGACTGGGTCTGTGTAGAGAAGAAAGGAGGGATGGCTGAGCCCTGCGGCACGCTGTCATCGAGAGATCAGGAAGAGGAGGAGGAACTAGTAAGGGAAACTGATGAGTGCTGGATAAAGCAGGAGGAAACCCAGAAGAGTTTGTTGTTCTGGAAGCTAATTACCATGTGGCAAGCAGGAGACTGACAAATGCTGTTAATAAACCAAAATTTTCTTTTCCCGTGGCTCTGTGAAAGTTTTCATTGGAATGTAGCCCAGAAATTTCCAACCTGGACAACTCCAAGCAATTCAATGCTTAGGGGTTATTCTTTCAGTACAAAAATGGCCTGAGCCCCATTTCCAACCATTGTGGTCAGTCCTGAGACTCAATTTCTGCAAGTTTCCATGATGCAGTCTGGTTGACTGATGTCTCCTGTTCCTTTAGCTTTTGCCCTTTTGCCCATGATGTGACTCTCCTCATCCTTCACTCCTCCCAATGATCTACCACCAAGAAAACCCAATGTACCCAACCTGCACGAAAGATTTAATGGAAGGCTATGGCACAAAACCAAAAACGTCAAATTCCGTGCACATGTGACTGCTTATAAAATGTGACAGCCACGCTCTGTCTCAGGAAACTCCTCACCGGCCATGTCCTGCAGTAGGCCCCTGCCTCCTGCCATGTTTCTGGCATGTATCCCATTTCAGTTCTTTTCATCAACCTCCCTCCATTTCTTTCCTAGGCCTCATTCTTTTTCTAGGGCATCCAATGAAAATTCAGATTTCTTTCCTCTTATTATTTGCAGTAACTGATCTCTCTTTGTATGCTCCTGGCCCACTTAGGCTAAACCCAGGGAGCTGACCTTTCTCAATCAAAGAGGTCCATCTAGGCATTTACCTCAAATGAAACAACAAACGCTCTCTAGCAATAAATTAGGTGACACTCCTGAAGTCAGAGAGGCTGTATTCAGTTTTCATTTTTAATAGCAATTTTCCCTTTTGGGTAAATAAAACAAAAAAAACCCAACACTACCACTAACAAACCACACAGCAGTGTGCCACGACGGTTAAGAGCAGAGGTTCTGGAGTCAGCACATCCACATTTAAACCTCATTAAGTTCACCTAGGCAACTGTTAGGCTTTAGTCTTTTCATCTCTAAGAGGATAACAGCAGTATCCACCTTAGAGCTGTATGTGTTAGTTGCTCAGTTGTATCCAACTCTGCAACCCCATGGATATAGCCCCCAGGCCCCTCTGTCCATGGAATTTTCCAGGCAAGAATACTGTAGTCGGTTGCCATTTCCTCCTCCAGGGGAGCTTCCCAACCCAGGGATCGAACCTGGGTCTGCTGCATTGCAGGCAGATTCTTTCCTGTCTGAGCCACCAGAGAAGCCCTTTAGAGCTTTATGGTTATTACTGATGTAAATATTCCATTTTAATAATGACCAAGCTTTATGGTTATCATTAAAATGGAATATTTACATAAAATCCTTGTAAGTCCTTGACACATACAAAGAGTTTAATGAATTTCAGTTATTATCTATTAAACTTCAAGAAGTAAACCCAATGTTGGTAAGTTATACAGAATTAGATATAGGTTTTTCTGATACATTTTTAATGGTACTGCACACAGATTCTCCTTTGAGAACTCTTTGGATATCACCATGAAGGGATTATAAATTGCTCATATGCTCTGATGTCTCAGGTCCACTTTTGTATTCCTCAAAGAGGTAGTTTGCAATGAAAAAGTTACTTGTTAAGAGTGCAGCCCTATTATTCATAACAACATTGGAACTAACCAAAACACTTAACAGTGAGGAAATGGTTAAAAAAATTAAGATCTACTAACTCCAGGTTACCATTAAACATGAGTAGACACTGATTAAGGGAGGAAATTTGTAAAAAGCAGAATTAAAATACTGCTTATGCATGAATTACAACTATGTAAAATGTGAAAATTTCTCTAAAAAAAAATCAGCAGATGCATCAGAGAATTAGATTTACATGCTGAGTTCCTTCTTTTCTGTCAAGTTACTTAAGTTTGTCAAACTGTCCCCCCAATAGCTTGGTCTTATGCAAGCATGAAAAGCTATGTTGATTAATAAGGTATTTTGATTTCTGCTGCAATACCTTGGAAGGATGATGTGTTTTCTGATAAATTGCCTCTATTCAATATATTTGTACTTAGTCAACAAATAACACTGTCCATGTGCCAGGCACTACACCAAGCAGCAGATATTCAATGGTGAGTAGACATGGTCCCTGGTCTCCAGGACTTCCAGTTTAGTGGCAAGAGATATACCGCCAAAAATTATATGGGATTTGAGCACACTAAAGGGTTCATGATTCCAGGGTATTGTTAAACAAGGGAAGCAAACTAGTCTGGCACACCCGGGAAGATCTCCCTGATGAAGATTACATAGGCGTTTTCCTGCTGAAGAGTATGGGAGAATTGAGGGGGAGAGAACAGGAAGTAGAAAGGCTTTAAGGGGCGAAAAGAATGTCATGCTGGAGGAACAAAAAGGTCTGCAGGGTTGGGGCACAGTACACGGGCAGGCTACAGTCCACAGTGTTGCAGAGTCTGCCAGGACTGAGCGACTAACACACATACACACACAAGGAAGAGGGGTCTAGGAAGGGGTCAGACTGTGCGGAGCTTTATTAAAGATATTGCCAGCATATGAAATGGACTGGGGGATGAACACGGGGATGTGTGAACACCAGAAGACTACTTAACAAACTATTGTGGCAGTCCAGATGAGACAGATAATGGCCGTCTGGATGAGAGCGGTGGCATTGTGAAATACATGGATTTAAAGCAGATTTAAGATGCAGAATAGACACAAGGAGACTGGTAGGTATGAAGTGTGTGAGGGATGGAAAAGTCAAGGGTGACACCTAGATTTCTGGCTAGAATTGGGTGGTGCACTGGTACCATTTCCTGAAGTAGGAAATACTGATAGAGCAGATTTGATGGAGAAAGAGGAGTTGAGCTTTGGGATTTGGTGGGTTTGAGTTGCCTGTGAAATATGCAAGGGAGAATGTCTAGTTGGCTGTAAGTGGATATTCAGGTAGATGTTTGGGAGAGTTCAGGAGAGAAGGATAGAGTAGAGATGTGCTCAAATCTATCACTGGCCTGCAAAAAAAGATGGGAGAGCCTAGGAAGTATGTACAGAATGAGAAAAGGGATTTGGGAATCAAAACCTGAGAATCTACAGCAAGCAGACAAGAAACTGGCAATTAGGAAAGAGTGGTCAAAGTACTAGAAAAACTAGATATCACATCAAGTAAAGGAAGAGTTGTTTGAAAAGGAGGGTTTAATGTTGCTAGGAGGACTAGTAAAATGAGAACCATTAGTAGTCCTACTGAGAATTTTTGTAGTGATGCGAACAGTCTAGATTAAAATGGGTTGAGAGGTGGGCAGGAGGTGAGAAACTTTTGACACTTTTAGATCTGGCTGTAAAGACGAAGAAAGTAAAAGGTCAGTATTTACAGCGGGACACGAGGTCATGCTTTATTTAAAGACAGATTTAATACATCTATACATCTAAATGCTGATGCAAAGGAGCCAGTCGAGACCCCTGCTGGTGCTGCTGCGTGTGAAGGAGCTGTCTGCGCACAATCCCTGAGCACAGGTGAAGGCATTAGCCACAGCACGGGGGTCACTGCAATAAGAATGAGGAAGGCTCAAAGGTGGGGATAGAGTAGCGGGACACGAGGTCATGCTTTATTTAAAGACAGATTTAATACATCTATACATCTAAATGCTGATGCAAAGGAGCCAGTTGAGACGCCTGCTGGTGCTGCTGCGTGTGAAGGAGCTGTCTGCGCACAATCCTGAGCACAGGTGAAGGCATTAGCCACAGCGCGGGGGTCACTGCAATAAGAATGAGGAAGGCTCAAAGGTGGGGATAGACAGACTCGTAGATTTGGTGGCAGGAAAGCTGAAGTTCATGACCGTGCCTATTTTCTGTCTGAAGCTGGAGAGTGTGGGAGGAGGTGAGGGCTTTGCAGGTTTGAGAAATGAAGACTGAGGTAGCAGCTGTGGAGAGCTAGCTCGAGTGTGAGCTGGTGAGGAAAGCATGGCCCAGTGCAGAGAAACCTGTCCTAGCCTGCAGTGTGTGGCAAAGGTTTTCTTCTAAATACAGGCTGCTGTGTTTTGGTACATGGAGGAAAAAGAGGCAGGCAGTAATTCTTTTTGTCTTTTAGCCCAAACTGCGGGAAGATCCAAGGGTTAATTTGTACCTGAATAATGGTAACTCTTGCCTATTACTGACACTTAAGTTGGCTACCACTTCCTTTGACACTCTGACATGTTAGTTTTTCTTACACAAGAAAACTTTGATTGCCTAGGCTGCCGCTCTTGTTCTACTTCCTATCTTTCAGATTCATGACATCTGAAAGTACAATGCAGGGCTTTTAAATGTTTTAGATCAGTACTTTGATGTCAGCAGCTGATCCAATATGACCTAATATATAAAACAAAGCCAGTTATTATATAGGTTCTGTCACGTAGCAGTTAATTGAGAAAGACAGTTTCTCATTATTGGTTTCTATATCTGCTGAATTTAGGAAATTCATAAAGCGACACAAAATTATATTTAAAATGTTCAAGCAAGGAGATGTGCTATCATTTTCTGGGAGAGGGAGAAAGGTACCGGTGGGTACTCTGTGAGGAGATGGAGACCCCGCAGTAGAATCGTGGCCCTGTCACCTGCGACCATGTGACTGAGCTCCTGAAAGTTTTTTTCCATAAAATCAGAATAATAAGGAGAGCGACCAAGGTGGCGGAGTAGAAAGCCGCTGAGCTTACCTCCTCTCACAAACACACCCAAATCACAACTATCTGCACAACAACCACGGCTGAAAAAAATAATGGAAACGAACAGCAAAGGTTTCCTACAACTAAAGACTTAAGGAAGGAACCATAACAAGTTGGGTAGTAGGCGTGGACTCATGACATAGTTAAATCCCATATCCTGGGCAGGTGACCCACAACTGGAGAATATTGCAGAGGTTCTTCAGCAGAGTTCTGAGCCCCACGTCAGGCTCCCCAGCCTGGGAGTCTGGCACTGGAAAACGAGATAACAACCACGGCTGAAAAAAATAATGGAAACGAACAGCAAAGGTTTCCTACAACTAAAGACTTAAGGAAGGAACCATAACGAGTTGGGTAGTAGGCGTGGACTCATGACATAGTTAAATCCCATATGCCCTGGGCAGGTGACCCACAACTGGAGAATGCTGCAGAGGCTCTTCTTCAGCAGAGTTCTGAGCCCCACGTCAGGCTCCCCAGCCTGGGAGTCTGGCACTGGAAAACGAGACCCCTAGCATTTGGCTTTGAGGGCCAGTGTGGCTTAATTATGGAAGCCCTACAGGACTGGGGGAAATAAGACTTCAATCTTAAAGGAAGCACACAAAATCTCATGCTTACTGGGACCCAAGGCAAAAGCAAAAATCTGATAGAAGCCTAAGCCAGACCTACCTGCTGATCTTGGAGAATCTCCTGGAGAGGTGTGAGGGTGGCCGTGGCTCACCCAAGGGGTACAGAGAGTGGTGGCAGTAATACTGGGGAACATTCAGCCACAAGAACACTCCTGGCAGCTGCCATATTGGCTCATTAGTGCCAAGACCTGGCCCCTCCCAGCAGCCTGTAGGCTCTAGTGCTGGGATGACTCAGGCCGAACAACTGGGTGGGGACACGGTCCACCCACCAGCAGACAGGCAGCTTAGAGACTAAAGAGCTCACAGCCACCGAGACATGGCCCTAGACACGGCGCAGCCCACCAGAGGGCCAAGACCCAGCTCCACAAGCTGGCCGACAGGCCCCAGGAAAGCTGCACAAGGCCTAGACTGGCTCAGCCCACCAGGGGCTGGCGCAAGAGAATTACGAGACTGCAACGCAGGCCAGACTCCACCCTGGGACCAGGTGGGCTCTGCCCCTGCCACGAGCAGGGCAACACAACCTGCAGGACACTCCAGACTCCATACCCAACTGTGTCAGGAACTGGCGCTTTCCTACCAATGATACGAAAGCAGCTCTGGGAACTTTGGGCCCTGAAGCCTGACTTCAGGAACCACTTCTGCTTGCCAGGAGTCTGGCATCAACCCCAGGATCTGGCTTCACCTGCCAGTAGGTGGGCAACAGTCCCAGAGTCTTCAGGACCCCGACTCTGCCCCAGGTCACCTTAGGATTCCATAACTGGCCACCTCAGGACCAGGCCTGTGAAACAACAGGCAGCAGAATTTGCACAAGGCAGGGCGTGGCAACCAGACAGACTAGGGGCTTGCCAAACTTAGCAGACAACCCGTATGGTCAGCCTGCCCATGCGGACAGAGGGCCCATGTGGACCTCTCAGGAGGAACCTCTAGAGCATATCGTTTGGGTTATGAGAGGGGAGTGCCACTACACAGGATACACAGGATGCCTCCTACAGAGGGCTACATCTCCAAGGTCAGGAAAAGTAAGTAACCTACCACATACACAAAAACATATGTATGGCTGAGTTCCTTCACTGTTCACCTGAAACTATCACACCATTGTTCATCGGCTATACCCCAATACAAAATCAAGTTTAAAAACACACACAAATACAAACAGCAGCTTGGTCAGACAAAAAGAGGCAGCAGAAGAAAATGGTCCAGGTGAAGGAACAAGATAAAAATACAGAAATAATAAGTGAAGTGGGGACAGGCACAGAAAGAGTTCAGAGTAATAATTGTAAAGATGATCAAAGAACTATGGAGGAGAAGAGATGCACAGAAAAGTTAGAAGTTTTTAACAAGGAGTCAGAAAATATAAAAGAACAACCAAAGATGAACAATACAATAATTGAGATGAAAACTATACTAGAAGGAATCAATTCTAGATGAAATGATTCAGAGGAACAGACTGCTGAGCTGGAAGAGAGAGTAGTGGAAATCACTGTTGTTAAACAGAAAAATGAAATAAAGAATGAAAAGAAATGAGGACAGTTTGAGAGACATCAGGCACACTAATACTTGCATTATAAGGGTCCCAGGAGGAGGAGAGAGAAGCGGCCTGAGAAAATATTTGAAGAGATAATAGCAGAAGACCTCCCTAACCTAGGAAAGGAAAGACACCCAAGGCCAGGAAGCAGAGTCTCATAAAAGATTAATCCAAAGAGGAACATACCAAGACAAACTGTAATCAAAATGACAAAAATGAAAGATAAACAGGGAATACTAAAAGCATCAAGGGAGAAGCAACAAACAACATACCAGGGAACTCCCATAAGGCAATAGCTAATTTTTAGCAGCAATTCTGCAGGCAAGAAACCAGTGGCATGATATCTTTAAGTGCTGAGAGGGGAAACCTACAACTTTATTCAGATTTGCTGGAGAAATTAAAAGCATTACAGATAAGCAAAAGCTAAAAGAATTTAGCACCAACAAACCAGCTTTACAACACATGTTAAAAGAGTTTCTCTAGACAAAAAAGCCTACATCTAGAAAAAGCACACTGGTAAAGGCAAACACACAGGAAAGGTAAGAAATCATCCACACACAAAGCTAGTAGGGAGGCTGAAAGATAAAAGTAATAAAATCATCTATATCCACAATAAGCATTTAAGGGATAAACAAAACAAGTAGATGTAAAGTATGATACCAAAAACAATAATCATAAGAGGAGAAGAGTACAAATGCAGGGTATTTTAAACGTATTTGAAATTAAGAGATCAGCCACTTAAAACAATCACATATGTAACAGACTGCTACACAAAAAGCTGATGGTAAGAGCAAACCAAAAATCTATACTAGATATACACACAAAAAAAGAAAAAGGAATCCAAATGTAACACCAACGATCATCACCAAGTCACAAGAGACAACAACAAAAGAAGGGGGAGGGGAAAGACCTACAAAAACAAATCCAAAACAATGAACAAGATGGCAATAAGAACATACAGACCTATAATTGTCTTAAATATAAGCAGACGAAATGCTCCAACCAAAAAACACAGACTGACAAAACGGATACAAAAACAAGACCTGTATATATGCTGCCTACAAAAGACCCACAGATCTAGAAACACATGTGGACTGACACTGAGGGGATGGAAAAGGGTATTTCACACAAATAGAAATCAAAGGAAAGCCAGAGTAGCAATACTTCTTTAAGACAAAATAGACTTTAAAATAAAAGACTGTTATGAGAGACAAAGGATACTACATATGATCAAGGGATCAATCCAAGGAGATACAACACTTGCAAATATATATGCACCCAACAGAGGAGCACCTCAATATATATGGCAAATACTAACAGAAATAAATAGTGAAATCAACAGTAATCCTGTACTTACATCAATGGACAGATCATCCAGACAGAAAAAGAAAGATAAACCTTAAATAACACATTAGACCAGAGGGACTTAATTACAGAGAAGATCAATGAAACGAAAAGCTGGTTCTTTGAAAAGATAAGCAAGATTGATGAATCTTTAGCCAGACTTATCAAGGAAAAAAAGGGAGAGGACCCAAATTGGTAAAATCAAATACAATTTCATTTTGCAGATGAGGCTACTGAATCTCAAACCTTCTCTGAAACTGTAAGTTTATAACTGATATTGCTTGGACTGATCAGAACATTCATGCTCTTTCCCATACAACGGAATGTAAATTTCTTTAAACATTTTCTTTTCTAAGTGCTGGCAGAAAAAAGTTAGTATCAGTAAATAGTCACATGACTGAGAAACTCTACTTTGCCACTTCAATGGAATACTTATTAAACCATATAGTCAATATGGATATAGCAAAAACTAAAGATAAAAACAGAATATCTGAAAACAGCGTGGTTCAGTGTGGTAATTGCTCAATCCTATTTTGAAAAACCTGCTTAACTACTGAATATTCTGAAGCTGATCTTTGCACACTGGATCTTTCTGACTCTAAAACGAGGGAACACAATACCAACAAAAGATCTTTTTCTTATTATGTACCATGTGACATCAAGGGTATATAGTCATGCAGGTGTATGACTTAAACAGGCTGCTATCGAGTCAAATATTACAAGTTAGACTCTTATGTTCTGTCATTTACAATGTTAACACAAATGACATATTCAAACTTTTATGGTAGGCTAACTTGTGGTACAATTCAATTATGCTATGTATCTAGAAAAGGAGATCTTTGGTTTTAATTTATAAGACTGTACTACCAACCAGTCCATTCTGAAGGAGATCAACCCTGGGATTTCTTTGGAAGGAATGATGCTAAAGCTGAAACTCCAGTACTTTGGCCACCTCATGCGAAGAGTTGACTCATTGGAAAAGACTCTGATGCTGGGAGGGATTGGGGGCAGGAGAAGGGGACGACCGAGGATGAGATGGCTGGATGGCATCACTGACTCAATGGACGTGAGTTTGAGTGAACTCCGGGAGTTGGTGATGGACGGGGAGGCCTGGCATGCTGCGATTCATGGGGTCGCAAAGAGTCAGACATGACTGAGCGACTGAACTGAACTGAGTTTAGGTCAAAAAATTTCTCTCTGGGATGAGTCTTAGGGAGACAGGAAAGATTGCTCGCATAGGTACCGTTCTAAGATGGAGACAATCTGACATCTAGATATACTTTACACTATCATGATCAGAAAGACAACTTTTCCCAGAGAAGACTCCGAGCTTTTCAGTCTCGACTATATGCCTAAGCCAGCAGTTATTGAAACAATATTGCCTTATCATTATCTACACTCCTGGCTTCAGCAATTGTGTCCTTTTGAGATTCCTCCCTCCCTATTCCACCTCTATGCCTGATTGCCTGTTCCTAATTTTTTTTTCCTGCTCCCAGGTTCCATTAGGTATCCCTATTTATTTTAAATATACTGACTTGAAAACTTTTTTGGTAGCTTTGACTTTTAGTTTCAACTTATGCCTGCTATGTGACCTGTACTTATTTACACTTACTGGGTTTTCCCTTCCTGACTAAAAGGAACTGGGTTATTGCCTCTGTGGTCACTGAGTGGTGAGGTTATTTTGAGCCATGAGGGCTGGGGGCAGGGTTAGGCTAGGAAGGTAGCTGAAATTATAAGTTTCACAGCTGAAGCTAATCTTTGGCTTTCAAGTCTCATATACATTGCAATCTAATCTTCATTAAGAATAGAATATGTGTATATGACATATCATTTAAATTGTTATTTGAAATAACTGTAAAAACACATCCATAATTTAGAAGGAATAGCATTTCATTTTACTCTTGTTTCCACATTTCAAAAATTACAGTCTGCATTTTGAATTAAGTGAAAGAGTTGAGAAAGGTCACTTTTTCTCCTTTGTAGCTCAAAAATAAACGAATTTTGACTAAGTTTCAGATGCAAAACAAGAGGTCCACCACAGACATTAATTTTAACAAAGTTATTTAAGAGTCCCCCTTTCTTAAAGGGCTCCAGGAATTAGATGGGTGACTATGGGCTAACACCATCTTTATCAAGTATTGGCAAAGGTTATAGATGGGAAAGCCTTTGCTTGTTGAACAGAAGAGGAGGTATCACAGAACTGAGTAACTGATAAAACTTCAGTCTTGAATTAGGTTAGGTCTTGATCTGCTTCCAGCTAGTTGATCTCTTGAAATATGTGGGCTGTGCAGTAAGTTTTTGGTTGCTGTATGATTTTCTTCTTGCTTCTAAATTTCACATATTCTCAATTTGTTTTACAGATCAATCTTTTTTCTTTGGATTAAACCAATGTGGATAAGGGAGCCCCAAAGGGAATTAATCAGTTTTGGCGCATATTTTGAAGACACTTTCACAGAACATATTGCTCTGAAGTTAGGGTTAAAGTGACACTTTCCATTAGGATAATGTGGAGGACAACATTTTCTCAGGAGAAAGCAAGCATTCTAAGCTTTCCTCTCCTAGGCATCTTCCCTCAGGCACTGAGACTGCAGCCATCCATTTTCATGGGGACAGGCAGAAAGAGACTTCAAAAGTCAAATATATTTCAACTGCTAATTTTTAGCAAGTCTTGCAATGAGATCTTTCCATTCTTCTCTCTTCTTTGTGATGTATGTAGGAGTGAGTAGCTGCAGTAGTGATTCTGGCTGTTGTCTAAAGAAGTTCTGACACAAGGCCTCAGTGTTACATATCACGTACATCCCACAGTCATAGCTGTTTTGTTGAGCAGGGGCTTTCTCTTCCACAAAGGCCAGTTTGTTTCCTTTTCTGCCTAAGAAAGCCTCTAGTTTCTCTGCTACCTGTTTTGCATGGAATGAGTTACTACCACCATAAGAATCATAATGAAAAAAGCCATTTTTATCTTGCAGATAAACCAACAAGCTCCAGTGGGTTCCCCCAGCTGCGTGGTTGGAATTATCATTGATGGCTAAAAATATAACTTTCTTATTGTGGAGGTCCAAAGGTTCAAGGAACATGGCGATTTCTGCTGGGTTGCCAGTGCACTTGATGAACTGAGTAACTTCGGGGCTGATGAAACAGACGTGGTCAGAGCAGTCATGAAATTGACTGTTGGCAAAGTACTCAAAGGCAAACCCAATAACATGGTCATTGAGCCAGCTTGGAGGATCCAGTAGTGAGACATCTGATTCTCGCAGTAGACTGTCCATGTAACTCAAGACTACTGGGTCCATCTTGTACTGACCAGAGCTGCTCAGAAATTGCAGAAGCTGAAGGAGAGGCAGAAGACAATATTTAGTATTGAATACGATATTTGACTGTAAAGTGGAGATCATAAATAGCAGTTGCTCTTACAAGGTTTGGGGTAAAGACTAAATATAATTGTAAAGTGTTTAGCAACCATGCATGGTTAAGAATAAACATTAAAAAAAAAAAAAAACCTCTAGTTTAACAACCAGAATGAAAAATTTGGAAATTCTCCATATGAAATAGTAAGCACAGACTTAAAAATCTCTTTAAATGCTGAGATTAGTTAAAATTATAACTGTTCTATCAAACTCTACATCATTAACCATATATTCACCCCTTTAATGAATATGCATTATAAGAATGGCAAATTATATTAAAGATGACTTTTCAGAGACCAATTTAAATGTTACTAATTACTAAGAGAAACAGTTTCCATTTCAACATTAATTTTCAAGAGATAAGATAAAATATTGCTTCCTCATTGCATGATGGAAAGTGACAGTGATCAGAGTTGTAGTTAAAAGGAACTGTAATTTCAAGAACAGTAAACAATGGGAGAAATACAAATGAAATTCATTCCTGGTTCTTCCCAGGTAGTAACATGAATGAGTCTTTCCAGTCTTTAACCTCAAGGGGTAAGATGAAGACTATACAGTGTTTATAATGCAACTTAGGAATTCTTTTGGCAGTGAGGTGTGGCAAAGGAATCAGGCGATCTGGGTCTAGTCCTAGTTCTACCACTGATTTGCTGGTATCATCTGATCTTTGTCCTTGTTTCTAGTTATCTGTAAAAAGGCCCCAGAGAGTTGTAGAAAAGGCCAAATAATTTTACTTGAAGGTATTAAAGAGTATAAAATGTTCAAATAGTATTTATGTTATCAATTGGATAACAGTAAGATGATAAGGCTATGGTTTTTCCAGTAGTCATGTATGGATGTGAGAGTTGGACTATAAGGAAAGCTGAGCGCCGAAGAATCGATGCTTTTGAACTGTGGTGTTGGAGAAGACTCTTGAGAGTCCCTTGGACTGCAAGGAGATCCAACCAGTCCATTCTGAAGGAGATCAGCCCCGGGATTTCTTTGGAAGGAATGATGCTAAAGCTGAAAACTCCAGTACTTTGGCCACCTCATGCGAAGAGTTGACTCATTGGAAAAGACTCTGATGCTGGGAGGGATTGGGAGCAGGAGGAGAAGGGGACGACCGAGGATGAGATGGCTGGATGGCATCACTGACTCGATGGACGTGAGTCTGAGTGAACTCTGGGAGTTGGTGATGGACGGGGAGGCCTGGCGTGCTGCAATTCATGGGGTCACAAAGAGTCGGACACGACTGAGCGACTGAACTGAAGATAAGACAATTTGGATAGAGGCCCAAACGAATCAAAGCAAATAAGGTTTGGAAACAAATGTCCATTTATACATCTTGTTCAAATGAAGGCATGACTAAATTAAGAGTGGGAACAAGACAAGTCATATAGTAAAATTTATATGCTCATGATCCTCTTAAGCAAGGTGTTGACAGAGACAAGTCTGATAAGTGTGGTAATACTGATATGACATTTAAACTCAGAGTTCACTGCTTATGCGCTCACTTGGCAACATATTTCTAGAAATCACAAAGCGATAAACTGCCCCATGCAGATTGAGAGTACAAAGCAAAGTGTATTATAAGAAAATAATACTGCTATGAAAGACTGGGCTAGAATAGTGACATCAATTTAATCAATTCTGGCCATTAGATCAGTTATTTTACCACTTGGTTAGAGTATTAAAACAATAAATTTTTTTGACACAATCATTTTCATATAATCAAAACTCTGCAAAAACCCACAGAATGAAATAAAAGTACTCCTGAAGAAAAGAAAGCTAACGTAATGATGTAATTAGGGAGCACCAAAGATGGTTTTTCTGTGCATATAGAATATCATGAACTATTTCAAAATGAATACAAGGCTGTTGATGAGTGTATATATCTATATAAAATAAGACAGCATGAATTAAGATTTTTCTTAAGAAGAAAGAATAACTTGAGCAGAGGCCTAAACTGGAGCTAGGAACAAAATTAACGAGGCATAGAGCACGTTTGTTATGGGTGGGCCACAAACTTGGCTCTTCGCTTTTGGCAGCTAACTACAGAGTGTTAAGTTAAACATTCACAATGTCCATAAGGGAAAAACAAAGCAACTGCTCAGGAGAAGTAAAAGCATTCTTTGTATTAAGGTCAGACAGATTTCTCTCAAGAAATTTTCATAAAAAACATGGAGTATCATAATGAATGCCCATAACATCTTTATATTATGGGACATTAATATATATAACATATATGGGGTATATAATGTTGTTGTAAAAGATGAAATAATTTCACAGTACTATTTCTAATAATGATCTTTAATATTCAGTCTGATGGGAAAAGAGCAAACAGCAATCTAGTAAAAGCAGTTGTGGAGAGGCTAGGTGCTCAGCTGGTTGCTGATGGGACTGTATTTAAGAGTCTATGAGTATGAGAAAAGAATGGCTGCATGTGCATTGAGCAAGGCTTCTTGACTCTCTCCCTCATGTCTTCAGTGACTACTAGGAGTGGTAAGGGCCAGATGGCAATGCTTGCTAAATACTTGGAGACCTGCTCTCTAAGCTGCCAGCTGAAATCAGTCCTGTACATTAAGAGCAAATCCAACTAGGGATAGAAGCTCACAACAAGAAGGGTGTCTGAATAGATATGCATCTCACCGTGGAGAATGTGTCCACAAGCAGGGTCAAGATTTTCTTTAGAAAATAGTTTTTGTGGTTTGTCTGATTTTGAAAACATCCAACATATAGATAATGTGTCAATCAAGGACTTAATTCTATTCCATACAGTTCAGTTGCTCAGTCATGTCCGACTCTTTGCAATCCCGTGAATCGCAGCACGCCAGGCCTCCCCGCCCATCACCAACTCCTGGATTTCACCCAAACTCACGTCCATTGAGTCGGTGATGTCATCCAGCCATCTCATCCTCTATCGTCCCCTTCTCCTCCTGCCCCCAATCCCTCCCAGCATCAGAGTTTTTTCCAATGAGTCAATTCTTTGCATGAGGTGACCAAAGTACTGGAGTTTCAGCTTTAGTATCATTCTTTCCAAAGAACACCTAGGACTGATCTCCTTGCAGTCCAAGGGACTCTCAAGAGTCTTCTCCAACACCACAGTTCAAAAGCATCAATTCTTTGGTGCTCAGTTTTCTTCACAGTCCAACTCTCACATACATACTTGACTACTGGAAAAACCATAACCTTGACTAGACGGACCTTTGTTGGCAAAGTAATGTCTCTGCTTTTTAATATGCTATCTAGGTTGGTCATAACTTTCCTTCCATACAGCATGATTGCAATAGGTTAGGCATAACAATTCTAAAGCAAATGAAACCAAACTGGTCAAACCACCTTGGCCAAGAAAATGGACGCTAAAGTTCACATCTTAAGACTTGAATTTTAGACTCCATTCTGTTACTCAGTTTTTTATGTCATCATAAAAAACTACTTCATTTCTTTAAGCCAGTTTCCTTTTCCGTAAAGTGAGATTATTAATACATGACCTTTACCACAGGGTATGTGTCAATATTAAATGAAGAAACACAGGTAACTAACATTTAAAAAATATAACATACGGTAGCATTTCTGGATATCTACTGGGTCATCAGGAAATTTACATCCCAGCATCTAGTAACTGTAGTGTATCACACTGAACAAATGTTTATTGAATGTTTCCTATGTGCTAGGGGCTAGAAAATCAAAATGGGAATAAAAGTCATAGTTTATATCCTCACTGAGCTTAACTCTATTATGTTATAATGAACCCATAATGAATATATACATCTCTTTTACTCAATAAATACCTATCAAGTAGCTAATGCAGATGGAGAAGGAAATGGCAACCCATTCCAGTATGCTTGCCTGGAGAATTTCACGGACAGAGGAGCCTGGTGGGCTGCAGTCCATGGGGTAACAAACAGTTGGACACGACTGAGTGACTAACACACACACATCTAATGCAGGTGTCATGGAAAATATAAAGATGTGTAATCTGGCTTATACTCAAAAGAAAAAAACTGGTAAACCACAAATAAAATGAATTCAAAAGGGAAATGGACAGAGAGCTTAAATTAGGAAAGTCTTCAAGGAGAAAGTGGCGTAAAAGTGGGCTCTTGAGAAGCAGAGAGGTGGATGCATGGAGGAGGGCATTAAGAAGGCAGAGGCAAGGAAAGTGCCTTTAAGTTTAGTCCACTCTGGTGGAATGAAGTGGGAACAGTGATGCAGATGAAGGTTGGAGAAAGATTATTAGAAGTCGGGTGCTGATAAACTGATTTCTAGGTGTAAAGTCTAGAACTTATACTGGAGGAAATGGGGAGCCATTAATGGCTATGTCAATGCTTTAGAAAGACTGATGATTCAGGCATGGTATATAGGATTAATTGGTAGGGAGAGACATTGGAGAGAGAGATCAATTCGACTTTTAATGAAAGTAAAGGTAGGAGGAGGATATGACGTAAACCAGGGGAAATGGTAGTAGGAGAAAGGCGAGGAGGAAAAGATATTATAGACAGAATCAGTAAGGGATCAGAGGAGGGTAGATAAGAGAGAAGAATTAAGAAACAGTTTGGAGGATTTTGTTGCAGTGACCAGAAGGGCAATGATCCCATCATAAATGGGGTAAGGGGAAAAAAAGAGATGGAAGCAGGCCTAGCACAAGAACTAGGAGCCAGTTAGAACCATCCTAGGGATGTTTCCTTTCTATACAGCGAGTACTGCACTTAGCATATCTGAGGTACAATTAATGTTTGTCAGATGAATGAAATACTTTTAAAGGGAGTCAGGAAATACAAATTAAGGGAAATAAGGCATATAACATTTGTATATTGTAATATCCCTGTTTTTGCTTTAGTTTTGTGTTTTGTCTGTTTTCTTCTGTTGATTAGTAGTAAATTCCTTTACAATTAAAAGATCTATGTTTTTGGTCTTGGTGGATGGTATAGGAATACTGGGGAGACAATGACTTCCTCATAGTTGTGTGTGTAAAACTAAAATACACTGTAGTTCTATGTTCTGGAGCCAGGAGGCTTTGAGTTTGGGCTCTGACTTCCACTTGCTAACTGTGCAACTGGCTGGGCAAGCTATTCATTCTCTTTCTGGGCCTCATTTTCCTCATGAGTAAAATGAAGTGGTAATAAAACCTGTCTCTCAGAGCTGCTTTATGAATTAGAAACGTGACTGAAAAGACTTAGCACGTTCTCCGGTAGACGGCAAGCTCTCAAGGAAAACTTGTTTCCTTCCCCATTCCCTATATATTTTGGGTGGTAATAATGGACCTTAAAGATTTCTTGAAAATAAAGCGTCTGTTTCTCTCTTTATATAAAGGCACAAAGATAGATCCGGCCAGGGCATGACTGTGCATTTGAACTTTACCTTTGACATAAGCGGAGGTGAATGCTAACACCACAGTAAAGTATTCTCTCAGCCTGAGTGAAGCAATGTTGTTAGTGTGTCGTCAGCATACTCAAACCTTGTGGTTATGGGGTTTACTTTATTATATCTTCCAACTTCTGTAGCTAAGTGAATACTGAATTCAAAGTATAGAACACCTCCAAAAATATTTAATTTTAACAAGAGACTATTTTTTAATATTCATCTTAAAATCCTTAAAGTGTGTACGACTTAAATATTTCTGTTATAAAAACCAGGCAATTAAATAAAAATTAAAGGGAAAATTATAATTCAACAAGAAACATTCTGATTTCCTGCTGATATAAGTAAGGCAAGAAGCTGCAGGTTCAGTAGGAAAAACACTACGTTGGGAGTCAGCAGATTTGGGATTCAATTCAGATCTGCAATCAACCAGTTGTTTGACTCTGGAGAAGACATTTAAAACCCTTGGGTCTGTTTTGTCATCTGTAAAGTGAGGTTTGGACCAGATAAATAGTGGTTCTACCCAGGGAGGCACGTCAGAATCATCTATGGAGATTTTAAACATGTGATCTATCTCTGGGGGGAGGGTTTGGGCACTTGTATTTTTAAGATGTTTCCAAGTGACTCTATGATTTCTCCAAGATTCCTCTAGCTATGGGCTTCCCCAGTGGCTCAGTGGTAAAGAATCTGCCTGCAACACAGGAGACTCTAGAGATGTGGGTTTAATCCCTGGGTCAGGAAGATTCCCTGGAGAAGGAAATGGCAACCCACTCCAGTATTCTTGCCTGGAGAAACCCATGGACAGAGGTGCCTGGGGTTACAAAGAGTCAGACATGACTGAACCACTGACCACCACCACCACCTCTAGCTATAGGGTTCTACAAGTTAAAATCTTCCCTTTCTCTCTAAAGTTTTACTGGAACAAAATCATGCTCATTAGTTCACATATTCTTTATGGCTACTTTAAAAAATGTTTATTTATTTGGCTGTGACAGGTCTTACAGGTGGTGGCAAACTCTTCCTTGAAGCAGGTAGGATTTAGCTCACCGACCAGGGACCAAACCTGGGCCCTCTGCAATGGGAGCGAGGAGTCTTACCCCCAGGGAAGTCTTTTATGGCTGTTTTTCAGCTTTAAGAGCTCAGTAGCCTGTGAAGTCTAACATATTTACTGTTTGGCCTCTCAGACAAAAACTTTGCCACTCTCTGTTCTAGACCACTATAATGTAATCTGTTGTAAATGCCTAAGTTGAATTAATTTTAAGAGCTTTTAGAGGTCTAATAAAGCATTGAGGCTATTTGTTAAAATATCTTTAAGACAGAGATTAACCTTTAACTAGAGGTATTACTGCTGATTCAATTGGAATTTTTGATGAGGCAATGCTTAATTAGTAGATATAAGAACTGTCTACTTTATAGATGCGTGAGTAAATATTCATTTTATAATATCAAAAATATACATCAAGATTTTAATTAATAAGCATTTTAAAGTATGTAGCAATTCTCATAACTTTTAGGATAATATGCCTGTTGTGGTTAAAATAACAGTAGTGATCCAGATAAACTTTACTGTAAAGCCCCAAAGAAAACCTACTATCCCAGAATTGTGACCTTTATTCATTTCCCCCCCAAATTATTCAGTAAGAGTTCCTTAAAAAAAAAGGAACAGCTTCATTCAGTTATGTTTTTAAACACTGTAAAGTGCAAAGTGCAGCTGTTTACTCATTTTAAGTGAAGATTCTAACAGTCAGTAGTTTCTAAATGCCATTTCTTTTCCCCCTCCTCACTCCCTTCAGTTTTTGTTTTAAATTGTATCAAATGGCAACTGCTCACAAATGTGGTCAGCGCTCCTATACATACATGGCTAGCTGCTAGCAAGATTCAATACACACACACAAACACACACCAAAAATCAAACTCAGGCTAACTCCAATGCATCTTCCTAGAGCTTCAATTTCACTAGCACTGGGGGAAAAGAGCTAAGCAATTTAAATATTTTTTAACATCAAATACTAAAAATATTTTAATCAGTGACTTACAATACCTTAATTATTAACATAAACATGGATATAACAGCATAAAATGCAATATCAGTACAGATTTTTAAAATAAGAGATTAGTAGAGTACTTTTGCACCACAGGAAAGCAATTATCTCTGCTTCATTCACCCTACTCTGCTGGCTTCGACACTTCAGTGGAACAGTTTAGTCAGTCTCCATATTTGATCGCTAGAGGTGGTGGTCAGTGGTTCAGTCATGTCTGACTCTTTGTAACCCCAGGCATCAAACAGTTGGACACGACTGAGTGACTAACACACACACATCTAATGCAGGTGTCATGGAAAATATAAAGATGTGTAATCTGGCTTATACTCAAAAGAAAAAAACTGGTAAACCACAAATAAAATGAATTCAAAAGGGAAATGGACAGAGAGCTTAAATTAGGAAAGTCTTCAAGGAGAAAGTGGCGTAAAAGTGGGCTCTTGAGAAGCAGAGAGGTGGATGCATGGAGGAGGGCATTAAGAAGGCAGAGGCAAGGAAAGTGCCTTTAAGTTTAGTCCACTCTGGTGGAATGAAGTGGGAACAGTGATGCAGATGAAGGTTGGAGAAAGATTATTAGAAGTCGGGTGCTGATAAACTGATTTCTAGGTGTAAAGTCTAGAACTTATACTGGAGGAAATGGGGAGCCATTAATGGCTATGTCAATGCTTTAGAAAGACTGATGATTCAGGCATGGTATATAGGATTAATTGGTAGGGAGAGACATTGGAGAGAGAGATCAATTCGACTTTTAATGAAAGTAAAGGTAGGAGGAGGATATGACGTAAACCAGGGGAAATGGTAGTAGGAGAAAGGCGAGGAGGAAAAGATATTATAGACAGAATCAGTAAGGGATCAGAGGAGGGTAGATAAGAGAGAAGAATTAAGAAACAGTTTGGAGGATTTTGTTGCAGTGACCAGAAGGGCAATGATCCCATCATAAATGGGGTAAGGGGAAAAAAAGAGATGGAAGCAGGCCTAGCACAAGAACTAGGAGCCAGTTAGAACCATCCTAGGGATGTTTCCTTTCTATACAGCGAGTACTGCACTTAGCATATCTGAGGTACAATTAATGTTTGTCAGATGAATGAAATACTTTTAAAGGGAGTCAGGAAATACAAATTAAGGGAAATAAGGCATATAACATTTGTATATTGTAATATCCCTGTTTTTGCTTTAGTTTTGTGTTTTGTCTGTTTTCTTCTGTTGATTAGTAGTAAATTCCTTTACAATTAAAAGATCTATGTTTTTGGTCTTGGTGGATGGTATAGGAATACTGGGGAGACAATGACTTCCTCATAGTTGTGTGTGTAAAACTAAAATACACTGTAGTTCTATGTTCTGGAGCCAGGAGGCTTTGAGTTTGGGCTCTGACTTCCACTTGCTAACTGTGCAACTGGCTGGGCAAGCTATTCATTCTCTTTCTGGGCCTCATTTTCCTCATGAGTAAAATGAAGTGGTAATAAAACCTGTCTCTCAGAGCTGCTTTATGAATTAGAAACGTGACTGAAAAGACTTAGCACGTTCTCCGGTAGACGGCAAGCTCTCAAGGAAAACTTGTTTCCTTCCCCATTCCCTATATATTTTGGGTGGTAATAATGGACCTTAAAGATTTCTTGAAAATAAAGCGTCTGTTTCTCTCTTTATATAAAGGCACAAAGATAGATCCGGCCAGGGCATGACTGTGCATTTGAACTTTACCTTTGACATAAGCGGAGGTGAATGCTAACACCACAGTAAAGTATTCTCTCAGCCTGAGTGAAGCAATGTTGTTAGTGTGTCGTCAGCATACTCAAACCTTGTGGTTATGGGGTTTACTTTATTATATCTTCCAACTTCTGTAGCTAAGTGAATACTGAATTCAAAGTATAGAACACCTCCAAAAATATTTAATTTTAACAAGAGACTATTTTTTAATATTCATCTTAAAATCCTTAAAGTGTGTACGACTTAAATATTTCTGTTATAAAAACCAGGCAATTAAATAAAAATTAAAGGGAAAATTATAATTCAACAAGAAACATTCTGATTTCCTGCTGATATAAGTAAGGCAAGAAGCTGCAGGTTCAGTAGGAAAAACACTACGTTGGGAGTCAGCAGATTTGGGATTCAATTCAGATCTGCAATCAACCAGTTGTTTGACTCTGGAGAAGACATTTAAAACCCTTGGGTCTGTTTTGTCATCTGTAAAGTGAGGTTTGGACCAGATAAATAGTGGTTCTACCCAGGGAGGCACGTCAGAATCATCTATGGAGATTTTAAACATGTGATCTATCTCTGGGGGGAGGGTTTGGGCACTTGTATTTTTAAGATGTTTCCAAGTGACTCTATGATTTCTCCAAGATTCCTCTAGCTATGGGCTTCCCCAGTGGCTCAGTGGTAAAGAATCTGCCTGCAACACAGGAGACTCTAGAGATGTGGGTTTAATCCCTGGGTCAGGAAGATTCCCTGGAGAAGGAAATGGCAACCCACTCCAGTATTCTTGCCTGGAGAAACCCATGGACAGAGGTGCCTGGGGTTACAAAGAGTCAGACATGACTGAACCACTGACCACCACCACCACCTCTAGCTATAGGGTTCTACAAGTTAAAATCTTCCCTTTCTCTCTAAAGTTTTACTGGAACAAAATCATGCTCATTAGTTCACATATTCTTTATGGCTACTTTAAAAAATGTTTATTTATTTGGCTGTGACAGGTCTTACAGGTGGTGGCAAACTCTTCCTTGAAGCAGGTAGGATTTAGCTCACCGACCAGGGACCAAACCTGGGCCCTCTGCAATGGGAGCGAGGAGTCTTACCCCCAGGGAAGTCTTTTATGGCTGTTTTTCAGCTTTAAGAGCTCAGTAGCCTGTGAAGTCTAACATATTTACTGTTTGGCCTCTCAGACAAAAACTTTGCCACTCTCTGTTCTAGACCACTATAATGTAATCTGTTGTAAATGCCTAAGTTGAATTAATTTTAAGAGCTTTTAGAGGTCTAATAAAGCATTGAGGCTATTTGTTAAAATATCTTTAAGACAGAGATTAACCTTTAACTAGAGGTATTACTGCTGATTCAATTGGAATTTTTGATGAGGCAATGCTTAATTAGTAGATATAAGAACTGTCTACTTTATAGATGCGTGAGTAAATATTCATTTTATAATATCAAAAATATACATCAAGATTTTAATTAATAAGCATTTTAAAGTATGTAGCAATTCTCATAACTTTTAGGATAATATGCCTGTTGTGGTTAAAATAACAGTAGTGATCCAGATAAACTTTACTGTAAAGCCCCAAAGAAAACCTACTATCCCAGAATTGTGACCTTTATTCATTTCCCCCCCAAATTATTCAGTAAGAGTTCCTTAAAAAAAAAGGAACAGCTTCATTCAGTTATGTTTTTAAACACTGTAAAGTGCAAAGTGCAGCTGTTTACTCATTTTAAGTGAAGATTCTAACAGTCAGTAGTTTCTAAATGCCATTTCTTTTCCCCCTCCTCACTCCCTTCAGTTTTTGTTTTAAATTGTATCAAATGGCAACTGCTCACAAATGTGGTCAGCGCTCCTATACATACATGGCTAGCTGCTAGCAAGATTCAATACACACACACAAACACACACCAAAAATCAAACTCAGGCTAACTCCAATGCATCTTCCTAGAGCTTCAATTTCACTAGCACTGGGGGAAAAGAGCTAAGCAATTTAAATATTTTTTAACATCAAATACTAAAAATATTTTAATCAGTGACTTACAATACCTTAATTATTAACATAAACATGGATATAACAGCATAAAATGCAATATCAGTACAGATTTTTAAAATAAGAGATTAGTAGAGTACTTTTGCACCACAGGAAAGCAATTATCTCTGCTTCATTCACCCTACTCTGCTGGCTTCGACACTTCAGTGGAACAGTTTAGTCAGTCTCCATATTTGATCGCTAGAGGTGGTGGTCAGTGGTTCAGTCATGTCTGACTCTTTGTAACCCCAGGCACCTCTGTCCATGGGATTCTCCAGGCAAGAATACTGGAGTGGGTTGCCATTTCCTTCTCCAGGGAATCTTCCTGACCCAGGGACTGAAGTTTCCAGAGTCTCCTGCATTGCAGGCAGATTCTTTACCAACTACCTGCAATGCAGGAGACCTGGGTTCGATCCCTGGGTCGGGAAGATCCCCTGGAGAAGGGAATGGCAACCCACTCCAGTATTCTTGCCTCGAGAATCCCATGGACTGAAGTATAGCCCAGGGGGTCACAAAGAATTTGACATGATTGAGTGACTAACACTTTCATACTTGATAGCCCTGTGACATAAATCACTAATTCTTAGGAACTAGATTCCCTAATAAACCAATTGATAAGTCTTGCTGATTCTACAGCTGAAATGTTCTGGACCTGTCCCAACACTTTCCATCTTCACTACCACCACCTCAGTCAAATCCACCATTATTTCTTATCTTGATAGAGCCTAACACATCTCCTTATTTCCACTATTGACCCCTCCAGTAAATTCACCATACAGCTGTCAAAAGTAATTGTTTAAACATTTAAGTGAGCTCACATCTGTCCTGTCCCCTGGCAGTACACTGTCACACTCAAGAAAAAATGTGAACTTCCCACCCTAGCTGCTTACAACCCCTCCTCCCACCTCCCACCCCACCTTCCAATGATTACATGGCCCTAGGCACCTCTCCAACCTCATTTCCATTACTCTTCCCCCTTGCCCACTAAGCTCCAGCCATACCAACTTTCCTCAAACACGCCATGTTTTCTTCCTCCTGAGGGCTGGGCTACTAGCTGTGCCTGAACCTTCTAGTGGGTGGCACCATGTGCTGGGTAATTTCAGTTTGAGGTGAGGTGAAGTCGCTCAGTCGTGTCCGACTCTTTGCGACCCCATGGACTGTAACCTATTAGGCTTCTCCATCCATGGGATTCTCCAGGCAAGAATACTGGAGTGGATTGCCATTTCCTTCTCCAGGGGATCTTCCCGACCCAGGGATCGAACCCGGGTCTTCCGCATTGGAGGCAGACACTTTAACCTCTGAGCCACCAGGGAATTAAAAAATTAAATTAAAAAATTAAATTAAATTAAATTAAATTTCAGTTTAAATGCTGCTTATTCACAGAGCTCTCCCATGTTCACCCAAAACACGAGGCCGCCACTCTCTTGTCCTCTAATTTCAATTCCTTGTGGAACTGAAATAGATAGCACTTGTGGTTATCTGACAGTTTCTTTTTCACTGTTTCTTCATTAATACTTTTCCCCTCTCCCCGAGGCCAAAAACATAGGCTCCATGATCATAAGAGAATAAAGAACCTTCTCTGCATAAACTTGCTTGCCATTCTGGTCCCCTGGACCTTCAACAAAACTTGTTGGGCATATGCTCAGTAAATAATAATTGTAGAATAAATGGATACTCACCTAAGATAAATCATGTTCTGCAAAGAAATTTTTACCGTTGAGTCTTAGAAGTGTAAGTGAAAGTCGCTCAGTTGTGTCCGACTCTTTGCGACTCCATGGAATTCTCCAGGCCAGAATACTGGAGTGGGTAACTGCTTCCTTCTCCAGGGAATCTTCCCAACCCAGGGATCAAACCCAGGTCTCCTGTACTGCAGGCGGATTCTTTACCAGCTGAGCCACCAGGGAAGCCCCTTAGATGTATAAAGGACTTTCATTCCTTTTAGTCTAACTTCCTACCCCAGGAAGGAATTTTTCATTTCTATTCTCAGGGAAAAACATGCAGGAGGAGTTTGACTTACAACTAGCTGTGTAATATTAGAGCAGAAATAGCTAAGTCAATACAACTGTAAAGAAACAAATCCATGCAGTTAGAAATTTTAAATATGATGATGAAGATGTTACAAATCAGTGGGAGAAATATAAGGCTTATTCCATGTTTTCACTGATCACTATGTCTTATAGCAGTGCGATCCAGTAGGACTTTCAGTAACAATGGAAATGCTCTTCACCTGCCATGTCCAATATAGTAGCCACTAGCCACACTAGCTATTGAGCACTGGCAAAGGGCTAGTGAGACTGAAGGACTGATCTTATTTAATTTTAACTCGAATTTAAATAGCTACATGTGGACAGTGGTTACTATTTAGTTTTTTTCAGCTGCACCTCATGGCATATGGGATCTTAGTTCTCCAACCAGAGATTGAGCCCCCTGGAAGCATGGAATCTTAATGACTTGACTACCTGGGAAGTCCCATGGCTACTATTTTGGACAGCACAGTTTCATACAATTTTACAGGCATTTTAGGAAAGAAAAAGATTATATGGCTAAGTAAGTTAGGGAAATAAAAGCTACATTCCCAAACTCCTTACTGTTGACTCATGATGCATACAAGCATATTAGAGGCTAGGAGAGGTTCTGCAATACAGAAACTTTTCTCAGTCTGATTCTTTCCCAGCTCCTTTGACCAATGGAACACTTTTTGTTTTCTGTTTTGGTATAATATCTATTAACACCTCACCAACTGTGCAGTGATGTTTGGGATATGCTAACTGGGAAATTTAATAAATGACACTGGGACAATTTGTTAATCATTTGATTAGAAAAAAACTGAAGCTGGATCCCTACTTCAGACCTCATATTGAATTCTATTTCAGATCAAGTGAAATTTAAATGCTAAAAAGTGAAATAAAAATATTAAAAGAAAATAGAGCTTAAAAACACTTTATACAGCTGGCCAATACACACATGAAAAGATACCCAACATCTTATTCATAATCAAGGAAATGTACGTTGAATTAAGATTTCATTGTTCACCTGTTAAATTAGCAAAGATAGGAAAACTGATAAAAACCGGCATTGCTGAGTAACTACAGGAAAATGCAGTCTCACTGTAAACAGGAGTGTAAACTAATGTGAGTTTTTTGAAGGATAATTTGCCATTATATTTTAATATTTTGGAAATATGTAGGTGTTACACTTTCAGAAATTCATCTTAAGCAAAACTTTAGGATACATGCAAAAATTTAACAAGGATGTTTACCACAGTAATATTTGTAAAAGAAAAACTGGAAATAATCCCAAAGTTTAAAAGAGGACTGGTAAAATAACAGGGTTTCCATTTAATGGAATACTTTTCAGTCATTAAAAAATAATTTATTGACATAGAAAGATGCTCATAATATGCTATGAAAAGAAAGGTTATATAAAAATTTGTACAAAATTAGTCAAGGATGATAGCTATCTATAATCATATAGCTTTAAGAATAGGATTTTAATACTTTTTAACTTTTTTCTTCTAACTTTTGATATTGCTTTATTTCCCCCCCTTTTCTAATGAGTATATAACCAGGAAATACAGCTACTTTCATTCATTCAAGAAAGAAATGTAGCGCCTCTCACTTTTACAGTCACCTAAAATCTATTTGGGGCTTCCTTGGTGGCTCAGATGGTAAAGAACCTGCCTGCAATGTGGGAGACATGGGTTTGATCCCTGGGTCAGGAAGATCACCTGGGGAAGCAAATGGCAACTCACTCCAGTATTCCTGCCTGGAGAATCTCATGGACAGAGGAGCCTGGCAGGCTATAGTCCACACGACTAAGTGACTAACACACACAAACGCAAAATATATGTTTCTTTGACTCGCTGGTCTCATTTATGTCCTCTAGGAAAAAAACAGTAAGTCTAATCTCTCTTGCACAAACTTTCAAACACAAATATTTAAATATAATCTGATGTTCATTAAAATTAGATTACATCCAACTTTTCATGTATAATTCCATTTGAATTTCACAAAATGAATCACATTCAAGACCAAATGTGCTTTTCATGTCAGACTAAGCAGAAAAATTTTCAGGAAGGAAGTTGAAGCCATATTTTTTGGTTTCCATTTCCCCTAATTAAACATTTCCTTTTAATGCTAGCCTAACCCATCCAGAGATTTGTATCAAGTGGCATGTAAAAATTACCATCAAGATTTTGTATCTTTCTTGAAGACAGACATTAGTTTTCACTCATGCCTGCTATCTTCAGTGCCTGAAAACACAAGATTGTCAAAAACATAAGATTTCTCAATTTTATAAGTTATTTATGTGTGTGCGCTAAGTTGCTTCAGTTGGGGTCTGACTCTGTGACTCCATAGCCCGCCAGGCTCCTCTGTACACGGGATTCTCCAGACAAGAATACTGGAGCTGGTTGCCGTGCCTTCCTCCAGGGGATCTTCCCAACCCAGGGATTGAACCCCCCGGGTATCTTACATCTCTTGCACTGGAGGTAGGTTCTTTACCTCTAGCGGCACATGGGAAGCCCCAAATTATTTATAAATTTGAACAATATACCTCGCACATGAATCTTTTACCAACAGAGGAATACAGCTCTCAAAGCAGAAAAACCATTTGGTATGATGATGATGCCTGGTAACTCATCAGCCATAAATTCCATCTGGCCCTCCCTTGGACCAGGGAGATAGACTAACCTTTCAGGATTTCTTCTAGCACTGAGGCTCTCTATTTATGGTTCTGTTACTTATTAGGCATGGTTAAGGCAATGGCACCCCACTCCAGTACTGTTGCCTGGAGAATCCCATGGACGGAGGAGCCTGGAGGGCTGCAGTCCATGGGGTTGCTGGGAGTCGGGCACGACTGAGCAACTTCACTTTCACGCATTGGAGAAGGAAATGGTGGCCCACTCCAGTGTTCTTGCCTGGAGAATCCCAGGGACGGAGGAGCCTGGTGGGCTGCCGTCTATGGGGTCGCACAGAGTCGGACACGACTGAAGCGACTTAGCAGCAGCAAGGGGTCACGGATCAGGAAAAAAACTTTATTCTTAGTCTACTTCAAAGGTTCCATCTATAGTTATGTCACAATTTTTTTCACCCTTTCTTATATACTTGGTGTAAATACCAGCCTTTTCTAGAAATGATTTTGTTTAAATTTTCTGAAAAATGACTTAATTATAAAATTTGAAATGACTTGGACTGTAAATATAGTGGATGGGAAGGACACTTTTAATGAGAGGTTTGAGTAAGATATATTTTACAAAGGAGTAGACAGAATTTTATTTAATATATAGCTAATATTATACCTTAGGTGATAAGATGTGGTCAAGCTAAAGTTATAATCTGCCTGGTTTCACAAATAATCACTGCACACACAGTAGCTATATGCAAACATCTGGTTTAAAAGAGAATGAAAAAGGCATCATTTTTAAATTATTTGTCTTGTAGATTTCAAAGCCTGGTAGATTATTTTTTTCCATAGTTAAAAGGTAAACTGTTGGTACAAACTCCTCTTTAATGAGTCTCAAAAATGTGCTTGGTGAATAGCAGGTGCTCAGTAAAAATTTTATGAACAAATAAAATAATGAATTTGTTTTATTGTGCTGATAGGAAAACAGGGTCTGGTGGGACCCAATTGTGACATACAGAATTTATCTTTAAATGTTAATTAACACAAATACTTGCTGAGTTATCTGATGAGGTCTGAATTACATATTATTAAATAGGACTAAACATTTCCAGCATCTACATATTTTAGCTGTTAATGTAAAGTGCAAAGTTGCTACAATAAACAGTAATAGGAAAATTATAGCCAGAAATCCACAAGTTACTGTTTTGAAGGAATTTAACCTATCACACTACTCTACGACAGCATTTACTTATTTTTTTGGCCATGAGGGAAGGCAGGCCTAAGATTTTTTAAATCTACAATATAGATGCTCAAAAATAGTAACTGTAACCAGGACAATTGTTTCAGTATCACAACTGTGTTCTAGTGCTTTTATAATGGATGAATGTTCAAAGGTGTAGTCATCTAACTGGAAGCCAGAGAAAGGAACTTTCAGAGATTTTCTGTAAGTAATGAAAATCCCTCAGAAATTTCAAGAATTCTCTCTGCTTTAAAATAGACCTATTCCCCCATTCCCTAAGAAAAGGAAACTTGAACCATACCAATAGGTAGATAGACAAGTGAATATAAACTAGCCATGTTGAAGAAAATAGAATCTGGTTCAGAAAACTAACTTTACATTGATTACTTGGTTTAGTAATACCTGGGCCTCAAATTTAATGTCTTTAATAATATGGTTAAAAAGGCACATCATTTGGGGAGTAACTGGGATTTGAGCAGTAAGTTTTCTATAGTCTGGCAATGGTCAATTTCCAAAGAGATGGGTTCCCTAGGCCTTGAGGACTTCCTTTTTGTTTACTAATGCATTTACCCAGCAAAGAAGGTTTAAGGAATTGGCAAGGAGATGAGTCTTGACCTTAAAAAGTCACAACTGTAGGACTCACAGGTGTAGATGGAAATATAACCAAGAAAGGCCTTGGCAACATCTAGGAACCTAAATACATGGTAAAGTGAAGTTGCTCAGTCGTGTCCCACTCTTTGCGACCCCATGGACTGCAGCCTACCAGGCTCCTCAGTCCATGGAATTTTCCAGGCAAGAGTACTGGAGTGGGTTGCCATTTCCTTCTCCCGGGGATCTTCCCAACCCAGGGATCAAACCCGAGTCTCCCGCACTGCAGCTTTACCGTCTGAGCCACCAGGGAAGCCCAGATACATGGTAAAGTCACTGCTTATTAGACGTTCTAACATTATCATTATACTACAAAAGAAAGGGCTACCTCTTGACCTGGAAAAATGCTAACAGATCTCTACACAGGTGTGCACCTCTTTGTTGAAAGGCATGTAATTTAGTCCAATCTTTTCCTTTAGGTTGGTCATACTGGGGAAATAAAGGAACTTAGTAGACTCTTTAGAGATTGCTTTATGATAAAATTTATTTTTTTAGTTTTTTAAAAAATTTAATTAATTGCTGGTCTAGCCTCTTCATTCCTATCTTCTCTTTTATGTCCAACCTAGATAGCATTTTCAAAAGCAGAGACATTACTTTGCCGACTAAGGTCCGTCTAGTCAAGGCTATGGTTTTTCTATGAACAGGGAGGCCTGGCGTGTTGCGATTCATGGGGTCGCAAAGAGTCGGACACGACTGAGCGACTGAACTGAACTGAACCTGTACATTACTGCTAATTATTTTTCAAATAGAACTCTAGCTTCATTATCCTGCTCCAAGTTTTTAAACATTTCTGCACTGTCTACCAAAATTAAGTACAAACTACAGTATGGCATTAAATAATTTCAACAAAAATAGCCCTAACCTATCTTTCCCAATTTACTTCCTTGTACTTATCCTATATAGATAGCCACAAGCTCAGTTCTCAAATTATTAGGCAACAGCAGATTAGTAGCAGTTACTGCAACTAAATTATAGGAAAAGAGAAATTGCCAGTTCCCTATGCTGATTCTAACAGAAAGGTTGAGAAGTGAACACTGCTCAAGTACTTTTCCAAAACACTTACTTGATCTGTTGTGATCTTGTTTAAAACCATTACAGTGAGCTATTTATAAATCTAGGCTCCTTAGATCAGAAGGTGGCTAGAATTAATGGTTCCATGAACTTGGATTAGGGAAAAAAATTGCATCTTTTCAATAACCTCTAGCTGAAATTTAACATCTTCAGTAAGTGTAGGCAATAATCCTCATATTACTGGTGTCTTTGTCACCAATAGGAATATACTTCCAAATCACATTAAAGTTGTTTTACAGGTGTCTCAAAATAAAATTTATACTCATCACTATTTTGAATTACATAATTAGACTTGGTACCATAAAGAAGGCTGAACACCGAAGAAATGATGCTTTTGAAATGTGGTGGTGGAGAAGACTCCTGAGAGTCCCTTGGACAGAAAGGAGATCCAACCAGTCAATCCTAAAGGAAAATCAATCCTGAAATATTCATTGGAAGGACTTATGCTGAAGCACCAATATTTTGGACACCTGATGGGAAGAGCTGACTCATTAGAAAAGACCCTGATGCTGGGAAAGAAGGAAAGCAAGAGAAGGGGACGACAGAGGATGAGAGGTTGAATGGCATCACTGACTCAATGGACATGAGTTTGCGTAAACTCCGGGAGTTGGTGAAGGACAGGGAGGCCTGGCGTGTTGCTGTCCATGGGGTCACAAAGAGTGGGACATGACTGAGCGAGTGAACAACAGACCTGCTGCCTGATGTTATTTAACGTGTAAGGAATCGCATATGTAACTACATCACACACATTTTCATATTTTTACAACTTTCAATAAAAATAACTTCATTTGCTTCTATGTATTTTATTTTATACATCTTTATTATACATATTAATTGCTTGTATAATATAACCTAAACACTTTAGCATGGAATTCAAGGCCCTTCATTATCTGTTCACACTCACTATTTCTTCGTCTCTGTCCCACCCCTACTTTTCATACTAAACTCTAGTCACACCAGACAATGGTGACTCACTCTTATCTGGTGCCTGATAAGTTTTTGAATTAACCCTAGTTAAGCCATTCAATGGCTTGGGCTTTGCCTTATACAGACTTTCTCTGCCTGCCAAAAGAATTCTTTTAAAGGTTTGCTTTTCCTAATACTATGAGGTCCTAATAGGGCTGATTCTTAAATCTTTCTCATTCCTTACTTAAATGATTGATGAATTATAAAAGACAGTTTCTAAACTGGCAAGGCACTGTGTATTGTACTCATCTCTAGGGGTCTTAAGTTTGCTCTTGAATCTCATAAATTAGCCTAGCTTTGATCTTTTGGCTAAAGAAATGAGGATGGCCTGGAGCTGGAAGCCTGGATCCCCAGCTGATCAACCCTGGATGGAAGGGAAAAGGAAAGAGAGCAGTAACTGAGGTGGACCTGATTAAGACTGAAGGATGGAACTGTGTCAGAGGGAAAGGCAGGAGTGACTTTTTCCCCCATTTTCCAGAGCCATTATTCAAAACTTCATCACTCTGACCAAGCTCCCATTCCATCTCCAACTCTTTCTCATCAGATGACTCCCATCTTAATGTTACAGGGCCACTTTTATCAACCTTCTGCCCTCCCCTACTTCTCATTGCTTTCCTTTGTTCTAGCTGAGTGGTTTTTAACCCACAGCCTTACTCATCTCAGAAGTTAAAAAAAAAAAATACGGATACCTGGGTTTAATTGGCCTCAGGTGGAGCAACTGCATTGGTTTTATAATTAAAAAGCTTCCCAGGTGACTCTAATGTGGATACAAGATTGAACACCACGAGTATTCTTGGTTTTGTAAGTTAACTACTCGCACCAATAAACTGTCTTCTCGGTTCCATGGTACTCTTACGCCCAAAAGTCTCCCATCTTGAAACCAGTCTTGTGGCCCACACGTTTGCCCCTAACCATCTACAACGATGTTTTTTAAAGGGTAGCCTATACTCGCACGGTTTTCACCAGCTATATTCTTTGATTAACTTTTTACTCTTTCGGCCAGTACTAGCACATGTTTTTGTTCTTTCTGCTTCTATCTCTTCTCCTATTTCTTTGACCACCTACTGCTCACTAGCCTTTTAACAAAAATTAAGAGTGACTCAAAGGTCACCTTGGAAGGGGTTCCTCAAGTCTTTCTACACAATCACGCTCAAAAGTATCCTGTAGGTTTTTTCTCCCTACTTTAATTTTACTTTACTACCACTGCGAATTATCTCCTCGTATCTGACAGAGCGCTTCAGAAAGCTGAAACTATTTCATTTGCTTCTGACTTTCTGGAGTCCAACGCACAGAAACCATTCAGTGAAAAGTCTGAGGGATGAATGAAAAGTAGAACTAGGAAACGGAGGTCGGGGTCGGGGAAATACAGGGCGTGTGTGTGGAAACCAGGAAAGGGGGCTAACAGGAGTGTCGCTGAGAATTCTTGCCATAATTGAAAATGGGGCACAGATACGCTAGATCTCCGTGGACCGCAAAGCGGTCCCCTGCCCGGACCCACAGACGAACAAACCAAAGTAGGGAGCAGGCTTCTTACCTGCTTCGGGCCTCACCACCCCTACCAGCCTCCAAACAGCTCTGTACTGGCCGGAAAAGCTGCGCTATAGTCGTAAATCCAGAGTTTTCTACCCCCAACATTGCGACATTCCTCTCTAGTCCTCTAAGGCCGAGGCTCCCATCTCTGCCGTAAAGTGAGGAAGAAAAGTTTGGGCGGGGCCGCCTGAGGCCGATGAGACGGGGCGTGTCCGCCCGAGGCAATTGAAATGGGGCGTGTCCGCGCAAGCGCACGTTGTATTCGCTGGCGGCGTCACGTGCGGGGGCGGGGCCGGACAGGATCCCGCAGGCGGTAGGGGGCGTGGGAGGTAAGTGCGCGCGCGCCTGCTCATCTGCAGCCTGGGAGCCGCGCGGGGCGGGGCCGCGTGCGCGGGGTCGGGGGCGCGCGGGCCGGAGCTGACTGGGACGCGGCGGCGGTTGGCTGTGGCTGCTGAGAGTCCAGCCAGGACGCTGAGACGCGGCTGCGAAGGCACTCTCTGGCACCAGCAGAGGCAGCGACACCGGTTGAGGCGGCGGTGCAACGCGTGCTGGGCGGGTGCGGCGGGGGATGTGCCTGCCCAGGCCGGGCGGAGTCTCTCTGACAGGGCGGGGGATGCGCGGCCGCCGCTCGCCTGGACCCTAAAGCAACTGGGCCCACCCTCCCGGAACCGTCCGACCCTCGGTGGTCTCGGTCTCTGCTGTCTCCTCCGGCCTGACCCTGGGGCCGAGGCTGAGAGGCGGCTTCCGCCGAAGAGGAGGGGGCTGCGGTGGCCACCGCGGCGGAGCCCGAGGTAAGACCCGCCCAAGCCGCCCAGCGGCCCTGCCGCCCGGCCCGGCCCACGTCTCAGTCTCTCTCTTTGGCTCCTGCGGGGCCGCTCCGCCCCGCCCCAGCGGAGACGCCCCGTCCAGTACACCAGATTGGAACCCCCTTCGGACTCTTAGACGCTTAATGGGGCCTCGAGACTCTGTTACATCTTCCCGTGAGCTGACCGGATCACAGTTTCTAAGACCCACTTACGGCTACCCCCGAACCCATTGCGACCCCCTGGTCCAGGGCAGATCCGTCGTGGCCACCCTTCTCAGCAGACCTCCTAACCCCCACCCCCGGCTCAGCCGACTAGCCCTTCCCCTACCCAACTCGGCTTTCCCATAGTCTATTTCGTGATGCCCTTACCTCCCAAGAGATCCGGTATCAGCTCCTCTGTAGCCACCATCAACTGCCGCCTCTTGCCCCGACTCCTGCTGTAGCCTCTCCCACAGACCTCTTCTCTTTAGGCAGACCTTAGTATCTTTCTCCCCGCTTGTGAGCCTTTCTTTGATTGGAAAGACTTTGCCATAAAATCCTGAAGAGGTGTTACCCTAGTATATTCCCTCAGTGGGGATTAAGGGACCCAACTGATAGCGAGGTTTGGAGGGTCTAGTCTGGAGGCTATAGAGAATGAGAGGGAAGAGCATGGAAACCCAGGACAGGGGGTGTGTGCTATTGTAAGATCACACAGCCTGCTTCTCATCTTGTCTCTTTTCTAGAATGTGTGAGGTAATCCAGATCCTGACAGTTTTGGGACTTCTGTAAGGATTAAATCACATGTCACTAATGAATAAAACTGTGTCTCCATGTGTTATTATTTGCTTCACGTTCTTGTAGATTTTAATACATCTTTGGCACTGTTTTTGAAGGATACTAGGGTGTTTTTTAAATTATTATTTTATTGTTTTTCAGTTTTCTGGAAATGTAAGATTTGTAGTTTTCCTTTATCCCTGAAGGTTTTAATGCCAGTTCGATAATAAAGTTCTGCTACTTGGTGCTGCTGTCTTGCTTTTCCAAGGAACAAGTATGGTTACCATGCAGTGTTCACCGATGTCATTACCAGCAGCCTTCTCAGCAGTAATAAAATATTGAATAAAATAGTTTATTGAACTCCTGAGCTGTCAAGAAGGAAATGTAATCTTACACCGAATGATCAGTGCATAATTTTAACGTTGGTAGAGGGATGAAGTATAGAGGGGCTTTTGTAGTCAGTACTTAAAAATTTTTTATTTTGTGTGTGTGGAACTAAGGAGGGAGAAAATCATATGAAAATTATAGGTCATAACTAGACATAGTATAAAAGTCAAAAGGGTCAAAAGATTATGCAATAAAAAGTTTCTCTTCCCCGTTTATTCGCCAGCCACCCATTTTCCCTCCTTAGATGCAACCATTATTTCCATCTTTGTGTGTGTCCTTGTGATATTTCTAGCGTACAAGTCTATACATTTATATTTTTAAAACACTCCACAGACAAATGCTTGCATACTGTATATTATGGCTATAGCTCCCCCCTCTCCCTTTAATAATAGATCCTAGAGATCATTCAACAATAGTGCATTTGGAATTGCCTCATTTACTGGCTAGATGGTATTCCATTCTGGTGATCTTGAGGTTATTTTCAGTCTTTGTTTTTACAGACAGTGCTATGTGCTTTTCTCTTAAATATATCAGCTGTTATATGTACTAAGTAATTTTCAGGATTCAAAAAATTTGCTGATGATTTTTTTATGAACCTACAAAAAAGGATATAGTTAAAGTAAATTTCTCATTGAACCACTCGCTGGGGTTTCATGGAGTTACTAGCTTTGATAGAGTTTATATTTATTTGGATTTTTTATAATGTTTTATTGGTTTTCCCTGGTGGCTCAGTGGTAATGAGCACTTGCAATGCAGGAGCCACAGAAGATGCAGGTTCAATCCCTGGGTCAGGAAGATCTGGAGGAGGGCATGGCAACCCACTGCAGTCTTCTTGCCTGGAGAATTCCATGGACAAAGGGGCCTGGCAGGCTGTAGTCCATAGAGTCTACTTAGCATACATGTACATAAATGTTTATGTTTATTTATAACTTACTTGATAGTTATTGAAGGATTTAAAGGCGGGAACTGAAATGATTTGCATTTTTAAAAGATCACTCAGTCTGCTTTGAGGAGGGTGGATTGAAAGGGAGGCTAAAGGTGTTGGGGGGGTAACCGATAATGGTGCAGCTTCTGCATTTGGGTTTTGAGAATAGACAGAATTTGGTGATTTCACTGGATTTGGTATTAGACTGAGGGTTCATAGAGGATAAGGTCTAGGTTTCTAGCTTGTGCCTTTCACTGAGGTGGGGATCTGAATGAGGGAGGAATGGAATTTTTGTTTTTATCAAGAAAGAGGTATTCAATTTGTGATATTTTGAGTTTGGGTGACCAGTGATTATATTTCTAGCAGATGTAGATGGCCAACAGGCAACTGGATTTGTGGCTTAAGCTTGTTATTAAGTTCTGGGTTGATAGTAGGTTTAGGTGAGAGGAGAAAAGACTGTAGGATAGAAATTCTATGTGCATTTGCAATACACAGAGAATTGAATGTCTAAGCTATTAATAATAAATTATGTGGTTCAGTTCTGTAAAGAATCTTGTTATAGTTTAAACATCAATAGGTTCACTATCTGACAAGACTTTTCAACAGTGTTTTCCCTTGAGTGATATATAGTTCTGAGGGAAATGGAAATAAACTTAGGTTTTTAGAAAGGCAAAACCTCAGTAGAAGTTAGCACTATAACCCCATTTTTTTCTTATAGTATTGCAAAAGTTGTTCAGTCTTCATTGTTTACAGAGTATAGGAGCTTGGAAAATGTTGTTTGCCAAAAATATTAAGTGTTTTAGTTTGTATGATTTCTAGCTATATTAGTAATAGAGTTTAGTCAAAGATTTTTCAGTCATGTTTTTAAACCATGTGATTGAATGTGTGCTCAGTTGCGTTCAACTGTTTTCAACCCTAGGACTGTAGACTGCCAGGCTCCTCTGTCCATGAAATTTTCCATGCAAGAATACTGAAGTGGGTTGCCATTTCCTCCTCCAGGGGATCTTCCCAACCTAGGGCTTGAACCTGCATCCTTGTATCTCCTGCATTGACAGGCAGTTTCTTTACCACTGTGACATAACATTGCCTTAATGTATTTATAAGTCTCGAGCTGCCTTGTAGAGCTCTTGCCTTTACTCTGGACCCTTGTAAATCACTGCTAATGGACATTTAATCTTGGATTCACATTTCAACAAGCACTTCACATAGGTACAAAATAAAACTCATCTCTGCCTCCCTTCTCTCCAAAAAGCTGTGGGGGTAGAAAGAGACAAAGGCAGCAAAATCTTTTCTTTCCATTTCCTGTCTTGATGAATGGTACCACTCTCTCCTCATGAAGCCTTCAGGAAGCTAGAAATCATCCTCCACTCCATTCTGTACCAATCTGCCAACATCGCTAAGTCTGGCACATTCTCCCTCATGATATTTCAAATCACTGTCATTGCTATTTTTGTTGTCTCCATTTTAACCCCAAATGTCTGTTGGTCTTCTTGTCCTCTCATCTGCCTCTTGTTTTGCCATACCCTCTAGTTCATTCTCTGCGCTGCTGCCAAAGTGTTCTAAACTGCTCTTTCAGTTAGGCTCTTTCGTATGCAAGGAAGAGACTCAAGTTACCTTAAATAGAGGAGTGCTTCCTGAAAGAAAACATGCACAAGGGAACGCAGGAAAAGTTAAACAGCTTGGTCTTAGAAAGAACGTGAGCTTAAAAATAAAACTGGAAGCTGGAAAAGACAGATTTCACTCTGAGTGAGTGAAAATGGCTCAGTTGTGTCCGACTGTTTGTGACCCCATGGACTGTTCAGCCCATGAAATTCTCCAGGCCAGAATCCTGGAGTGGGTAGCCTTTCCCTTCTCCAGGGGATCTTCCAAACCCAGGTATCTCACTCTAGTGCTCTACTGTTAATTTGTCTTAGCTACTTGTTCTGTTTCATTTTGTATTATTTTTTTTCTCTCTAATCATCCCCCTCCCCCACCCCCCAGTCTCACAGCTTTCCTTTATTCTTAATTTTTGCCTCCTTATAATTGCCATGCCAATATCTTGCCTCCTGGCTACTATCTCTTTAGCTTAAGCTCCTGTTGCTAACTTCTTCCTAGGATTTTCTGGTTTGAATTCCTGAGAAACAATCTTTGGATTATTTAATCATGGGCTGCTAGCAGGTCTGTGTACTGGGTCATGTGACCACTCCTAGCCATTTAGTGTTGACTGTGTGTTTATTTGTGCATGTGGATGTGAGGCAGGAGCATAATAGTGAAAAACATGGGGCAGCATGTAGGGTAACTTCTCACAAAATGGGGTTGTAAACATGGCAGGCACCATGATTGACACGGTAAAAATAAATGTCTAATCATGTCCTTTTCTGTTGAAAGATCTTCAGTGCTTTGTTGAAATTCTTGGTCACGTCCAACTCTTTGCAACTCCATGGACTGTAGCCTCCCAGGCTCCTCTGTCCATGGAATTTTCCAGGCAAGAGTATTGGAGTGGGTTGCCATTTCCTTCTGCAAGGGATCTTCCCGACCCAGGGATAGAACCTGGGTCTTCTGCATTGCAGGCAGATACTTTACCATCTGAGCCACCAGGGAAGCACTTTCAGGTTAAAGCTTAAACTGTAGCATCGCATGTATGTGAGATCCTTCGTGCTCTGACTCTTACTTGTTAGGCTTTCCTTCTTTGCTGTCTTCCTTAAATTCTTTGATCCACTCGTTTAACTTAGGTCTTTGCATGCTCCTGTGTCCTTTCCTGTATTTCCCTTCCATCTTCCTTTGCTTGGCAATCTGCTATCTGATCTTCAAGTCTCAGTTCAGGTGTATCTTCAGGAAGCTTTACTTCCTCCAGGTTAAGTTAGGTATTGCTCCTGTGTGCTCCTAGTATGTAGTGCTTGCTTCTTTCTCAACTCTCTAGTGAAATTCTTAATAGCTTGTCTGTTTTCTTCACTGGGCTGTAGCTTCTTTGGTATTGGTGCAATATAGTTATGCAGGTTTTTAGATTGAGGATTTGTAAAAAAGAATATGCTTATTATAAATTATAATGTATACAGAAAAGTACACAGATCAGCTCAGTAAATTTTCACTGAGTGAGCACAAATGTAACCAACCCCCATATCTAGGATAGTACAGGATAGTACTACAGCCTACAAGGCATCTTATGCCCTCTTCTGGTCACTAGTCCAGTTCAAAGAAGGTTTAATTTTAAATAGGAAAACTCTTTAACATAGATTTCTCTACATATTTTGTGTGTTTCTTTAGATGTACAAGAGACATAGACATTAGAATTTTGATCCTATAGAAAGCACATACATAGAGTTTATATTACACAATGTAATTTTGGCTTATTTTTGTGCAGTAGATAAATTCAAAGTCACATAACATTTTAAGATTCAGTTATGGGCTGTTTGTATTTAGGTAGATTTTCTTGTTTGTAAGTTTAATATCTTAGAGCGGCAGAAAAGAATTGATAGACCAAAGAATATTTGCTTAAAATAGCCTGTTTTGAGTGTGGAACGTGCTTGAGATGGGTATAGTAAACATGTAAAGCACTTTCCAAATGGTGTTTGGCCTCTGGGTTTTAATGTGAATTATGTTGCTAGCATATTTTGGCAGTGGGGTCATCCAACGGGCAACTGGAGTATAATTTTACATGTACAGTGAGGAAAGGACTAGCTGTCCTGTGTCATAGACAGCTGGCCTGCTAAGAATTGGTTTTTGTGTGTGTGTGTGCAACTAACAATAATTTTAGAGAGTACTTTTTCTCTGTTTTGATTTTTCTTCAACTTTAAGATTATGTGACTCTTTGAATATGAAGGAATTCTTTTAAACAATCCTTTTCCATAGGTGGACTTTTCTGTCAGTAGATACTAAATTTGTTAAGACCAGTTAAGTAGAAAGAATACAGTAAGTACTCTACATATGAACCTTGAAGTTGTGAACTTTGAAAGATGCAAACATGCCTTCCATTAGCGTCAGGCATGAGGGAAATTGCAGCTTGTTTTCTGTCTCCTATTGCTGGTGGTGCTTCAGTTTTACCATATCCCATAGTCAGTAACTACGGGATAGTTACTGACTCCTCTCCCTCCTGTAGTCAGTAACTCTTCTTGCCTGTTCACTCAGCGCCAGCCAATGTATGCCAGCCATTGTACTGCTGTACACTTCAAGGTTCTGTACTGTAAGATTAAAATTTTTATTTTTTGTTTTTTAGGAATTATTTGTGTGAAAAGTATTATAAACCTATTACACTACAGTAATATATAGCCGATTGTGTTAGTTGGGTACATAGGCCAGCTTTTTTGGACTAATGAACAAATTGAACTTGCAAAGGCACTCTTGGAACAGAAATCCTTCATATGTAGAGGACTTACTGTATAGACTTTTAAACCTGGATTTCCAGCTTTTTTGATTGTTTCCAGCCTTATCACTTATGAGCTGTTATTTGTAGACAAATCACTTAACATTTCTGAGCTTCAAGAATGTTCATCTCATAAGATTATCATAAGAGTTAAACAGTTACGTAAAGTACCAAGCACGTGGTTGATACTCAACAAGTCTACTTTTTCCTTCTTGAATATGTCTATTTCTTGTTATGTTTAAATATGAGATCAAGAATTTAAAGCCTTGTGTAAATAAATGGCCATCAAAGTTTGTTGCTAGTAGAAGTAAATCTTTGGATAGTCTGCTGGCTGTCTTTGAAGTGTGACCATATTTTTCAATTCAAAAAAATCTCTGAAGAGAAGCTTTTCTTAATATCTTAGTATATCAGATTAATGGATGTTAGAATGTCTTTTGAGTCAGTGTGAAGTATCATAACAACTATTCTGTTTGCCAGTGACAAACATTCCTTAAATCATTGACAGATTGTAGTACTATTGCTGTGTGTAGTATGTTTGAAATCTGTTTACTTATATTGATTAAATGATAGTGGGCTGAGTAGTCTCTGAATTTTTTTTTTTTTAAAGGATAGTAACTTCAGTTTATTTAGCTTATTTCCTGGATTGCCGGATTTTACTTCCCCAACCAGGGACTGAATCTGCGCCCCCAGTAGTAGAAGCATGGGGTCCTAACCACTGGACTGCCAGGGCATTCCAGGGCATTCCAGGGTGTGTGTGTGTGTGTGTTTTAATGTAAGGGAGAAAGTTCTTCAGATAACTGTGTGAATATGAGTTTATAAATGATCTTGAGATTATGTGTTTGCCTTACCTTCTTTTGTAACTCTACCTTGCTATAGTTTTCTTCCTGCTTTCTCCCTACTTTTTCTTTTAAATAATAAAAGTACTTAGGAAATGTTGAGGGACTTTCCTGGTGGTCTAGCAATAAAGCCTTTACCCTCCCACAGGTTTGATATCTGGTTGGGGAACTAAAAACCCGCATGTTGTATGGTGTGGCAAAAAAAAAAAAAAAAAAATTGAGAAGCTGAAAGAATAGAACAAAGAACATTATAAGTCCACCACATAGATTCAAAAATTAACAATATGCCATCCATATTTGCTTTATTGTTTTTTGTGTGTAGGTGTCTGTATATACTTTAACTGAAGCTTTTGAAAGTTGTTGCTATTTTGACTTCTACCTCAAAATACTTGAGTCTGTATCTCCTAAGAAAATATTCTCCATGTCACCACAGTGCCATTACCAACACGTAAGAAAAATAAGAGTAATTTCCTGATAACATTTAGTATTCAGACTACATTTAACTCTTCCTGGTTTTTCAAACTGGAAATCAGTCAAGATTTTTGCATTGCATTTGATTTATCTTTTTAGTCTTTTTTTAATGTAGAAAAGTTTCTTATCCCATTCCTTTTTCTTATGATATTGAAATTCCTTTGACAAGACTAGATCATTATCTTATAGAATGGCCTGTTTTCTAGTTATCTAATTATTTCTTTGTGCTTTTGCTTAACTGTTTCTCTGTCCACTGTATGTCTTGTACACTGGAAATTACAGTTTAAAGGCCTGGTTATGCATGTTAAAAAGTTTTGGCAAGAGTACACCATAGGCACGGAGATGGCAATGGCAACCCACTCCAGTACTCTTGCCTGGAAAATCCCACGGACGGAGGAGCCTGGTAGGCTACAGTCCATGGGGTCGTGAAGAGTCGGACATGACTGAGCGACCTCACTTTCACTTTTCACTTTCATGCATTGGAGAAGGAAATGGCAACCCACTCCAGTGTTCTTGCCTGGAGAATCCCAGGGACGGGGGAGCCTGGTGGGCTGCCGTCTATGGGGTCGCACAGAGTCGGACACGACTGAAGTGACTTAGCAGCAGCAGCAGCAGTAGCAGCACACCATAGGCAACATGGGAGGTGGTGTTGTTTCAGGCGCTCAATCGTGTCCAGCTCTTTGCGACCGCACAGACTGTAGCCCATCAGGCTTCTCTATCTGTGGGATTTCTCAGGCAAGAGTACTGGAGTGGGTATTTTCTCTTCCAGGGGATCTTCCCAACCCAGGTATCAAACCGACGTCTCCTGCCTTGACAGATAAGTTCTTTACCACTGAGCCACCAGGGAAGCTAGATAATGTCACTATTAGTGATGTAAGTTTTATGAAGTTTAAAGTGATCTTTGCTGTATCTTTCATTGTAAAAGTGTATTTTTTTCTTTTTTGATCATCAAGTACAATAGTCAGTGGGGGTGATGCTTTGATATCTTGCAAATACTCCATTTTTCATAATATTCTTTACCTGGTGATTTTAGAATCTTTTGTGAGCCTTGGGCAAATCAGTTTTTAACAAAGTTGAAAATGGTGATTTTTCTAATTCGGTAATTTTTTACGTTTATTAGCTGTCATTTTCTGTAAACAAATGATTTATAACTTTTATCACCTAGGAGTGAACTGCAGTTCTTCCTAAAAGGGCAGGGTAAGTAAATGCTGAAGTCTTTCTTGTAGAATTTTCAGAGTGAGGAGTTGGTCTAATAGTCATCTACAGTGTGACAAATGAGTTTGTTAATCATCTCTTTGTTTTTTATTTGTTGTATTACGATTACTTACAACTGTTCTTTTATTTTTAGATTTTATTGAAATATAGTAGATTTACAAAGTTGTGTTAATTTCTTCTGTACAGCAAAGTGACTCAGTTATATGTATTCTTTTCCATTATGGTTTGTCATGGGATATTGAATATAGTTCCCTATGCTACACAATAGGACCTTGTTGTTTATCCATCCTGTATATAATAGTTCACCTGTGTTAATCCCAAATTTCCATTCCTTCCCTTCCTTTGTTCTTTTTTGATGCTTAGATTTTCTCAAGTAAGGCTGTTGGGAGTTCCTTCAAGCAGGCACCTGAGTTCTTTTTGCATAAACCTATTATTAGTCTTGGAGTGATTCCTTACTTTTGGATATAAGGTATCTTGGCTCATCAAAGATTTCTCCTACTTTAGACTGGAATCAGCAGTTTCTCCAAAGAGATCTGTCTCTTTGTAGAAGAGGATGATGTTTAGAAAACATCTGGATGCTAAATATGCTCCTTTTTATGAAACTGTCATCACTTCTAGGCTTTGTCAGGAGGGAAAAAAAATGAGGTCATATTGATAATTCCAATTCAAATTTAACATTGCACACTTCTTTCTTCATCTTTTTTACTTTAGTTTTAATCTCTTTTATATTGAAAATCTTGGTTTTTATTAACTTTGAATTTTTTCCTAAGTATAGCTAAGATAATTTAAAAATAAAGTTACTCAGTGAACTTTAAGATTTCTTTGCATCTCATTTTGTCCTTAGAATGTATCCCACCAAGGTTATGCTTACTGTTAGTACTGTGTTTAAAAGTCACTTGAAATCATTATTTTCTCAGTGTGATTGTTACCAGTTTGGTATGTATTTAGGTCCATTTGTTTATCATTTTAGAGTTTGCTTCCTCTTTTTTTTTTTTTTTTTAATTTACTCTTACCCTTTGAATATGTAAGATACATAGCTCAAAAGGAGAAGCCAAATGTGACAGTGTATGTGGAAATCTTATTTTCACCCTCATCCCTTCTATTTCCTCCTTGCTTCCCTATAGATAACCATTTTTGTAAGTTTCTGATGAATCATTCCAGTTTTTTTTTCTTTCAAAGTTAGGTGTATGTGAATGTGTGTATTCTCCTTTCATCCACCAAAGGTAACATACCATATTTACTGTTTGTGTCTCTTCTTATTCTTTTTTGTTCCCCATTTCACAATATATTTTGGAGAATACAACATATTGGTATATACAGATCTTATTATTTTTTTTATGGAGGAACAATATTCTGTTGTGTACCATAATTTTATTAATGAGTTGATATCTGATTAGATATTTGTGTTTAGTCTTTTAAACTATGAATAAATAGGAGGGAAAAAAAATGAGGTCATATTGATAATTCCAATTCAAATTTAACATTGCACACTTCTTTCTTCATCTTTTTTACTTTAGTTTTAATCTCTTTTATATTGAAAATCTTGGTTTTTATTAACTTTGAATTTTTTCCTAAGTATAGCTAAGATAATTTAAAAATAAAGTTACTCAGTGAACTTTAAGATTTCTTTGCATCTCATTTTGTCCTTAGAATGTATCCCACCAAGGTTATGCTTACTGTTAGTACTGTGTTTAAAAGTCACTTGAAATCATTATTTTCTCAGTGTGATTGTTACCAGTTTGGTATGTATTTAGGTCCATTTGTTTATCATTTTAGAGTTTGCTTCCTCTTTTTTTTTTTTTTTTTAATTTACTCTTACCCTTTGAATATGTAAGATACATAGCTCAAAAGGAGAAGCCAAATGTGACAGTGTATGTGGAAATCTTATTTTCACCCTCATCCCTTCTATTTCCTCCTTGCTTCCCTATAGATAACCATTTTTGTAAGTTTCTGATGAATCATTCCAGTTTTTTTTTCTTTCAAAGTTAGGTGTATGTGAATGTGTGTATTCTCCTTTCATCCACCAAAGGTAACATACCATATTTACTGTTTGTGTCTCTTCTTATTCTTTTTTGTTCCCCATTTCACAATATATTTTGGAGAATACAACATATTGGTATATACAGATCTTATTATTTTTTTTATGGAGGAACAATATTCTGTTGTGTACCATAATTTTATTAATGAGTTGATATCTGATTAGATATTTGTGTTTAGTCTTTTAAACTATGAATAAATATTGCATATTGAATAGATTAATTGAACAATAAAGTTTCTTCCTCAAATAATTAAGAAGGAGTTGATTTGTTTCAGAGAGACTTATAGTTCGGGGCGGGGGGGGGGCTTTGTTACTGTGTTTTGTTGTTAAGATTTCTGGAAAAGTAGATATTTTGGGACATAAGTACACTTTCTTGCACCTAAATATTAGGTGATTGATATCACTAATGTTAGTCTGCTTTGTTTTATGGCACCTGGGTTAGAAGGGACAAGGGATGATTTACTTCTTTCTCCCTTTGCTTCCTGGCTCCTTGAAGCATTGAAATAAAAATCTGATGTCCTGGGTGTTTTCATGTAAGCATAAGTCAAGTTCTTTCCTTACTGTTTTTTCCCACAACTTCCCCGCTCGTTAACTTCACCTTTTCTTCTCTTTTTGCCTTAACTCTTTCAGATTATCTCCAAGCATTCAGTGGGCAGATACTTAGAGTCTAGTAAGGCAGATAAAATGTATAGTTTGAGTGTAAAGAGTAAAAGAGAGAGGGAAGGGACCTGCTAGGATGCAAGGAATTCAATCTCTGGGGCTTATGTAAGCTGCTTTATCATATTAAGTTACTGTAGCAGGAATTTTCCTGCTGTAAAGGGTCCAGTGGTTAAGACTCCACGCTTCCACTGCAGGGGGCACAGACAGGTTCCATCCCTAGTCAGGGAACTAAGATCTCGTGTGCTGTGTGACTCGCCCCCCCCAAAGAAAGAGATTACTATAGCAGTCATATACAGTTGTTAACTTTTCCTTTTTATGCTCATATACAGGAGAGTGAATAAAACATATGCAGTTTTAAGAAAATTATGAAGTAAACATTTGTGTTGTCATTGCCCAGGCCAACAAACAAGAACTGCCTCCCATTACCTCACCCTGTCAACATATCCCAATCTGTGGAAGTGGCTATTATCCTGACCTTTTGTGACTGTCATTTTCCTGCTTTGCCTCATAATTTTAAATCCCAGGTCATATATCCTTAAACAATGTAGTTTATTTTTCCTTGTTTTTGAACTTCATATGAGTATTTTATGTGATTTAAAAAATTTCGTTCAGAATTTGTCAATTTAATGCCATGTCGTTCATAAGATTTCATTGTGGTAATGTATTCCAATGTATGGTCACAAGGTACTACAATTTTTTTTCATTCTAGTTGTGATGGACATTTGAGTAGATTTCAGTTTCTTGCTGTTATGCAAATAATTAGGTGGTGAGTGCTTTTGTACCTGTTTCATATTTTCAAGTGCACAAATATTTTTAAGAATTCCCAAGAATGGAATTGCTGGGTTGCGAGGTATGCACACATTCAACTTTGGTAATGGCAAATTGTTTTTAAAAATTATTTTAATTTGTAATTCCAACACAATGTGTGAGAGTTCCCTTTGTTTACATTCTAAACACTTAGTATTTTTAAACTCTAATATTTTGCCAATTTGAAAAACATATTGGTGTCTCATGGTTTTAATTTGCATTTTCATGATTACTAATGAAGTTGAGCATCTTTTCATAGTCATTTGAATTTTCTTCTTATGTACCTAAGTTGTTTGCTCAGTTTTTTTCTGCTAGGTGATCGGTAGTTTTATTACTGATTTTTAGGAATTCTATACGGGTGTGTGTGTGTTTAGGCTGCACTGCGTGGCTTGCAGGATCTTAGTTCCCCTACCAGGGAAGAGTTGACTCATTGGAAAAGACTCTGATGCTGGGAGGGATTGGGGGCAGGAGGAGAAGGGGACGACCGAGGATGAGATGGCTGGATGGCATCACGGACTCAATGGACGTGAGTCTGTGTGAACTCCGAGAGATGGTAATGAACAGGGAGGCCTGGCGTGCCGCGATTCATGGGGTCGCAAAGAGTCGGACACGACTGAGTGACTGAACTGAACTTAACCAGGGATTGAACCCAGGCCCATAGCAGTGAAAGCATGGAGTCTTAACCACCAGACCTCCTGGGACTTCCCTATATGTGTTTTGGATACTTGTCTTTCAGTTATAACTGTTGTAGTATACCCATATCTTCTCTTTTGAATGTGTTTTTCGCTTTTTGTGGTGCCTGTTGATCAGCAGAATTTCTTGGTTTTAATGTAGTTACATTTATCAATTTTGGCTAGTGCTGTTTGACTCCTTTTAAATTAAGAAACCTTTTTGTAGCCTGAGGTAAAGAAGATATTCTCCTGTATTATCTTCTGAGAGCTTTTAAGTTTTAAACTTTCACAAATTTAATCTTTACCTGGAATAGATTTTATGGGTAGTATAACGTCCAGTCTCATTCTTTCCCACCCAAACAGATACTCAGTTGTTCTACCATGGATTTTGAAAGATTCCTCTTTACTGATCTGTAGTGCCACATTTGACATATGTCCAGTATCCATATTTGCATACTTCTGTTTCTGGATTTGCTTCTCTGTGCTATTGGTCTGTTTGACTATTCCTGTGTTAGTAACACACGGTCTTAACTACCTATCACTTTAGAAGTTTCGATACCTGATGAGGCAAAATCACTGTGGATGGTGACTGCAGCCATGAAATTAAAAGATGCTTGTTCCTTGGAAGAAAAGCAATGACAAACCTAGACAGCGTATTAAAAAGCAGAGACATTACTTTGCCTACAAAGGTCCTTATAGTCAAAATTATGATTTTCCTAGTAATCATGTACAGATGTGAGAGCTGAACAATAAAAAAGGCTGAGCGCCAAAAATTTGATGCCTTCAAACTGTGGTATTGGAGAAGACTTTCGAGAATCCCTTGGACAGAAAGGAGATCAAACCAGTCAATCCTAAAGGAAATTAGTCCTGAGTATTCATTGGAAGGACTGATGCTGAAGCTCCAATACTGGCTATCTGATACAAAGAGCCAAGTCATTGGAAAAGACCTTGATGCTGGGAAAGATTGAAGGCAGGAGGGAGAAGGGGAACGACAGAGGATGAGATGGTTGGATGGCATCACTGACTCGATGGAAATGAGTTTGAGTAAACTCTGGGAGATAGTGAAGGACAGGGAAGCCTGGTGTGCTGCAGTCCATGGGGTTGCAAAGAGTTGGACATGACTGGGGCTGAGTGACGAAGGCAAGTCTTCATTTATACTTTGCTATTGTTCTTCAGGAGAGTCTTGGCTGTTTTTAGCCCATTACACTTTCATATATATTTTATTTTTTTAATTAAAGATAATATTTTTGGTCATGTGGCATGTGGGGTCTTAGTTCCCTGACCAGGGGTTAAACCAGTGCCCGCTACATTGGAATCTGAGTCTTAACCACTGGACCACCAGGAAAGTCTCGACTTTTATATTTATTTTAGAATCACTGTATCACATCCCCCCCCCCGCCCCACACAGACACATATGCAACCCCAATATCCCCCACCAACACACACACATATGCAAGCCCAACAAAATAATTCAACATTAAGACAGCATGTGAGATTTTTAATTGAAAATGAAACTGATTCTGTAGATTAATTTGGGGAAAACTGACATTTTTCCAATATTGAGTTTCCAGACTATGAAAGTGGATATCCTTCCATTTATGTAATGATTCATGATAAAATCTTTTCAGTAGAGGTCTTGTACATTATTTGTTAGATTTGTTACTGAATACTTCATATTGTCTAAAGTAATTATAAGTAGTGATATCTTTAAAAGATTATTTTCTGTGTACATGATCTGACACACTGCTGTATTCAAAATGGATAACCAACAAGGACCTACTGTACAACACATGTAACTCTACTCAGTGTTATATGCCAGTCTGGATGGGAAGGGAGTTTGTGGGAGAATGGATACATATGTATGTATGTATGACTAAATCCTTTTGCTGTTCACCTGAAACTACCACAACATTGTTAACTGGCTATCTGAGGTTATTGATCTGCATATCTGAGGTTATTGATATTTCTCCTGGCAATCTTGATTCCAGCTTGTGCTTCATCCAACCCAGCATTTCACATGATGCATCTGCATATAAGTTAAATAAGCAGGGTGACAATATACAGCCTTGGTGTATTCGTTTCCCGATATGGAACCAGTTTGTTATTCCCTGTCCAGTCCTAACTGTTGCTTCTTGACCTGCATACAGATTTCTTGGGAGGCAGGTCAGGTGGTCTGGTATTCCCATCTCTTTCTAAGAATTTTCCATAGTTTGTTGTGATCCACACAGTCAAAGGCGTTGGTGTAGTCAATAAAGCAAATATCTGTAGATTCTTTCAAATTTTCTCTCTCTATGTATATACAATTATGTCATATGCAAATAATTGTTTGTTTCTTGTTTCTTCTAGTCCTTATACCTGTTTATAAAAGTAATTAATTTATTTTTTGTTTTTGGTTGTGTGGGGTCTTCATTGCTGCACGCAGGCTTTCTCTAGTTGTGGAGGGCGGCTAATTTTACTTGTGGTGCACACGCTTCTCACTGCAGTGGCTTTTCTTGTGGAGCGCAGGCTCTGGGTGCATGGGCTTCAGTAGTTGCAGCTTGGGGGCTCTAGGGCATGGGTCCAGTGGTTGTGCCACTTGTGCTTAGATGCTCCACCTGGCATGTGGAATCTTCCTGGACCAGAGATTGAAGCTCTCTCTTCCGCATTGGTGGGCAAATTCTTATCCACTCTACCACTAGGAAGTCCCTTATACTTTTTTTTTTTTTCTTGCTTTCCTATGCCACCTAGAGTATACAACTATCTCCAGTATAATGTTGATAGAAGTAGATAGGGGCCATCGTTTTCTTGTTTCTGATCTCAAAGGAAAAATGTTCAGCAGCCTTTTCCCATTAAGTATGCTATAGGCTTTTGTAGTTAACCTTTTATCAACTGAATAAATTTTGTTCTATTTCTAGTTTGCTAAGACTCCCTTTGCGGAGAAGGCAATAGCAAGCCACTCCAGTACTCTTGCCTGGAAAATCCCATGGATGGAGGAGCCTGGTAGGCTGTAGTCCATGGGGTCGCTAGAAGTCGGATGCGACTGAGCGACTTCACTTACACTTTTCGCTTTCACACAATGGAGAAGGAAATGGCAACCCACTCCAGTGTTCTTGCCTGGAGAATCCCAGGGACGGGGGAGCCTGTTGGGCTCCTGTCTATGGGGTCGCAGAGAGTCGGACACGACTGAAGCGACTTAGCAGCAGCAGCAGCAGCAGCAAGACTCCCTTTGAGATGTAAATAACTGGATTTTTATGGACCTTAAAATCTGGTTGATAATATTAATTGGCTTTCTGATGTAAATATAAGATTTATCTTTGCTTTCCTGGGATATGTAACTTGATTACTGGATGTTGTTTGCTAATATTTGCTTGTGATTTTTGTGTGCAAATTCTGGAGTACAGTTGGCTTATCATTTTGTTGTCTGGTCTGGTCTTTGCCAGAATTTTTTGGTTTTGATGTTATATTAGCCTCATTAAAAGAATCTGGAAGAATTTATTTAAGATCGTTTTATTTACTCCTTGAGTTTTTGGGAGAATTTCCTGGTAAAGTGGTGTGGCTCTGGAGGTTTCTTTGGAGTTTTCTTTGTTGGGAAAAGTTTTTATTAGGGTCATTAAGATTTTTTTTTTTAATGGGAGCAGTCAATTTTTCTGCATAAGTTGTGCTAAGATATACATATATATATATGTGTGTATATATATAAAATATCCTAATATAGGATTTCATCTAAGTTTCATTCAATTTTATCTAAATTAAAACGTTACCATTGTAACGTTTACAACATTGATAGATAGTTTTGCCCTTTTTTCTGTACCTGATCCCTTTCTCTTTTGTTTCCTCATTACTGTTGGCTCGAGGTTTGCCAATTTATAGTTTTTTCAAAGACTCACTTCTGGCTTTGTTGGCCCTTTAATTTTATATATTTTTTTAATTTCTTTTTTTGTTATTTCTTTTTACTTGTCTAGTTTTGCTTTTTTTTTTTTTCTGTCTTCTTGAAACGACAGTTCCCTAAGTTTTGCTTTTTTCTGTTATACCCATTTAGAATTATAATTTCCCTGTAAAATATTGCTTTAGCTGCATCTCATAAGTTTTGAAATATAATATTTATATTACAGTTTATTCAAAATACTTTCTGTTTACTTAATGGTCACGTGGATTATTTAGGATTATATTTTTAAGTTTGCAACTATGTTAGGATTTCCTACTATATTAGTTGTCTATTGCAGTATAAGAAGTTAAGCCCAAAACTTAGTGACTTATTATTGTGTATAGTATTTGTGGGTCAGGAATTCAGGAGTGTTTCAGCTTGGCAGTTTTGCCTAAGTTCCTTTCCATGTGGATTTTTCCATGGAGCTTTTTAAGTGTTGTTAACGTATGACCGCTAGAATTCCTGAGGGAGAAGGCACCAGGTAGAAGCATGTTGCTGTTTGTGACGTAGTCTCAGAAGTCACTGAGCCTCACTTCACTGCATTCTGCTGGGCAGGACAGTTGCAAAGGGCCATCCAAGTTTACGGGGCAGAAAACAGGGAAAATGTGAACATCACGTTGTAGAAGGGTGTGTAGGATGGGATAGATATTTGTATGGAAGATACTATTGATATTTGTTCCTTATCATTTTTTTGTTACTGATTTCTATTTGTTTTAAAGAACATGGTGTTATGATCTGAGTGCTGTTTCTTTTCTTTTTCTGGATCTCACATTTACATATATTGGATTTTCTTTCTTTCTTACATGTTTCTTGATTTACTCTGTTTTTCTTTCACTGTGGGCAGTTTCTTCAGATGTGTCTTTTAGTTCACTTACTTCAACTATTCCATTTTGCATTTCAGTTGTTGTGTTTTATAATTTTAGAAGTCCTTTTTAGTTCTTTCTAAAATCTTCAAAGTCATTTTTTATGGTTCTTTTCCCTTCCAGATATTTTTCAGTCTTCTTTATCACTTGATACATTAGTAAGCAGTTTTTTTTTCTGTGTGATCATTTTCAATATCTGACATTTTTGTAGATTCTACTAAAATCTACGTTTTATGGTGCTTTGTTTCCTTCTTGCTTGGTCTAAATAATGCCTTTTCTTGGGACATTATTTGTGATATTTGCACGTGCATCTTCTGGATGCCTATAACCTGGTTTTTTTTTTTTTTTGGTGTGTGTGTATCAATAAGGTAATAGAATTAAGGTGACGAAAATGTGTGTCTGATTGTTTTGTGTATACATGTGTTAGGGTGGTAATAAGCTGAGGTGGTGGTGTGTCTTTTGGTTATAATTCAAAGCATCCTGTGGCCTATGTCACCTGTTTTTTTAAGGTTGCAAGCTAAGAATGGTTTGTACATTTTCAAATATATGAAGAAAAATAATATTTTGCAACATGTGCAAATTATATGAAACTCAGATCTCAGTGTCCATAACTAAAGTTTTATTGGAACACAGCTGTGCTTATTTGTTTCTGTATTGTCTGTGGCTGTTTGCATGCTACAGCCACCAAATTGAGTGGTTGCCATAGAGGTCAATATGGTCTCCAAAGCCTAAAGTATTTATATCTGGCCTTTTACAGAAAAAATTACAATTTGTCAGGAACTCTCCTTTACAACTCAGTGCCAGCACAACTTTTCTTTGCTGTTCTTGGGGGATAGGGTAGAGTGGGACAGGTTTACTTTGGTTTATTTTATGAGTTTTGTTGTATTGTATAGGGTCTCCTATCAGACTTACTTCCTAGGATGGGCCCTGGGTTTGGCTTCTGTCTTTGTAAGACTGAAAACCAAAGCCCAGCCTTGGCTTCAATTAGGGGCTAATTTGGCTTCATCCTTCTGCTTACCTCTCTGAATGTTTTGGTCTTATAATTCCTATTTTTTAAACTATGTATTTTGTATTTTATTAATTAAAAAAATTTCAGAGGGGTGTTTTGTTCTGAATAATTGGCCATATTATTGTAGATTGTTACTTGTTTTTGAATATGAAGAAAGTTTAAGACTCAGAGAAATAGTTAACTCAAAAGTTGTACTACTGGTAGACAGCCAACAGAGACTTTGACTTTAGGAAACTTCCTTACTATCTAGGAGTGAGAAGTTAGGATTGTATGTTGCATTCCATGTTCCCAGTACAATCTGTAGGATTTCTGCTGCTTGGGCCATGTGGGAGAAGTGTCTTAGCTACAGAAGACAAGAAAGGCATAAATTACTCATAAGGTCTTTGGTAGGGAAAACAAATACCGTATGTAGAAATTGGAGAAATAAAACGATGTTGAGAAGGAAATGAAAAAAAAAGTGATGATATGAAAGACAGTGAAATTTAGTAAATCTGCCAGGTTAACTATATGCATTAAAGATGAAAATAGGCCATTTAATTTTGTACTTACTTTGTAGCAATCATTGTTTTTTATATACAGTATCATATTTAACTTCATAGCAACTGTGAGTTAGGCGATAATGTTGATTTAACAAGTATGCACACATTTAGGGAAAATCGTTTATTATTTATTTACCAAGGCTCATGCATTCAGTTCAGTTCAGTCGCTCAGTCATGTCTGACCCTTTGCGACCCCAATAATTGCAGCACGCCAGGCCTCCCTGTCCATCACTAACTCCCGGAGTTCACTCAAACTCACGTCCATTGAGTCGGTGATGCCATCCAGCCATCTCATCCTCTGTCGTCCCCTTCTCCTCCTGCCCCCAACCCCTCCCAGCATCAGAGTCTTTTCCAATGAGTCAACTCTTTGCATGAGGTAGCCAAAGTACTGGAGTTTCAGCTTTAGCATCATTCCTTCCAAAGAACACCCAGGGCTGATCTCCTTTAGAATAGACTGGTTGGATCTCCTTGCAGTCCAAGGGAGGCTCATGCATCAGTAAGTATTAAAAGTACGATCTGAACCCTTCTGTGACTATAAAGCCCATGTTTTTTTCCATAGAATTATATTGTGAAAAAAAATCTAAATGGTTAATAGATGTTTTATGAAAATATGTGGTTAACATTGCTATACTTATATGAGAATCCTTCAGGTGTTCATTTAGAGGTTAGTCTTATTTTAGACAATTCAAATAAGTAGTATTTGGTTTCTAAGCTCACATGAATTAGAAGCAGCAATGAGAATAGAGGAGCATTTGTAGGTTTTTATGCTGGCAGGATAAAATTTTTTCTGTAAATTGAAAGTACATCAATCTGGTGATACTGAGCATAGGGACAGGCAACCTTACTTTTATGTATTAGTAGTTTCCACGACTATCACTATCATAAAAATGGACATTTATTACAGGAGTCTAAATTCTTAAGAAACACATAAATTATATTCATTATACAGTTGTCCCTTGGTGTCCATGGGGGATTGGTTCCAGAACACTCGACTGTGGATACCAAAACCTGAGGATGCTCGAGTTCCTTACAGTTGGGCTTCTGTATCTGTGGGTTCTGCATGTGTGGATACTGAGGGCCGACTGTTCTCTGCTTAAAAGGATAATAAAGTTAGAAATAATGTTGTCGAAATAATTTTTTCCAGAGAATTTGCAAGCAGTAGCTTCTAACACTTAAAGAGCTGAAATTCCAGTTTGTTGGGTAACTTGGATTTCTAGAATGACTTCTCTAAAAGTTCAGAATAGTTGAAAATTATCTGATGTGCTGGAAAGTAATTTGTATTTGCTATCTGATTCTAATACTACACAGTAAAATAATGATTAACTTGTACTTTTTCATGAAACTAGTAACTTCTTTTCATAAATAGTTTTCATAAGTTTGTAATTTAGCTTTGATATCTCCTAGCTTCACAGAGTTGGACACGACTGAAGTGACTTAGCAGCAGCAGCTTCACAGAAGAGAGATAAACTTGTTTAGACTCCCACTTGAAGTCATTCACATAATATAGTTTTTGACACATGGTGAATGATGGCACCTTTTTAAAAGGATCAAAACCTAAGACAACTTTCAAGATTGAAGTTTTTTTGTAAATGGTCTGGCAACATTGTTGTTGATAATTTCAAGGTCTTGAAGGAATAAAAGTGATCAATTTTTCAATAATATTTTGATTCTTAAGGCAATATTTGATTAATATTTTGAAGTGTTAACTTAGTTGTTCAGTGTACCATTTTAACGAATATGAAATTTTAGGTTTTATTGAGTAAGTTTATTGAGTAAAGGGATACTCTGTTCTCTGATCATACTGCTACCTTTGGAAGACTACTTTTGCAAAAATGAAATCATTAATCAGAGAAGGGAGGCTGGATGACTGTGGATAAGTGAGCACAGACATATCAGTGTAAGTAGAAAAAACTCTTAGCACATGTTTTGTTAATTGGAACCAACAAAGCTGGACTCTCTTTAGATAGTATGTGAAGAGCAGTGATTTTCACTATGATCAGCTACATAGAGTTAACATTAGAATTTTCTCAAGGATAGTTGCAGTGATCAGAAAAAAATAACCTACTGGTGTGACCAATAAGATAAATAATTGACAGAAACCAGCATGTTATTATTTTATTCAGTGACTGGAAGTACTCTTGTTGGTTGGTGATGCTTCTGCATGCCTTATGTCCATAGTACCAAGGCTGAGAAGTCTACATGAAGGTGAAGGATTGAGTTGGGGGTAGGAGGGAAGGTGTCAAAGTTGGCAAATATGTTAGGTACAAATTTGATAGTGTTGGCAAATGGTAGATAGCAATGGTAGATACTAAGAGTAGAGATCAGAGGTCAGAGAGATCGTAACTGAAGGGATGGAACTGAAAGGACCTTGAGTGTAATATTTGAAGCTCTGTTGGAAAAAGAAAGCCATACGTGTGTGACACAAGGCACAGAGGACATTGTACTTACTAGGCAATGGAAAAGAAAAAACCCTTGAGTTTAGTATATTGTAGAATTCATGGTAATACTGTGTCAAGATTTATTAGTATGCTATATAGTTGTATTATTTTGTTAGGGCTGCCATAACAAAATAACACAAATGAAATACCAGTATTTCTGGTAATGAAAACAGTATTTCTATGATTTTCTTTTTCCCAGCAAAAATTTATTTTCTAGGCTCCAAAGCTTGAAAATCCAAGGTCAGGGTTTTGCTGTGTGTGGTTTCTCCTGAGGGCTCTCCTGCCTTTATAGATGGCCATCTTTTCCCTGTGTCCTCACATGGCCTGTTCTCTGCATGTGCACCCTGCCGTCTTTTCCTCTTTTTATAAGGACACTAGTCCTATCGGATTAGGGTCCCACCCTGATGACCTAATTTAACCATAATTACCTCTTTAAAGGTTTTATCTCCAAATATAGTCACATTAGGGGGTTAGGGTTTCAACATATGAATTTTGGGGGAACACAGTTTAGTCCCTAACAGCAGTAGTACCCAGAAAACAGAACAGAATAGAACTAAATTTTGTGTAGAGAAAGGTACAGTGGAAGAAAATAAAGAAAGGTAAGCATGGGGTAGTTTTGAGGGATTGATACATTGTTAGTTTATCAGTGCTATAAAACCATATCTCAAATCAGCCCTTTACATTCTGAAATAATGGATACTATTGAATGTTGTGTTAGAACTTCGCTAATATCCTTCAGGGTGTCAAATAGTACATTAGGCTTTTTGTGTTTTTTTTAGGGCAAGAAAAAGAAGGGATCTAGGAGTCAAAAGCAGTGAAAGAGGAGGGTGCAATGGAAATACCATAATTGTTGTGGGGGTGGAATTATTGATAAACTAGGAATCAGCAAGTAGTACTTGTTCCTAGTATCAGTTCAGTCAGTCAGTTCAGTCGCTCAGTCGTGTCTGACTCTTTGCGACCCCATGAATTGCAGCACGCCAGGCCTCCGATCAGTCATAATTGAGGGAATTCCCTAAAGTTGTGGAAATACTTACAAATAAAAATCTGTATCCAATGTTAATTTACTCCAAGGCTGTTTCAGATTTAGAAAACATTTTGAAACTTTTCTTCAAATTCTGAAGCCTGAATTTAAAACCTAGAAATAGACAATTTAAAGAAGTAATGTAGACTTTGCTAACAGACATTAAGACACACAGATTAGGTGAACCCCGCCTCCACCATCTTTCCATCCTGATCCCTTCAAAGAAGTGCTGTTTTCCCATACTATGAGCTCTTTCCAGTTTAATACTTTTTTTTCAGCTATTTATGCATTTACTAATATGTGTATATGCACCTGTAGAACATATATTATCGTAAAGAACATAAATGCATCATATATCCTTTGTTCTATATCCATTTTCTTTTTTTTCTTGTTATATTTTGTTAAAGTATTTGTACCACATCTATTTTAGCCATTCTTCTTCTTATGGACATTTAGGTTGCTTCCATGTCCTGGCTGTTGTAAATAGTATATTCCAGCACCATTTGTTGAAAAGACTATCCTTTTTGCATTGAATTGCCTCTGTTTCTTTATCAAAGACCTGTTGACTATATGTGTCTGTTTCTGTGCTTTCTTTTGTGTTCCATTGATCTCTTTGTCCTTTCTTTTAGCAATTCCAACTGTCTTGGTTACTGTAGCTTTATAAGAAGTCTTGAAGTTCTGTAGTTTGAGTGTCCAACCTTGTTTTTCTCTTTCAGTATTATGTCTGTCTCTTATACACATCTAGATGTGTATAAGAGACAGATTTATATATGTTTACAAAAGCTTTTCTACTATGGTTGATAAAGGCTTGAGAAAGAACATAAATGTCTTTTGTTCTATATCCATTTTCAAATAAAATTTCTAAAAGAACCATTTATTTCATTTTTGAAAATTAAGATATAATTTACCTGGATTAAAATGACTAAATCTTAGAGTGTACAGGTTGAGGACTTCATAAAAACTTGTTGCAAATTTATTTTTAATTAATAGACTTTAAAAAGCAGTTTTTAGGTTTATAGAAAAATTAAGCGTAAAGAATTCTCATACACCTTTTCACCCGATCTCTCCAGTTTCCTCTATTATTATCATCTTGCATTAGTGTGGTCTGTTTGTTACAAATGATAAACCAATATTGGCATATTATTATTAATTGGAGTTCATAGTTTTCATTAAATTTCACTTTTTTTGTAGTACGCTCTGTGGGTTTTCTCCACCATTATATCATACTGAGTTGTTTCAGTGTCCTAAAATCTCCTGCACTTCATTCATATAGTCCTTTATCCATTCCTCCTCTGATCCCTCTTCTCAGAACCACTGATATTTTTACCGTCTTATATTTTTGCCTTTTCTAGAATGTCATATAATTGAAATCATAACAGTAGGAAGTTTTTTCAGATTGGATTTTTTCACTTAGTAATGTGCATTTAAGGTTCCTCTCTGTAATTTCGTGGCTTGATAGCTCATTTCTTTTCATTGCTCACTAGTAGCACATTATGTAGGTCCCATAGTTTGTTTTCCCATTCACCTTTTGAAGAATATCTTGATTGCTTCCAAGTTTTGGCAGGTTTGAATAAAGCTGCTATGCACATTGGCATACAGTTTTTTGTGTGGCCTTAAGTTTTCAACTCATTTGGGTAAATACAAAGGTGTATGATTGCCAGATTGTATGGTAAGAGTATATTTAGTTTGTTCGAAACTGCCAAATTGTCTTTGAAAGCAGCTGTAAAGTTTTGCATCCCCACCAGCAGTGAATGAGAATTCTTGTTGCTCTATGTCCTCGCTAGCATTTGACTTTTTTTTTTCCATTCTAATAGATGTGTAGTACTATCTCATTGTTTTGATTTTCAATTCTCTAACAACATGATGTTGAGCATCTTTTTAAATGCCTGTTTGTCATCTGTATATCTTCTTTGGTGAATGGTTCTTTTGCCTGTTTTGCCATCTTAATTGGATTGTTTCCATGTTGTTAGGTTTTAAAGAGTTTTTTCTGCAGTTTGAATACGAGTCCTTTAATCAGATACGTGTTTTGCAAAAATTTTCCCAGTTTGTGGCTTGTCTTTTCATATTCTTAACAGTGTCTTTTGATTTTAATAAAGTGCAGCTGTCTTTTTTTCCCCTTCTTTTCATGACTTGATTTTGCATTTAAAAAGTCATTACCAAACTCAACTTTATTTAGGTTTCTCTTTTGTTAGGTTTTAAAGAGTTTTTTCTGCAGTTTGAATACGAGTCCTTTAATCAGATACGTGTTTTGCAAAAATTTTCCCAGTTTGTGGCTTGTCTTTTCATATTCTTAACAGTGTCTTTTGATTTTAATAAAGTGCAGCTGTCTTTTTTTCCCCTTCTTTTCATGACTTGATTTTGCATTTAAAAAGTCATTACCAAACTCAACTTTATTTAGGTTTCTCTGATATTGTCTTCTAGGAATTTTATAGTTTTTGTTTTACAGTTACGTCTGTGATCCATTTTGGGTTGGTTTTTTTTTTTTTGCATGTAGCTGTCCATTTATTCCAGCACCATTTTTTAAAAATTAGTTTTTATTACAGTATAGTTAATTTACAATGTTGTGTTAGTTTCTACTATTCAGCAAAGTGAATCAGTTATATATATAAACCATTTATCCATTCTTTTAGATTCTTTTCCCATATAAGTGATTACAGAGTACTGAGTAGACTTCCCTGTGCTATACAGTAAGTTCTTATTAGTTATCAATTTTATAAATAATAGTGTATATATATCAATTCCCAGTCTCTCAATTTATCCCTCCCTGCCTTTTTGCCCCTTGGTAATCATAAGTTTGTTTTCTGCATCTGTGATTCTATTTCTCTTTTGTAAATAAGTTCATTTGTACCATTTTTTTTTTTAAGATTTCATGTATAAGTGCTGTCATATGATATTTATCTTTCTCTCTTTGACTTCACTCAGTAGGACAATCTCTGGGCCCATCCATGTTGCTACAGATGGTATTATTTCATTCTTTTTTTATGGCTGAGTAGTATGCCATTATATATATGTACCACATCTATTTTAGCCATTCTTCTTCTTATGGACATTTAGGTTGCTTCCATGTCCTGGCTGTTGTAAATAGTATATTCCAGCACCATTTGTTGAAAAGACTATCCTTTTTGCATTGAATTGCCTCTGTTTCTTTATCAAAGACCTGTTGACTATATGTGTCTGTTTCTGTGCTTTCTTTTGTGTTCCATTGATCTCTTTGTCCTTTCTTTTAGCAATTCCAACTGTCTTGGTTACTGTAGCTTTATAAGAAGTCTTGAAGTTCTGTAGTTTGAGTGTCCAACCTTGTTTTTCTCTTTCAGTATTATGTTGGCTTTTCTGGGTCTTTTACTTTCCACTTAAACTTTATCAGTGTGTCAGTGTCCACAGAATAACTTGCTGGGATTTTGATTGGGATTCTGTTGAATTTGTAGATTAATTTGGGTAAAGTTTTCTTTTTAATAATATTAAGACTTCCTATTCTTGAACGTGGTATAGCTCTGTGTTTTTTGAGATTGTCTTTATTTCAGCAGTTTCATAGTTTTCATTTTAGAGGTCTTTCACATATTTTTACTAACTTCATTGCTAAGTGTTTGTTATTTTTAATTCTGTTACAAATAGTATTTTTAATTTAGATTTTCCAATTATGTTGTGTCAAACTACTAATAGTTTGAGTTTACTTGATTTGATATATTGACTCTGTGTCATTTGGACTTGGTAAATTAAATTGAATTCTTTGTGTATAGTCATGTTATCTGAGAGTAAAGATAGTTTTACTTCCTTTTCAGTCTTTATTCCTTCAGTTTTTTTTTCTTGCTTCATGGTACTGGCTACTACCTCCAGTATGTATTGAACAGAAGTGAGGGTCGACATGGCTTTCTTGATCCCAGTATTTTCTGATACTCTTCAGTTTTTCCTGCAGGTTCAGGCTTCCATTTGAGATTACTTTGTTTCAGTTCAGTTGCTCAGTCGTGTCTGACTCTTTGTGATCCCATGGACTGCAGCACGCCAGACTTCCCTGTCTTTCAACTTTTGTTTGAAAAAATTTTTATTTTAACCTTCATGTTTAAAGGATATTTCTTGTAAGGTTTAGCATTCTAGATGGATTTTTTTTTCTTCTAGCTATTAAAATACAGTATCAGTTATCTTCTAGTTTTTAGTGTTTTTGATGAAAAGTAATTTGTCATTGTTAACCTGAATGTAACTTGCCCTTTTTCTTTTGATACTTTAAGATTTTCTCTTTAGTTTTAGTTTTAAGCAGTTTTACTATGGTGCACCTATATGCAGCTTTCTTTGTATTTGTTTGTGGTTTGCTGAGTTTTTTGGACGTGTAGACTTATTTTTGCATCAATTTTGAAAAAATTCTACCATTTTCTCTTCAAATATTTCTTCTATTCCATTCTCTTTTTCGTCTCTTTCCAGAATATTCCATATATTTCCATATATGGACTATATGGAACTCTTTCCAGACTATTTCCATATATTCACAGATATGAGTCTAATCTTGAACTTTCCTTAATTCTTTTTTCTCTGTGCTTTAGTTTGGATAATTTCTGTTGAGTCTTGCATTCAGTGATCTTTTCTATATCTTGTTTATAATTTGGCCTATTCAGTGAACTTTTTGTTTGAGATATTGTAGTTTTTGAGTTTGAGAATTTCAATTTGGCTCTTTTATTTCCCCAGCATTTTCATTTCTCTGCCAAAATATATTAAATCCATATTTTTCTCAAGCATATATTTATAGAATTTATTTTAAAGTCTTTTCTAACTCCCACATCTGGGTCGTGTGTGGGTTTGTCATAAATTTCTTCTCTTGCCTGTGGGTCACATTTTCGTGATTCTTTGAATAACCTATAATTTTTATTGCATGTGAATATTATATATGAATAGAACAGTTAGAATGAAGTTTATTACTGCTTCTTCCTGGAAAAAAGCATGTTAACTCCTCAGAGCAAAAGCCTTAGGGGCTAATGTCTTCATTCTGACATAGAATTGGATTATAACTGGGCTGGGCTATAGCTACAGTTAATTTTGGTTTCCAGTATTTTGAGGATGGATTCTGTCTCCACCCTACAACAGAGCTTGGAATTTAAGTACAGCTAGATTCTAGTTATCTTTTTATAGCTCTGCACTTGGCTTACTACTCTCCAGAAGATCTCATTCTGACCTCCTGTTTTACCCCTCAGTTTATGCCTGCTGCTCCCTACTCTCTGATAGCTCCCGGAGAAGAATTTTTAGGTTGTATTGATTAACTCTGCTTACAGGCCTTCTCTGGATTTCAGTCCATCATATTGGTCAACAGGGTTGTTTTCCCCTTTGCTCACCATGGTATTAGAGTTGAAATTGCTCACTTGTCTCTCTACCTAATAATGGCTTGTCCCTCCCTCTATGGATTTGAGTTTATTTAGATTTCTTTGTGTTCTCCGCTCTCTGATGGGTTTAAAAAAATTACTTTTTTGCAACTTTTAATAGTTTGTCCAGACTTTCTTCTTTTATTTATGGTCAAGGTGACTCTCTCTCTTGTGACCTTATATATTTTAACTAGAGGAAGAAGCCTCAGCATGACATTACATTATTAGTTGAATTAAAAATTGTTTAGAAATTATATTAGTTTTTTCATTTGCACAGTTTAATAAATGAAGTGTAAGTTGGTCTGTTGTGTCCAATGCTTTGTGACCCCATGGACTATAGCCTGCCAGATTCCTCTGTCCATGGAATTCTCCAGGCCAGAATACAGGAGTGGGTAGCTGTTCCCTTCTCCAGAGGATCTTCCCAACCCCCACGATCAAACCCAGGTCTCCTACATTGCTGGCAGATTCTTTACCAGCTGAGCCACCAGGGAAGCCCGTTTGATAAAGTAGTATTCTATTAATTCCTTGATAGCATCAACAAATTTGTTGGAATGTCCAGGTGATTTAAGCCTTTCTGTTTCCATTGAAGATGATATATGGAGCATGTTTAATTTTTTATTATCATATGACTGGAATGCCTAATAAAATCTTAAATTTCCATCAGTTAATTTTATTTTTTCTTTGGATTTCAGCTTTCATGAGTAAAAGGCAGGTAATGTGAGGATAAATGTTTTTTTATTGGTGTTTTTGTGCTACAAGGGCAGAGTTGAGTGTTTGGGGAAGAGACATTATGACCTGCCAAGTTTAACATATTTACTATCTATACCTTTATGGAAAAAGTTTGTGAGCCCCTTCATGAAACCATGATTAAATGGCAGTGAATAATACTGCACATTATAACAGGGAGGGAACACAGTCCTGCCCATCTACAAAAAACTGGATTAAAGTTTTCCTGAGCATGGCCCCACCCATCAGAATATGACCTAGTTTCCCCCACAGTCAGTCTCTCCCATCAGGAAGCTTCCATAAGCCTCTTATCCTTATTCATCAGAGGGCAGATAGAATGAAAGCCACAATCACAGGAAACTAACCAAACTGATTACATGGACCACAGCCTTGTTTAACTCAGTGAAACTATGAGCCATGCTGTGTAGGGCCACCCAGATGGACAGGTCATGGTGGAGAAGTCTGACAAAACGTGGTCCACTGGAGAAGGGAATAGTGAATCACTTCAGTATTCTTACCTCGAGAACCCCATGAATAGCATGAAAAGGCAAAAAGATAGGACACTGAAAGATGAAATCCCCAGGTCAGTAGGTGCCCAATATGCTACTGGAGATCAGTGGAGAAATAACTCCAGAAAGAATGAAGAGACAGAGCCAAAGCAAAAACACCCAGTTGTGGATGAAACTGGTAATGGAAGTCAAGTCTGATGCTGTAAAGAGTAATATTGCATAGGAACCTGAAATGCAGTATTTGGGTGCAATCTCAAAAATGACAGAGTGATCTTTGTTCGTCTTCAAGGCAAACCATTCAATATCACAGTAATCCAAGTCTATGCCCCAACCACTAATGTCGAAGAAGCTGAAGTTGAACAATTCTGTTTAGACATACAAGACCTTCTAGAGCTAGCACCAGAAAAGATGTCCTTTTCATCATAGGGGACTGTAATGCAAAAGCAGAAAGTTAAGAGATAACCTGGAGCAACAGGCAAGTTTGGCCTTGGAGTACAAAATGAAGCAGGGTGAAGGCTAACAGAGTTTTGCCAAGAGAATGCACTGGTCATAGCAAACACTCTCTTCCAATAACACAAGAGAAGACTCTACACATGGACCTTACCAGATGGTCAATACTGAAATCAGATTGATTATATTCTTTGCAGCCGAAGATGGAGAAGCTCTGTAAAGTCAGCAAAAACAAGACCAGGAGCTGACTGTGGCTCAGATCATGACTTCTGATTGCAAAATTCAGGCTTAAATTGAAGAAAGTAGGGAAAATCACTGGATCATTCATGTATGACCTAACTCAAATCCCTTATGATTATACAGTGGAAGTAAGAAATAGATTCAAGGGATTAGATCTGATAGACTGCCTGAAGAACTATGGACAAAGATTCGTGATATGGCACAGGAGGCCATGATCAAGACCACCATCCCCGTGAGAAAGAAATGCGAAAAGGCAAAACGGTTGAGGAGGCCTTACAAATAGCTGAGAAAAGAAGAGAAACTAAAGGCAAAGGAGAAAAGGAAAGATATAACCATTTGAATACAGAGTTCCATAGATTAGCAAGGAGAAATGATAAGAAAGCCTTCCTCAGTAGTCAGTGAAATGGAAACAAGAGAATGGGAAAGAATAGAAATTTCTTCAGGAAAATTACAGATACCAAGGGAACATTTCATGCAAAGATGAGCACAATAAAGGACAGGAACAGTATGGACCTAACAGAAGCAGAAGATATTAAGAAAAAGTGGCAGGAATACACAGAAGAACTATACAAAAAAGATCTTAAGGACCCAGGTAGCCACAATGGTGTGATCTCTCATCTAGGGCCAGACAGCCTGGAGTGTGAAGTCAAGTGGGCCTTAGGAAGCATCACTGTGAACTAAGCTAGTGGAGGTGGTGGAATTTCAGCTGAGCTATTTCAAGTCCTAAAAGATGATGCTGTGAAAGTGCTACACTCAATATGCTAGCAAATTTGGAAAACACAGCAGTGGCCACAGGACTGGAAAAGGTCAATTTTCATTCCAATCCCAAAGAAAGGGAATGCCAAAGAATGTTCAAACTACTGCACAATTGCACTCATCTCACACGCTAGCAAAGTAATGCTCAAAATTCTCCAAGCCAGGCTTCCGCAGTCCGTGAACAGAGAACTTCCAGATGTTCAAGCTGGATTTAGAAAAGGCAGAGGAACCGGAGATCAAATCGCCAACATCCATTGGATCATCGAAAAAGCAAGAGAGTTCCAGAAAAACGTCTCTTTCTACTTTATTGACTGTGCCAAAGCCTTTGACTGTGTGGATTACAACAAACTGTGGAAAATTCTTAAAGAGATGGGCATACCAGACCACCTTACCTGTCTCTTGAGAAATCTGTATGCAGGTCAAGAAGCAACAGTTAAAACTGGACATAGAACAACAGACTGGTTCTATATTGGGAAAGGAGTACGTCAAGGCTGTATAATTGTCCCCCTGCTTATTTAACTTATATGCATAGTACATCATGCAAAAAGCTGGGCTGGATGAAGCAGAATCTGGAATCAAAATTGCTGAGAGAAATACCAGGAATCTTGGATATGCAGATGAAGCACCATTATGGATGAAAGTGAAGAGGGACTGAAGAGCCTCTTGATGAAAGTGAAAGAGGAGGAGTGAAAAAACTCGCTTAAATCTCAACATTCATAAAAGGAAGAGCATGGCATCTGGTCCCATCACTTTATGGCAAACAGATAGGGAAACAGTGGAAACAGTTTGAGACTTTATTTTCTTGGACTCCAGAATCACTGCTGATGATGCCTGCAGCCTTGAAATTAAAAGATACTTGATCCTTGAAAGAAAAGCTATGGCAAACCTAGACAGCGTATTAAAAAGAGGAGACATTACTTTGCCAACAAAGGTCTGTCTAGTGAAAGCTATGGTTTTTCCAGTAGTCATGTATGGATGTGAGAGCTGGACTGTAAAGAAAGCTGAGCACCGAAGAACTGATGCTTTTGAAATGGTGTTGGAGGAGACTCTTGAGAGTCCCTTGGACTGCAAGGAGATCCAACCAATCCATTATGCATGATTACATTATCTCTGTTTTTTACTTCTTATCACCCATCACTAGGAATATTATGACACTCCCTCTTTTCCTACCTATTCAATTAATTTACCCAGTGAAAACTCACATTCCCTTATTACCTTAGAAAGTGTTTCACATGTTCTTTGGTTCAGTGATACCCAAACTTGCTTGATGTTAAGAAACACCTAAAGTACTTGCTAAAAGTACAAATTCATAGGCTCTGTCTCTGTAATCTCTGTTGTAGGAAGTCAGGAAAGCTCTAGAAATCAGCCATGTTTATCAAGGGCCTCAGATGACTCCTATGAATTGTCCTGGTTAAGGACTAGGATCTATGTAATCATGATCGTTTTCAGCCACTGATACTGGTTGTAGGGTTTGGGGGTGGGGGAGAAAGGGCAGGGCATGTGCCAGGATATCCCAAAAAGCCAAGACCCTTCTACTGCCACCATGGACACTGTCACAGGATACCAAGATCTTGTCAGGAAAAAATGCGAGCATTCCCTGCAACCTCCTGCTAATGCAAAGTCTGCAGCAGCAAATTCATACATAGGCCTTTAAGAAAGTGTTCCTTCCACCCCAGTTTCTGTCATTCAAAGTAGCTAAACAAGCCACTGTATAGCACAGCCAATGCTTCTCAATATTCTGTAATAACCTGAATGGGGAAAGAATTTGAAAAAGAATAGATAAATGTATATGTACAGCTGAATCACTTTGTCATATGCCTGACACTAACACAACATTGTTAATCAACTATGCTCCAAAATAAAAATTTTTTTAAAGTGAAAAAAAAAAAAAAAAAGGAAATCAGTCCTGAATATTCATTGGAAGGACTGATGTTGAAGCTGAAACTCCAATACTTTGGCCACCTGATGTGAAGAACTGACTCATTGGAAAAGACCTTGATGCTGCAAAAGATTGAGAGCAGGAGGAGAAGGGGATGACAGAGGATGAGATGGTTGGATGGCATCACTGACTCAATGGACATGAGTTTGAGTAAGCTCTGGTTGTTGGTGATGGACAGGGGGGCCTGACGTGCTGCAGTCCATGGGGTCGCAAAGAGTCGAACATGACTGAGCAACTGAACTGAAAACTGCACATTAAATAGCTTGTTCCAGTTCACACAGCTGCTTTGGGTTAGCTACCCTTAACTCTCCAGGGGGCTTTTCTTATAAAATCATTGCCATGATGAACCATTGCTAGACAATTAATTCCAGCTACAGTTTATGTATTTGTCTGTTTTTTTTGCAAAATGTGACTCTTCCTTATCTAAATTTTTCTTCCCCAGTTCTTTCGAGATTGTCATTGATGTTTTAATTTAGATTCCCTTGAGGTGTGTATCTCAAAACACTATGTTGGCTCTATGGAATAAATTTACTAGAGCAAGGGGTATGCCTCGATCTAATGGCTGTTGCCATCTGCATTACATGGTCACGATATTTTGCTATTCCATCGGCCCTGATTGTTGCAGTGGTTGAGTAAGGTACACTTTCTGATTTATCTTAGTTATGGGAGCCACTTAAATGACCTTAAAGTATCTGAGAGAAATGTTGCAAGTTATTAATCTATAGTATGTCTGTGGTCTTTAGAGGTAAATGCTAATTTAATGGAAGGTCACAGTTGACAAGTGGTTAGCAGTGGATATCTTTAACTTCTGGTGGTTTCTTGTATATCTACAAGGTCTTAACTATTTATATTATTAGAGAATGATACTATAAAATATGTTATATAAAAAATAAGGTGCCTGCTTTAGGTACACAGTGGAATACTCAATACTTGCGAAAGCTTATATATTGTTATTATGTGGCAGATATTGTTTATATTGTATGTGAACTTTTATGTATCTGTCACATTAACCCTATGAGGATTTGAGGTACATTCCCATACTAAACCAACTGGAATCAACAATCAAACACAGAAATGGTCACAAATGATTTCCGTGGTTTCAGATCCATAGATCATTTTCTCTGTCTTAATCTGACTTCATTTGCTGCTTCTTGAAATATTTCTTTTTTGGTGACCTTTCATTTGTCTGGTGGTTTTCCTCTACTTAGGTGTGTCATCTGGGGTAGGCTGTTTATCCTCTGTTCTTCAGTTCCCTCATTTGACAGTGGAGATAATAGTGCTTACTTCCACAAAGTTGTTCTGAGATGTAATGACTCAAATGGATAGTTTGACACATAATAAGTATCCTAAGGGTTAACCATTTTTACTGTTATTACTCTACTGTTACTGCTGTGTGTTTTTAAGTCATTAGCTGCTCTATTTTTGACTCTCATTTTTTTCTCTGCTGGACAACTAAACATTCGTGACCGAAAGACTTGGTCATAGTTCTTTCTCTCTATCTGCAGCCAGTGTGTGTGAGTTCATTTAGTCTGATTGTTTCAGATGCCATCCAGATCGCATACCAGATGAATACCAGATCTCTAGTTCTTTTCTCATTCCTTTTACAGACATATATATCCAGTTGCTTACTTGATATTTCACTTCCCTATCCTCTAGGTGTTTTATTTTATTATTATTTCCAACCAGTCCATTCTGAAAGAGATCAACCCTGGGATTTCTTTGGAAGGACTGATGCTGAAGCTGAAACTCCAATACTTTGGCCACCTCATGCAAAGAGTTGACTCATTGGAAAAGACTCTGATGCTGGGAGGGATTGGGGGCAGGAGGAGAAGGTGCACGACCGAGGATGAGATGGCTGGATGGCATCACGGACTCGATGGACTTGAGTCTGCGTGAACTCTGAGAGATGGTAATGAACAGGGAGGCCTGGCGTGCTGCGATTCATGGGGTCGCAAAGAGTCGGACATGACTGAGCGACTGAACTGAACTGAACTGAAAAATATTTATTTGTTTATTTGGCTTTGCTGGTTCTTAGTTGTGGCATGTGGAATCTAGTTCCCTGACCAGGGATTGAACCTGGGCCCCTGCTTTGGGAGCTTGGACTCAGCCACTGGACCAGAAAAGTGATTAGGATCAGAAAAGTACTAATCCTCTAAGTATTTTAGATTTAATATGGCCAAAGACTATCTAAGCAGTATTTTCCCCTCGCTCCCAAACAACAACAAAAACAACACCAACAAAAAAATATAAACAAACCTCTTTTCCTTTTTCCTCATTTTAGTAGATAGAAACACTGTTTACTTGGTTGCTTTCAGTCAGGTAAACCAGTGTGTTGTAGTCTCCCATCTCATCCTTCAGTGAGTCCAGAGTACATACCTGGTCTCTCCACATCTTTCTATCTCCATTGTTACTACTTCTACCATCAACCATTATTATTATTATTTTTTTGCATGTGTGTGGGATTTAGAAAGATGGTAATGATGACCCTATACGCGAGACAGCAAAAGAGACACAGATATAAAGAACAGACTTTCGGACTCTGTGGGAGAAGGCAAAGGTGGGGTGATTTGAGAGAATAGCATTGAAACATATATATTACCATATGTGAAATAGATCACCAGTCCAAGTTCGATGCATGAAACAGGACACTCAAGGCTGGTGCACTGGGACACTAGGTGGGAGGGTGGTTCAGGATGGGGGACACAAGTACACCTATGGCTGATTCATGTCAATGTATGGCAGAAACCACTACAATATTGTAAAGTAATTAACCATTATCTTTTGCATGGACTACAGTGACAATCTCCTAACTGGGCTCCCTGCTTCTGGCCCCTTCCTCCCTGTCTCCTCTTAATGCATTTTATTTCAAGCAAGTGGAATAGTCTTTTAAAAACATAAATCAGGTTGTATCATTTAGTGTATATAAAGACAAAAGAGAATGATGTAGTACCTTAGACTTTCTGTTCCATTAGATTAAAATCCCAGACTGCAAGGTACTACAGAGTCCCCTCCTTTCTTATCTCTGACCTTATTGCTCATCATTTTGCTCTTTGAATACTGTGCTTCAGCCACACTAAGCTCTTTTGTGTTCCTCAACTGTGCCAAGTTTGTTTCTGATTTTGCACTATTTCTTTTTGCTTGGGGTATTTCTCCCATGTTATTAGCATAGTTGATTCCTTCATTGTTCTGTAGGCTTCTTAGCACTCGCAGAATCTCCCTGAGTGCTACAGATAACTAAAATAGCACACCCAAGTCCTCTAGTATAATGATAGACAAACTACTGCCCACAGGCCAAATCCGGCAGGTGGCCTGTTTTTGTATTGTCTGAAAGCTAAAAATGGTTTTTACATTTTTGAACCTTTTTAAAAGAGTAAAAGGAAACCCACAAAAAGCCTAAATATGTGACAGTGGCTATATGTGATCTACAAAGCATAAAATACTATCTGTCCCTTCACAGAAAAAGAATTCATAGCTATAAAAATTGCTATGTTCCTTGGTAATTTTTTTGTTCTTAGCATGCTTAATTGTTGAGTTTTGGAACATTGGTTATGTTGTCTAGAATGAAGGAATTGAGCAACAGTAGTTAATAAAAGGAACATTAGAATCATTGTTAAAAGGATAGGAAAGCGGGACAGATAAAAAGTGTAGTAGGAACAACGTCTAAAGAGACTAGGTCTTCTTTCAAAGTGGATAAGAAGAGAGAGTCTATTCAAAGTATCTTCTACTTCTGAAAGCTCCTCAGAATATGGAGAACTCAAATCTGAGTTTAGAAATATACATGTAAAACTATTCAAGTGCTTGAGAGTATGCGCATCTGAAAGGCCACAAAGTACCTGGAAGATGTATTCTGTAGATGAGGTAGAGTTGAAAGATTCCAAGGCCAAAATAAGTGCTGAATTCCGGCTGCACAAGCTTAAGCATGTGGAAAGTAATGCTGAGTTTTAGTATTTTGATGTGCATTTTATAGTAATTGAGTATACCTTGTCAACAAGATCTCCAAAATATGCAGGCATATATGGGCTTCCTAAATGGATCAACTTATAGATCAATTTCCCTAGTAGCTAATTCTTGTTGAAAGTCAGAGGGAGAGGTGCTTAAATGAAGGATATCTTGAAAAAAGGGGGAGAATAAAAATTTATGAATATCTAAATTAAATAGAAGACTGCCTTTGTTTTGCTTATTCCCATATTTACCATGGGAATTTACTACGCGGTGGCTGCAACAGACCGTGCAGAAGCGCGGCGGCTGCGACAGACTGCGCAGAAGTGGGGCTGAGACAAGTTATCCCATGCCCAAGGTCAGGGGTGGCGGCAATAGGAGCTACCCCACGTCCTAGGTCAGGGGTGGTGGCCAAGAGGACCAACCCCACGTCCAAGGAGCCGCGGCTGCGCAGGTGCAGGAGAGCCGAGAGGAGGTACTCCAGGTTCAGGGTCAGGAGGGGCGACCTCGTCCAAGGTAAGGAGCAGCGGCTGTGCTTTGCTGGAGCAGCCATGAAGAGATACTCCACGTCCAAGATAAGAGAAACCTAAGTAAGATGGTATATGCTGTGAGAAGGCATCAGAGGCCAGACACACTGAAACCATAATCACAGAAAACTAGCCAATCTGATCACACAGGCCACAGCCTTGTCTAACTCAATGAAACTAAGCCAGGCTGTGTGGGGCCACCTAAGACAGCGGGTCATGGTGGAGTGGTCTGACAGAATATGGTCCACAGGAGAAAGGAATCACGGTGATCCAGCCTATGCCCCAACCAGTAACGCTGAAGAAGCTGAAGTCGAACAGTTCTACGAGGACCTACAAGACCTTTTGGAACTAACACCCAAAAAAGATGTCCTTTTCATTATAGGGGACTGGAATGCAAAAGTAGATAGTGAAGAAACACCTGGAGTAACAGGCAAATTTGGCCTTGGAGTATGGAATGAAGCAGGGCAAAGGCTAATAGACTTTTGCCAAGAGAACTCACTGGTCATAGCAAACACTCTCTTCCAACAACACATGAGAAGACTCTACACATGGACATCACCAGATGGTCAACACTGAAATCAGATTGATTATATTCTTTGCAGCCAAAGATGGAGAAACTCTATACAGTCAGCAAAAACAAGACTGGAAGCTGACTGTGGCTCAGATCATGAACTCCTTATTGCCAAATTCAGACTTAAATTGAAGAAAGTAGGGAAAACCACTAGACCATTCAGGTATGACGTAAATCAAATCCCTTATGATTATAAGTGGAAGTGAGAAATAGATTTAAGGGACTAGATCTGATAGAGAGCCTGATGAACTATGAATGGAGGTTCGTGACATTGTACAGGAGACAGGGATCAAGACCATCCCCATGGAAAAGAAATGCAAAAAAGCAAAATGGCTGTCTGAGGAGGTCTTACAAATAGCTGTGAAAAGAAGAGAAGTGAAAAGCAAAAGAGAAAAGGAAAGATATTCCCATTTGAATGCAGAGTTCCAAAGATTAGCAAGGAGAGATAAGAAAGCCTTCCTCAGCAATCATTGCAAATAAATAGAGGAAAAGAACAATGGGAAAGACTAGAGATCTCTTCAAGAAAATTAGAGATACCAAGGGAACATTTCATGCAAAGATGGGCTCAATAAAGGACAGAAATGGTATGGACCTAACAGAAGCAGAAGATATTAAGAAGAGGTGGCAAGAATAAAAGAAATGCAAAAAAGCAAAATGGCTGTCTGAGGAGGTCTTACAAATAGCTGTGAAAAGAAGAGAAGTGAAAAGCAAAAGAGAAAAGGAAAGATATTCCCATTTGAATGCAGAGTTCCAAAGATTAGCAAGGAGAGATAAGAAAGCCTTCCTCAGCAATCATTGCAAATAAATAGAGGAAAAGAACAATGGGAAAGACTAGAGATCTCTTCAAGAAAATTAGAGATACCAAGGGAACATTTCATGCAAAGATGGGCTCAATAAAGGACAGAAATGGTATGGACCTAACAGAAGCAGAAGATATTAAGAAGAGGTGGCAAGAATACACAGAAGAACTGTACAAAAAAGATCTTCACAACCAAGATAATCACAATGGTATGATCATTCACCTAGAGCCAGACACGCTGGAATGTGAAGTAAAGTGGGCCTTAAAAAGCATCGCTACGAACAAAGCTAGTGGAGGTGATGGAACTTCAGTTGAGCTATTTCAAATGATGCTGTGAAGATGATGCTGTGAAAGTGCTGCACTCAATATGCCAGCAAATTTGGAAAATGCAGCAGTGGCCACAGGACTGGAAAAGGTGTTTTCATTCCAATCCCAAATAAAGGCAATGCCAAGGAATGCTCAAACTACTGCACAATCGCACTCATCTCAGATGCTAGTAAAGTAATGCTCAAAATCTCCAAACCAGGCTTCAGCAATATGTGAACCCCATGAACTTCCAGATATTCAAGTTGGATTTAGAAAAGGCAGAGGAACCAGAGATCAAATTGCCAACATCCGCTGGATCATGGAAAAAGCAAGAGAGTTCCAGAAAAACATCTTTCTGCTTTATTGACTATGCCAAAGCCTTTGACTGTGTGGATCACAATAAACTGGAAAATTCTGAGAGAGATGGGAATACCAGACCACCTGACCTGCTTCTTGAGAAACCTATATGCAGGTCAGGAAGCAACAGTTAGAACTGGACGTGGAACGACAGACTGGTTCCAAATAGGAAAAGGAGTCCGTCAAGGCTGTATATNATAAACTGTGGAAAATTCTGAAAGAGATGGGAATACCAGACCACCTAACCTGCCTCTTGAGAAATCTGTATGCAGGTCAGGAAGCAACAGTTAGAACTGGACATGGAACAACAGACTGGTTCCAAATAGGAAAAGGAGTCCGTCAAGGCTGTATATTGTCACCCTGCTTATTTAACTTCTATGCAGAGTACATCATGAGAAATGTTGGTCTGGAAGAAGCACAAGCTGGAATCAAGATTGCCGGGAGAAAAAGCAATAACCTTAGATATGCAGATGACACCACCCTTATGGCAGAAAGTGAAGAGGAACTAAAAAGCGTCTTGATGAAAGTGAAAGAGGAGAGTGAAAAAGTTGGATTATAGTTCAACATACAGAAAATTAAGATCATGGCATCTGGTCCCATCACTTCGTGGGAAATAAATGGGGAGAAAATGGAAACAGTGTCAGACTTTATTTTTTGGGGTTCCAAAATCACTGCAGATGGTGATTGCAGCCCTGAAATTAAAAGACGCTTACTCCTTGGAAGGAAAGTTATGACCAACCTGGACAGCATATTCAAAAGCAGAGACATTACTTTGCCAGCAAAGATCTGTCTAATCAAGGCTGTGGTTTTTCCAGTGGTCATGTATGGATGTGAGAGTTGGTCTGTGAAGAAAGCTGAGCGCTGGAGAATTGATGCTTTTGAACTGTGGTGTTGGAAAAGGCTCTTGAGAGTCCCTTGGATTGCAAGGAGATCCAACCAGTCCATCCAAAAGGAGACCAGTCCTGGGTGTTCATTGGAAGGACTGATGCTTAGGCTGAAACTCCAATACTTTGGCCACCTGATGCGAAGAGTTGACTCATTGGAAAAGACTCTGATGCTGGGAGGGATTGGGGGCAGGAGGAGAAGGGGAGGACAGAGGATGAGATGGCTGGATGGCATCACCAACTCTATGCACATGAGTTTGGGTGAACTCCAGGAGTTGGTGATGTACAGGGAGGCCTGGCGTGCTGCGATTCATGGGGTTACAGAGTCGGACACAACTCAGCAACTGAACTGAACTGATGACTGGCAAAGTAGCATAATAGTTAAGAACCTAAATTCTAGGGCTAGACCCCTGAGGTCTAAATCTTGGCTCTGCCATTTAGTAGCCTGTGCAGCCATGAAATTAAAAGATGCTCACTCCTTGGGAGAAAAGCCATGACAAACCTAGACAGTGTATTAAAAAGCAGAGACGTTACTTTGCTAACAAAGGTCGGTAAAGTCAAAGCTATGGTTTTTCCTGTAGTCATGTATGGATGTGAGAGTTGGACCATAAAGAAGGCTGAGCACTGAAGAATTGATGCTTTTGAACTGTGATGTTGAAAAAGACTCTTAAGAGTCCCTTGGACTGCAAAGAGATCAAACCAGTCAGTCCTAAAGTTAATTAGTCCTGAATATTCTTTGACATGACTGATGCTGAAGCTCCAGTACTTTAGCCACCTGATGTGAGGAGCCAACTGCTTAGAAAAGACCCTAATGCTGGGAAGGATAGAGAGCCTGAGGAGAAGGGGATGACAGAGGATGAGATGGTTGGATGGCATCACCCACTCAATGGACGTGAGGTATGGGAAATGAAGGACAGTGAAGCATGGTGTGCTGCTGTCCATGGGGTTGCAAAAAATTGGACATGATTGAGTAACTGCACAACAAGAAAACCTTAGACAAATGGCAACCTCTGTGTGCTTCAATTTCTTGATTTGTAAAATGGATAATGATAGCATACATTTAATTAGGATTGTTATGAGGATTATGTGATTTAAGCACATAGTAAATGCTATATTGTTTATTGGTATCATTATTAATTATCATGTTTGTTATTTGTGCTAAGTGTAGCAAATTGAGAAATTTGAATCTGGATTCTTACTCCAAATCATTCTTGTACTGGTTATATTATCATGCGAACATTATATAACCTTTCTGGAATTGGTTATTTCATCTGTAAATGAGGATAATAAAGATAATACATGCAAAACACATAGCACAGTGTGTAACTATATATTTTCAGTAAATATTTTTCTTGAAGCTGTGAATGAAGGAAATGTTACAGAATTCCACTTTAGAGCAGGGAAGTACTGCTGAGATATATGGCACATTCCTGAGCTTTTGAAGTGAAGTTGCTCCATCGTGTCCAACTCTTTGCAACCCCATGGACTATAGGCTACCACGCTCCTCCGTCTATGGGATTTTCCAGGCAAGAGTACTGGAATGGGTTGCTATTTCCTTCTCCAGGGGATCTTCCCAACCCAGGGTTTGAATCCGGGTCTTCCACATTGGAGGCAGACACTTTACCAGCTGAGCCACCAGGAAGTCCTGAGCTCTTAGGATTCACTAAATGTATGTTCACTTAATGTTTTTATTTAGAGAATGGGAACCTGGGGAGAAAGCTGTTTAAAATACAATTTTCTTTCCGTGAGGACAATGGAAAGATGATATAATAGTTTTGTAGGTGAATTTCATTGACCAGGAGAAGAAAACATAAGCATAAATGACCTAGAAAAAGTCACTTACAATAATCTTTTCTACATATGAATTGGATTTTTATAGTTTCACTAGGAATTTTAAAGAACTGTAGTATTCTTTGTTATTCTGTCAAACTATGCACTGTTTTGTAGCTATGAGTAAATTTGAGGGAGTTTCTACAGAGTAGAAAATTTGCTGAGTAAAATATATACTTTTTTCCAACCTTAATAAAAGATTTTTGTTGCAATGAATAAACATTTAGAAATTTCTAAAATTTTAAAAATTAAAGCCCAGAAGCTTCATAAGTACTCCATCCATATTATGCTTGTATATTAAGAAAAAATGTAACTATAGAAAGAATGGAAATTTATCTTGTAGACAGAGAGGTTTTAAGTTAAGATTCGTATTTTGATTATAGTCTAATGTTAATGTGGTATCCCTGTAAAATGGCAAAAAGTCCGTTTATTTTGAAACTCTTGAAATACAGTTGACCCTTGAACAACATGGGGCTTGGGGGGTGCTGACTTGTGTCTTAGGGTATAGTTCACACTTCATATCTGTGGTTCCTTCATATCCATGGTACCACTTCTGTGGATTCACCCAACTGTGGGTCATATAGTACTGTGGTATTCACTGTTGAAAAAAAAATCTGCATGTAAGTGGATCTGCACTGTTCAAACCCATGTTGTTGAGCATCAACTGTAATGTAATGCTTAAAAAATAAATCTTTGGTAACCACAGAAGACTCCCTAATTGCTGAAAACAATCTTGAGAAAAAAAGAACAAATCTGGAGGTATGCTTCCAGACTTCAGACTATATTACAAAGCTACAGTAATCAAAGCAGCATGGTACTGGTATCAAAACAGACATGTAGATCAATAGACGAGCACAGAGAGTGCAGAAATAAACCTACTCACTTATCGTCAATTAATCTACCACAAAGGAGACTAGAATATACAGTGGAGAAAAGACAAGTCTCTTCAATAAGTGGTGTTGGGAAGTCAGGGCAGCTACATATAAAAGAATGAAATTAGAACATTTGCTTATACCATATATAAAAATGAACTCAAAATGGTTTAAAGATCCAAATATAAGTCCAGAAACCCTAAAACTCCTAGAAGAGAACATAAGCAGAACACTCTTTGACATGAATCATAGCAGTATTGTTTTGGATTGTTTCCTAAGGCAAAAAGAAACAAAAACCAAAACAGACAATTGAGACTTAATTAAACTTAAAAGCTTTTGCGTAGCAAAGGAAACCATTGATAAAATGAAAAGACAACCTACTGAATGAGACAGAATGTTTGTAAATGATATGACTGATCAGGAATTAATAACGAAAATATATAAACAGCAATATAACTCATACCAAAAAACCAACTGGGTCAAAAAATATGCAGAAGACATGGATAGACATTTTTCCAAAGGAGATATACAGATGGCCAAGAGGCATGTGATATTCAACATTGCTAATCATAGAAGTGCACATCAAAACTACAGTGAGATAGGTATAACTGATTCACTTTGCTGTATAGCAGAAACTAACTCAACATTGTACAGCCATAGACTCAAAAATTAATTTAAAAAATCACAATGAGATACCAACTCCTGTCTGTCAAAATGACTGTCTTCAAAAAGTCTATAAATAAAAAATGTTGGCAAGGATGTGGAGAAGAGGGGACCCTTGTGCACTGTGGTGGGATTGTAAATTGGTGTAGCCACTATGAAAAACAGTATGAAGGATCCTCAAAAAGGTAAAAACTACCATATGGTCCAGCAATTCCACTCCTGGGTATATATATCCAAAGAAAATGAAAGCACTAATGGAATATTATTACTCATGATGGAATATTACTTAGCCATAAAAAGAATGAAATCCTATCATTAGCAACAGTGTGGATGGACCTAGAGGGTGTTATGCTTAGTGAAAAAAGAGAAAGACAAATATTCTTATGTTATCACTTATATGTGGGTTATAAAAAATAAAACAAATTGATGTATATAACAACAAAAACAGGCTGACACATACAGAGAACAAACTAGTGATTACCATTGGGTAGTTGGGAGAAGACAGGGGTATGAGATTTAGAGATACAAATGACTATATATAAAATAAGCAACAAAGATTTATTATACATTACAGAGAAATATAGCCATTATTATGTAACTTAAATGAGGTATATTTAATCTATAAAACTACTGAATCACTATGTTATATACCCAACACTAATATAATATTTTAAATCAACTATGCTTCAATAAAATAAATCTTTGGAATAATATTTAAATGCTGATTTTTGTACTTCCTCAAGGTATTTAAAGATTCTGGTAAGTGTAGTTTTGAAACATTCTTATCAGTAACAGTTGTAATATCAGACTGATGTTTATCACACCAAATATCATTTTAATTTCAGATAACTAATCTCATTAGTTATGCTAAAGTTTTTCCTCATTTTTGTTGAGGTGTAATGTATAGTAAGTGCAGTGTTCACAGGTTAAAATACTCAATGTTCACAGTTTAAAAATTATATGTATATAGCTGCTTATGTATCATCTAAGTCAAGATATAGAATGTTTATAAAACGCCATACGGCTTCCTTTTGTGCCTTGCCTCCAAAACTTCTCCTCCCCTAAAAGGAATTATACTTCTGAAGTTTATAACCATAGACTGACTTTCTCTATTGTGAACTTTATATAAAAGGGGTAATTTAGAGTGTATCATTTTGTATCTGGCTTTTTCCCCACTCAATATTATCTGTGAGTTCATGTTATATCAGTAATTTGTTCTTTTTTAAAATGCTGTCCTGTATTCCATTTATTACTTTTATTGTTGATGAACATTTTGATTGTTTTCATTTTGGGACTATTTTATGAGTGAAGTGACAACATTTTTGTACACTTTTCATGGACATATTTGGCATATCCCATTGTGATTTTGATTTGCATATCTCTGATGACTAATGATATTGTGTTAGTCAACTATGACTGGCTAATAAACAATCTGAAAATTGACAATGGTGTACAACAATAAGTATTTGTTGGTCATGATTTTTTGGGTCAGATGGGTCAGCTCAACTCTGAGTATCCTATCTTCCTTCCTACTGGGAGCAGTAGGCTAGTTGATGCATGTTCCCATGGTAGTTGCACAAAATGCAAGATGGCTTACCTAGCTTACCACACAAATTTCAAGACCTTGTTTGCATCATGTCTGCTGACTTCTCACTCTAAATTGTCATGTGCTAAGTCACTTCAGTCGTGTCCGACTCTGTGCGACCGCATAGACGGCAGCCCACCAGGCTCCCCCATCCCTGGGATTCTCCAGGCAAGAACACTGGAGTGGGTTGCCATTTCCTTCTCCAATGCATGAAAGTGAAAAGTGAAAGTGAAGTCGCTCAGTCGTGTCTGACTCTTAGCGACCCCATGGACTGCAGCCCACCAGGCTTCTCCATCCATGGGATTCTCCAGGCAAGAGTACTGGAGTGGGGTGCCATTGCCTTCTCCGAGTAAATTGTCATGTATCTTAGCCTAAATATGAGGGAAGGGGAGGTATGCTTCTCCAATGGACACTGAAGTATTTTTGAACGATAATCTACCACAGATGTTGAGTTCTTTTTCTTATCTTTCTTGGCCATTTGGATATTTTCTTACCCACACACCCTGCATGGGTAAGAAGTGCAGAATCCTAACCACTGGACTGCTAGGGAAGTCCCCTGGATATTTTCTTAAGAGCCACTGTTCTATATATATTGTTGCTGGGTACGCTTACTGTATCTGCAGTATTGATTACCTCCTTAGGAAAGGACGTTGATTGCTTGTTCATTAAAAAAAATTTTTTTTATTTAAAATTTTTAAGGAATTAATTTATTTTAACTGGAAGATGATTACTTTACAATATTGTGATTATTTTTTTTTTTTACCATACATAACATTTAAAGCCACATACTGTCAAATTGTTGAAAGTAGCTCTTAAGGAAGTCAAATACAGTGGTGTATACATAGAAAACAGATGAGAAAGTATAAAAAAGTTGCAGTGAAGTTTTAATAAAATAACTACCTTAGGCAACAAAAAATGATTGGTAAGATATTTGAGTTAATGTTGATATGAATTTGTTTATTCCTTTAACAAACACAGTTTTGAGCTGTGGATACTGATGATGAAAAAGGCAAGTCTTTTCCTTTTAATGGGGAAGTCAGACAATAAACAAAAATGTGAGTAAATAATATAATTCCAAATAGTGCATCAAGTCCTCTGATTAAAAATAAATCAGGGCAAAAGAAAGAAAAATCAGGGCAAGGACAATAGAGTGGAGAAAAAGGGTTATTTTAAATAGGGCTGTAAAGAAAAGCCTGTCTGGGGAGTTGGCATTTGAGCAGAGACCTCGGTGATATGAAAGAAGGTTCAGGCAGAGCAGGAAACAAACATAGAGGTCCTGAAGCAGGTATAAGCTTAAAAACAGAAAAAAGACCAGTGAGGCTATACTGGATTGGAGTGAGGGAAAGATGGTTAGGGCATAGTAAGGAGTTTCAATTTTATTTAGTTGTGTTAAGGTGAGCCATTCAAGGTTTTCAATAGGAGAGTGTCAAGGTCTGATTTACCTTTAAAAAGGGTGACTGCCTGTTCTGTTGTATATAAACAGGCTGTAATGGAGCAATGACAGAAGAAGGATATCACACTGTAAGTAATTCAGATAAGAGAATAATAAAGTAAGTGATACAGATAGAAATGGTGAAAACTGGTTAGATTCAGGATATATTTTAAAGGCAGACCAATGTAATTATTGATGGATTGAATCTAAGGAGTTTCCTTACAGAATTCCTTACAAGGGAGGGATTGGAACAATGTAACTATAATGCATTAGGGTAAATTGCCTACTATAACTGAAAAACCTCTAAATATCAGTGGCTCTACTCAATAAAATTTTATTTACTTCACAGTCCAATAAAGGTGGATTGGGTTGGGGTGATGGTGGGTAGTCTCCTCGTGGTCATGCGGGACTCAGGGTCCTCCATCTATTGGCTTTGTGTCCCGTAGGATCTTAGAGCTTTTCGCTGGATCCTCCGGAGAAGGCAATGGCAACCCACTCCAGTACTCTTGCCTGGAAAATCCCATGGACGGAGGAGCCTGGTAGGCTGCAGTCCATGGGGTCGCTAAGAGTCGGACGCGACTGAGTGTCTTCACTTTCACTTTTCACTTTCATGCATTGGAGAAGGAAATGGCAACCCACTGCAGTGTTCTTGCCTGGAGAATCCCAGGGAAGGGGAGCCTCGCTGCCGTCTATGGGGTTGCACAGAATCGGACACGACTGAAGCGACTTAGCAGCAGCAGCAGCAGCAGCAGCAGCTACAGCTGGATCCTCTTCATTCTTCCAGCAAATATGGAAAGGCAGATCCTTTTTTTTAGGGACTTTTAATGACTCAGCCTGCCCATGTGTCACTGGTGTGGGACTTAATTGCAGTGTAACTAACTGCAGAAAAGGTTGGGGAATAAAGTCTAACTTTGTGCCCAGAAGAGGAAGAATTGTTGTTCAGTCACTCAGTCATGTCCAACCCCATAGACTGCAGCACTTCAGGCTTCCCTGTGCATCACCATCTCTTGAAGTTTGCTCAAACTCCTATCCATTGAGTCAGTGATCCCATCCAACCATCTCGTCCTCTATTGTCTGGTTCTCCTCATGCCTTTGATCTTTTCCAGCATCAAGGCCTTTTCCAATGAGTTGGCTCATTGGAATGAATTAATGAGTTAGCTCTTTACATTGGGTGGCCACAGAATTGGAGCTTCAGCATCAGTCCTTCCAATGCATATTCAATACTGATTTCCTTTAGTATTGACTGGTTGGATCTCCTTGCAGTCCAAGGGATTCTCAAGTGTCTTCTCTAACACCACAGTTCAAAAGCATTAATTCTTCAGCATTCAGCCTTATGGTCCAACTCACATCTGTATATGACTACTGGAAAAATCATAGCTTTGACTACACAGTCCTTTGTTAGCAAAGTAATGTCTCTGCTTTTTAATACGCTCTCTAGGTTTGTCATAGCTTTTCTTCCAAGGAGCAAGCTTCTTTTAATTTCATGGCTGCAGTCACCATCTACAGTGATTCTGGAGCCCAAGAAAATAAAGTCACTGTTTGCATTGTTTCCCCATTTGTTTGCCATGAAGTGATGGGACCAGATGCCATGATCTTTGTTTTTTGAATGTTGAGTTTTAAACCAGTTTTTTCACTCTCCTGTTTATGCCTTCATCAAGAGGCTCTTTAGTTCCTATTTGCTTTCTGCCATAAGGGTGAAAGCAATCTGCATATCTGAATTTATTGATATTTCTCCTGGCAATCTTGATTCCAGCTCGTGTTTCATCCAGCGTATTTTACGTGATGTACCCTGCATGTAAGTTTAATAAGCAAGATGACAGTATACAGCTTTGACATACCCCTTTCCCAATTTTGACCCAGTCCATTGTTCCATGTCTGGTTGTTTCTTCAGTTTTCTCAGGTAATACTAGTGGATTGGTATTCCCATCTCCTTAAGAATTTTCCACAGTTTGTTGTGATGCACATAGTCTGGAGCTTTAGCATAGTCAGTGAATCAGAAGTAGATGTTTTTCTGGAATTCTCTTGCTTTTTCTATGATCCAGTAGATGTTGGCAATTTGATCTCTGGTTTCTCTGCCTTTTCTAAATCCAGCTTGAACATCTGGAAGTTCACGGTTCATGTACTGTTGAACCCTTGCTTGAAGAATTTTGAGCATTACCTTGCTAGCGTGTGAGATGAGTGCAATTGTGCGGTAGTTTGAACATTCTTTGACATTGCCTTTCTTTGGGATTGGAATGAAAACTGACCTTTTTCAGTCCTGTGTCCATTGCTGAATTTTGCAATTTTGCTGGCATATTGAGTGCAGCACTTTCACAGCATCATCTTTTAGGACTTGAAATAGCTAGAATTCCATCACATCCACTAACTTTATTTGTAGTGATGCTTCCTAAGGCCCACTTGACTTCATATGTCAGGATGTCTGCTCTAGGTGCGTGATCACACCATCATGGTTATCTGGGTCCTTAAGATCTTTTCTGTATAGTTCTTCTGTGTATTCCTGCCACCTCTTATTAGCATCTTCTGCATCTGTTAGGTCCATACCATTTCTGTCCTTTATTCTGCCCATCTTTGCATGAAATGTTTCCCTGGTATCCCTAATTTTCTTGAAGAGATTTCTAGTCTTTCTGTTCTATTGTTTTCATGTATTTCTTTGCATTGATCAGAGGAAGGCTTTCTTATCTCTCCTTCCTATTCTTTGGAATTCTGCATTCAGATGAGTATATCTTTCCTTTTCTCCTTTTTTTTCTCAGCTATTTTTAAGGCTTCCTCAGACAACCATTCTGCCTTTTTGCATTTCTTTTCTTGGGGATGGTTTTGATCACCACCTCCTGTCCAGTGTTATAACAGCATAGGCTCACTTTGTGTCTCTGAGTCACATTTTGGTAAATCTCTCAATATTTCAAACTTTCTCATTGTTATTTATTATGATTATCATTGATCAGTGATCTTTGATGTTGCTATTGTAATTGTTCTGGGGTGCCACAAACCATACCCATATAAGACGATGAATTCAATCAGTACATGTTATATGTGTTCTGGCTGCTCCAGGGATTGGACACTCCCCTATCTCTTTCCTTCTTCTCGACTGTCCGTATTCCCTTAGATAGGAAGTATTTAAATCATGCCAATTAATAACTCTATAGTAGCTGCTCAGTGTTCAGGTGAAAGAAAGGGTTGCGTGTCTCTTACTTTAAAGCAAGAGTTAGAAGTGATTCAGCTTAGCAAGGATAGCATGTCAAAAGCTGAGACAGGTTGAAAGCTAAGCCTCTTGTGTAGTTAGTTCGATGCCATTGCAAAGGAAAACTTCTTGAAGGAAATTAAAAGTGGTACTGCAGTAAACAATGTATGCTGCTGCTGCTAAGTCACTTCAGTCGTGTCCAACTCTGCGACCCCATAGACGGCAGCCCACCAGGCCCCGCTGTCCCTGGGATTCTCCAGGCAAGAACACTGCTGTGGGTTGCCATTTCCTTCTCCAATGCATGCAAGTGAAAAGTGAAAGTGAAGTTGCTCAGTCTTGTCCGACTCATGACCCCATGGACTGCAGCCTACCAGGCTCCTCTGTCCATGGGATTCTAAACAATGTATACAAGAAAGTAAAATAACTTTATTGCTGACATGGAGAATATTTTAGTGGTATGGACAGAAGATCAAACCAGTTACAATATTCCTTTATTTCAAAGCCCAATTCAGACAAGGCCCCAGTTCTCTTCAATTTCATATAGGCTGAAAGAGGTGAGGAAGCCACAGAAGAAAAATTTGAAGCTAGAAGAGATTGGTTCATGAGGTTTAAGGAAAGAATCTGTCTCCATAACATATAAGTGCAAAGTGAAGCAGCAAGTGCTGATGTTGAATTTGCACCAAGTTGTTCAGAAAATCTAAGATAATTAAGGAAGGTTGCTTAAACAACAGATTTTCAATGTAGATGAAACCTTCTATTGGAAGAAGATGCCATCTAGAACTTTCATAGCCAGAGAGGAGAAGTCAGTGGTTGTTTGCAAAGGTCAAGCTGTCTCTTGTTAGGGGTTAATGCAGCTGGTGACTTGAATCCTAGAGCTTATTTACCATTTCAAAAATTGTAGGGTCCCTAAGAGTTATGGTAGATCTACTCTGCCTGTGGTCTAAAATGGAACAAACCAAGCCTGGATGCCGGCTTATTTATTTACAAGATGGCTTACTGACTATTTTAAGCCCACTGTTGAGACCTACTGCTCAGGAAAAAAAGATTCCTTTCAGAATATTACTGCTCACTGACAATGCACCTGGTTATCCAAGAGCTCTGATAGGGATGTATGATGTTACTGTTTTTATGCTCCCTACCAAAGATCCTTTCTGAAGGCCATGGATCAAGGTGTAATTGTTACTTTCAGGTCTTCTTATTTAAGAAAAACTTTTCATAAGCCTGTAGTTGTCATAGAGAGTGATTCTTCTGATGGTTCTAGGAAAAGTCATTTGAAAAGCTTCAGGAAAGGATTCACCATTTTACATGCCATTGAGAACATTTGTGATTCATGAGGTGAGGTGAAGTCGCTCAGTCGTATCCGACTCTTTGCGACCCCGTGGACTGTAACCTACTAGGCTTCTCCGTCCATGGGATTCTCCAGGCAAGAATGCTGGAGTGGATTGCCATTTCCTTCTCCAGGGGATCTTCCTGACCCAGGGATCGAACCCAGGTCTCCCGCATTGGAGGCAGACGCTTTAACATGAGAAGATATCAAAATTCACAGGAGTTTGGAAGAAGCCGATTACAACCCTCCTGGCTAACTTTGAGGAGTTCAATACTTCAGTAGAGGAAGTGAATGCAGATGTGATGGAAAAAGCAAGAGAATTAGAATTGGAATCAGAAAATGCGACTGAGTTGCCGCAATTTCATGTTAAAACCTGTAGATGAGTAGGTGCTTCTTAGGGATGAGCAAAGATTCCTGAGGTGGAATTCCTGAGGTGGAATCTACTCCTGGTGAAGATGCTGTGAAGATTCCTGAAATGACAATAGAGGATTTAGATTATTACATAAACGTAGTTGATAAAGCAGCAGCAGGGTTTGAATGCATTGACTACCAATTTTGAAAGAAGTTCTGTGGGTAAAATGCTATCAAACAGCATTGCGTGCTACAGAGAAATCATTTATGAAAGGAAGAGTTGATGCAGCAAACTTCATTGTTGTCTTATTTTAAGAAGTTGCTGTTGTCACCCCAACCTTCAGCTGCTGCCACCTGATGATCAGCAGCAGTCTGCATTTATGAAGAGCCTCCACCAGCAAAAAGATTACAACTCACTGAAAGCTTTTCAGTTAGCTTTTTTTTTTAAGCAATAAAGTGATTTTTAATTGAGGTATATACATTTTTTAGACATAATGCTATTGCACACTTAGTAGACTGTGTATAGTGTAAATGTAACTTTTATATATAATGGGAAAGCAAAAAATCTTTCTGACTTGCTTTATTGTAATATTTCCTTTATTCTGCTGGTCTGAAACCAAAAACTGTAATATCTCCAAGGTATGTCTGCATGTGATTATACATTAGTATGGTAATGAGTATATTTATTTATAGAATATTTCAATTTTAAATACTAAGAAATGAAAAAACCTGAATACTAGCTCTTGAATACCACTTTTCCAGAATCATTTTTTTTATCATAACTTCAAAATGTTTAAGAACTCTCTCCCCATGAAATGTATAGCAGTACACAAGTCAGTAATGTTTTCTCAAAGGACCCTACCTTGATAGTAGAATGTTCTTTCAAAATGTACTGGTGAGTCTTTTGCTTTGAAGCTGTAGCAAAGCTAGGTTTTCATTTTTAAGTTGTACATTTTCCTGATTCTGTCCTTTGAGTTCTCTTGTTACTGAGTAATAAGGTATGATCTTGCTTGCTAAACTGCATAAACAGATCCCTGTGATAAAATACATATAAAGAAAAAGGCCACTTCTTTTTTCTTGTTGAAAAATAACTTGGGAGAACTTGATAAAAAGTAAAAGCAACAATGCATTTTTTTTTGCAAATTAAGTTTTATTAGCATATAGGTGCAAAACACTGCATTAAAAATGTTTAGTTATTCCTTTTGATCTTTTTTTTTTTTGTAACCAAACTTCTCATTTAAAGGAAACTGTATTCCTGAGCTCTGTTTCCTTCACCATAGTTTTTCCTCTGTAATTAGTCTCTTCTAACTCCGTCCAGTGAATAACATCATAAGCTTGCCTATTCTGAACCACACCCTACTGACCACAGCAACCGTCTCACCACATTGTTTTTCTCTGTTAGCATATACTTTTGAAGTAACTGCTTTGGGATAGGGCATAAAAAATATTAAATAGTTTTCTTTTTGAAAAATATAGCAATATCTAATTGCTATTAAGTGCCAGTAATTCTTAATATGTATAGTTTTATTTTCGCAATTTGTTATTTATCCCAACATCATTATTAATCCTTCTTTCTCTGCTGATTTGAAATATTAATCAAAAATTATATATGTATATATTTTGCTCTTTTAGCCTTTGAATTTCTGTTCAATTAGAATGAAGTAATGCATGTCAAATTTATTTTTGGTGAAAACTATAAAAGTTAAATTTGAAGATTTTTTTCAAAAGCAAATATTTTGGTCCATTATATATATGTATACCTTTATATACAATTTTATATTTTATATGTTTTTACTTGACATTGTATTGTTCATCCCTTACCATGTTTCTGCCTGGTTGGTATTACAAGTATCCTTCACCATCCATATCTGTTAAATTCTTCAGTTTTGATAGTGAATTTGGATGTCTCAGTGGTACTGCCTTATTTGAATTTATTTGATTACCCTAGTGGATAGCAAATAGTATGATAGTGAAGGAAGTATCCAAAAATATATTCAAATATATTTGGCTCCTAAATTTAGATTGTGAGATGTTTTTGGATATTAAAAATTTGTATAATAAGGGATACCTATATTATCAAAGGGTATTGTACTGAACCTGTTGTAGTGGGTTCTTTTGGTCACAGAGAGCAGAAACCCAACTCAAAGTGGCTCAGCGAATAAAAAGGAATTGATTGGCATGCTTAAAAAGGCAATTCAGTGATTGAGTTTATCAGAGACACAGCTAGATTCAGTGGCTCAGTGTTGTAAGGCCTTGCTGTGTGTTGAGTTAGTTCATTTCTTTAACTGCAGAGAAGCTGCTTCTATGCGTTCAGAGAAGATGTCTGCCAATAGCTCTAGATTTACTTCTTAGGTTAGCAGTCCTAGTAGGAAAAATAAATGCTTCTTTCCTAATAGTTACAGCAGATTTTCAATAGATTGTCCCAATAAGCAGCCCACTGTCGCTAGGGAGAATGGAATGGCCAGGCCTGTGTCTCAGCTAACTGGAGGATGAGGTCAGTTCATTCAAACTGTGTCAAATGGCAAGGGAGGAGGTCTTCTGAGGAAAATCATAGTACTTTCACCAGAAGAAGGTACAGAGTACTTACTGATAAACCAATAGATGTCCACACACCTATGCTGTAGTGTGTCATACAATAACTCATTTCTTCCATCACCCTTTCTTTAGTTGGAATACTACAAGACTTTTTCCTTTTAGTGCCAAATTTGGCTTTTAGTTGATGTTCATCTACCAAAGGTTAAAATTGAGCTCTAATAGCCTGTCTAGTGATGAAGATCAGCTAACATGCACTCTTAACACACGTTAATCTGAAAAGCTATTTCATAACCCATCCTTTTACTCGTTTTTAAATTCTTCCAGAAGTGTCATTTTTTTCTTTCCATAAGAGTTACCTGTCTACCTTTGACTTAAATCTTAGTCTTGGTTACCAAAGAACCTTGGCATATTAGACCTTCATTTTTTAAAAGTTTTTGGTGTCTGCTTTTCTATTTGATTCTATTTATAATCATAAAGGTATGTTCTCAAACCCTCTAACTAACAAACATTTCACTCATACGACTTCTCCTTCCTCCTATAGCAGATATGAGAACACCTGCTAGTCTACTTACTTGCCAGTCTGTCACTTCCTGTTTAACTTACTATAGTTCTTCTCTGTTTTCTGCTTTTCAGGGTCACCATTGATATCCAGGGACTTTTGTCTCAGGTGTAAACCTAGTATTACAGTATGTAAAAGCTAAAACGGACTTAAGAGATATTTAACTCAGCTTTTTTTTTTCCATTTTGCTTTAAGTTATTTTGATTATACCAACTTTCTTTTGGCTAGAATTTACATGTATAGCTTCTTTCTTTGTTTAAACCTTTAGGTTCTGTATCCTCATAGTATACATTTGTGTCTATTGAAATCAGCACATAGGTGGATTTTAAAAATCTGCTCTGACAATCTTTTAATTGGAGCATTGACACTTAATATAGTTACTTATATTTAGTTTGCTTTCTGTTTGTTCTGTCTGTTCTAAATGCCTCTGTTGCCCTCTTTGGAATAGATTATTTCTTATCATCCCATATTTTCATTCTGTAGTTGTGAAGTTATGTTTTTTCCTTATTTCTTTAGTTGTTATCCTAGAATAGGGGTTGGCATCTTTTTCTTTTAAGGGACACATAATAAACATTTTCAGTTTTATAGACTATATGGTCTCTGTCATAACTGTTCGGTTCTGCCAGTATAGTACAAAAACATTCATAGGTAATAGGTAACAGTGTAAATTGTGGAGGACTAGATGTAATCAACCAGACAAATGAGGACTGGTTTGAGACCGGAAATTGGGAGAATATTTTTATCTTTAAAGTAAGATAGTGGAAGAGGAACTGTAAGAGTAATTCATTAAAAAAAAAAAGTGGACCTATCAGGAAGATTATAAGGAGAATATTTGTAATGTGAGGGGTGTTTTTAGAATGAGAGGATGGCCACCTTAGTCAAATGGCTGCAGTGTGGTGTGTTAAGATGAGGTTTGAGAAAAAACCTTTGGATTTGACAGCTTTGTGGTCACTAGTGACATCTTTAAAAAACATTGGCAGTAGCTTGCTATGTGGAAAGAGTGGTAAGGGAGTGGAAAGTGGAAATATAGACCATCGATTCCCAAATGCTATTCTCTGGACCAGCAACAAAAGAATTGTTTTGTTTTCCCAACCTCAGAACCATTTTGAGGCCTAGAAATGTATATTTTTAAAATGTTTCCCAGATGATTCTGATAAACACTCATGGCTTGCTGTCAAGATATATTTATGAGTGATTAAAAAAAAAACATTTTGGTGGGGAGTGTGCTGCACAGCTTGCGGGATCTTAGTTCTCCATCCAGGGATCGAACCTGGGTCCTCTGCAGTAAAAGCATGGAATCCTAACCTCTAGACCACCAGGAAATTTATGAGTGACATTTTGAGAAAACCCCTTTTTTCTAACACAAAGCAGTGACCGATAAAGTAACAAAAAGAGATAATTGACATAAATGGGGCTCAAAATAAGGCAAATATTTCCATCTTGGAAAGAGAATGGAACACAGAGCAGTGAGTAGGGCATATGGCTGGGAGCTTTCAGGGAATGCAGCTGAGGTTTTGGCCTCTTTGAGATAATGCAGAAATGTCACTGGAATTGGCTAATCACTGGTAACCACGAGTCCAGGGTAGGTGGGGCCCTTCTATTGAGAATAGTATTTCTGAGTTTGGTTCTAGGGCTGCCATACTATTCATCTTTATAGGTGAGTTATGCAGTATCCTGGAATAGTACAGGGAACAGCCTGTGTGACCATAAGGAGTAGCTTTGCTGCTCTGTTGCCAGAGGCCATAGTTTATATGAGGCTTTATTCCTAGGAATTCAGGAGAACACAAACATAGGTTTCCAACTAAAAACCTCCTGGCTTAAAACATATCTGTGCTGTTACTGCAGGACAGATCTCCTGATTTGAATAGACCAACTGTAAGAAAAATATTTATGAGGTAACTGGGAAAATTAAATGTCAGTTGTATTAAAAATTTTAATTTAAAGGTTAATAGTATTGTAATAGTATTGATTAATAGTATTGTGGTGGTGTTAAAAAAAATAGTAAATAATGGGTTCTTAGTAAATATTGGTATGAAAAACAAGTCTTCCATCAAAAAGTGTACCTATAAAGCTAAATTCTCAAACTAAGTCATCTAATGCTGAGAAAAATGAGAAATAAAATCAAAATCATAAGAGCAATTCACTCTGATGACATTAAAATATTATTCTGAAAAATCCAGTTATATAGAATGTTTAAGGAGGTAAGTAAGCAAGTAGTATCTCTTAAAATTTCAATTATGAAATTTAAATTGAAAAAAGATTGGATGAATATGAAAATAAGATAATCCTTAAGAGTGAAACAAGGTGATTACAAAAAACAACAACATGGTGTTTATGAATGGGAAGTCAGGAGGATGTCAGTTTTTTCCAATATTGATCTATGAAATCCATCAAAATGCCAAGAAGTTTTTTCATTGTAGTTGATACACTGATATTTGAATTTTTTATGGTGGTACATAGTTAAAGTAACATTAAAGAGGAACAAATTGAGGTGATATGCCCTCCAGATAATCGAAGCTTATTATAAAGCTATACTAATTAAGATAGGCTTACTGTTGGTAAATAGACTAGTGAAAAAGATTACAGAGCCCAGAACAGATTGATACTTCTATGGAATTAGCCACATGGCAGAGGTAGCGTTAGGAGTCAGTGGGGAAAGATTAGAATCTTCATTGTGGTGCTGGTTCAGTGGCTAATCTGAATTTGATTTGAGAATAATTATGAGCCCTGTCTTATAACATACATGAAAATAAGTTCTGTATGCATTAAAGACTTAAATAAGAAAAGCAAAGTTTTGGTCTTTTAGGAGAAAATATAGGATAATAACTTTATATCCTTAGGATAAAGGAAGATTTAGAAAAACTATACCAAGAGATAATAGTATATAGGTTTTAGAGCCAGACTGCGTGCTTCAAATCTCAACTTTATCACATTTGGTCCAGTTATGTAAAATTTCTGTGTTTTCTCTTTTGTAAAATGATGATAAAAAACAACCCTCAGGGACAACTTGTGAGTTTTAAATTAAATTATTCATGTGCAATGCTTTGAAAAATGACTAGTACAAACAAACACATAATAAAAGTTAACTGCAATTGCTAATGTTGCTTATTAAAAAAGAAATAGTAACCTGTAAAGGATTGATAAATTTATCAAAACTATAACTTCTGTACAACAAAAGGCAACATGAACAAAATAGAAGAATAAGCTACTGAATGGTAGCAGATATTTGTCACTCATTCAGCTGAAAATTGAATATATAGGATATATAAAAAACTCATTCAAATTAATAGTGAGAAGAGAAATCAAAAAGGGGAACTTGAATAAACAATCATAGCCCCAATGGCAAATGATAGGATGTGTTACTACCCCTTCTTAGTGGTCATCAGGGAAATAAAATTTGAAGTACTGAAACATCTTTTTACATTTCTTATATTGGCAGAAACTCCAGTCTGACAGTACTGACTTTTGGTAAGGAGGCAGAGAAACACAAGCTCTTCCTGGGTGACTGCAATAGTCAGTTGATACAACTACTATGGAGAGCATTTTGTTAGTATCTAGTATAGTTGAAAGATTCTCTCATTGTTTTCTTGGTTATAACTCCATCTAGTTTAATTTCTGTGTATCTGACCTCATCTTTTTACTGTTTTTACTTTCACAAATTTTTGCTTTGTTGGTGATACTCTTTCTTGGTTTTGCTTTATGCATAAGAGCTTTTTGATATATGATGATTAGATTTATGTGATTGTTTTGTCCATCTTAATTCAGTCTTCAGTGAGGCTTTTTTTCATATATAAAGAAAGAAGTTGATTCTGATCCCAGGTACCTACCTCAGAAACATTTGAGATAGTAGAGAACAAATTAATTATTATTTTTACTTTTTGGGTTTTGAATTACTAATATAACAAAACATTGAAAAAATTTTGGCTGCTTTAGAAAGAGTCCAGGTTTGGACAATATATGAAATATTGGGGTCTCAGACTGTTTTCAAGAACTGTTCCTATTCTAAGAGAAGAGTTGGGATTTTTTTGTTCTGAAAGATAGAGTCAACATAATTGTTAAGCCTCTTTTTTGTGTAATATGACTTCTTAATGTTTCACATCTTTTATGTTGCAGTTCTTTTGCCATGAAAATGATTTGCGCAGTCCTGAACACATACCATCCATGCTGATGGGACAGGATCCAATATGAATATAAATGATGGAGGAAGACGACGCTTTGAGGATAATGAACATACGTTACGTATATATCCTGGGACAATTTCAGAAGGGACAATCTACTGTCCGATTCCTGCCAGAAAAAACTCCACGGCTGCTGAGGTGATTGACTCACTTATAAACAAGCTTCATCTTGACAAAACAAAATGTTACGTTCTAGCAGAGGTAAAAGAATTTGGTGGGGAAGAATGGATACTCAATCCAACAGACTGTCCAGTTCAGCGAATGATGTTATGGCCCCGCATGGCTCTGGAAAATCGCCTGAGTGGAGAAGACTACCGTTTTCTTCTGAGAGAAAAAAACCTTGATGGATCAATTCATTATGGTAGTCTTCAGTCATGGCTACGGGTAACAGAAGAACGTCGCAGGATGATGGAACGGGGTTTTCTTCCACAGCCTCAACAGAAGGACTTTGACGATTTATGTAGCTTACCTGATTTGAATGAGAAAACTCTCTTAGAAAACCTACGAAATCGCTTTAAGCATGAAAAAATTTATACTTATGTTGGCAGTATTCTAATAGCTATTAACCCATTCAAGTTTCTTCCTATTTATAACCCCAAATATGTCAAAATGTATGATAACCATCAATTGGGAAAACTTGAGCCTCACATTTATGCTGTGGCTGATGTAGCTTATCATGCCATGCTTCAGCGCAAAAAGAATCAGTGCATCGTTATTTCAGGAGAGAGCGGTTCTGGAAAGACTCAAAGCACAAACTTTCTTATTCATCACCTCACTGCCCTCAGTCAGAAAGGATTTGCCAGTGGAGTGGAACAAATTATTCTTGGCGCTGGACCAGTACTTGAGGTAAGTGTATAAAAATAATTTTTCTTACTCTGAAACATATCTTAAAATTAAAATGTGTTAGATGTGAGAAAATGAAGTAAAACTAAATAGAAGTATAGACATCATTTTTTAGTTACCAAGGAAAACTGGAAGATAGGAGACAGTGTGGAAGATTGAAAGATGTAACAGTGGCAGTATTTTTTTCAAAGAGTAACTTTGGGCCATAGTGATGCAAAGGAAAGAGAAGATTGGAGTCAGATATATCCCCCTGTAAAGGGAGATAGCAGGGGCAGGACTCCTGTCTGTAATTGACTATGGTAATGGGTAGTTGGGGAAAATATTCTTTTCAATATATTTTTGTCTTTGCAGCTTTAAAATCTATGCCTAAGATTGAAATTCTAAGGGTTCATCTTTGAAAATATAGAGAATATGGGAAAAATTTTTTAGTTACGTTTTATAAGTAATACCATCACAGGTAGAGAGGAAACAGAATATACTTTTTGTTTTAAAGCTTAAAGGAGAGTTAATATTACTTGTTTTGAAAGAGTTTTTGTGAGGTGTAATTGCACAGATTTAAACTGTTAATCTGTTACAATTTGATAAATTTGTCATATGTGTGTACCCATTAAACCACCATCACAGTCAAGATACTAAACATATCCGTTATCCCTAAAATTTTCTCATATCCTTTTGCCGTGCCTCTTTTTTACTTCTTCTCTCATCTACAAGAAACCTCTTACGTGCTTCCTATCATTGTAGGTTAGTTTGTACATTTTACAATTCTGTATAAATGGAATCATGTAGTATATGCTCTTTTATGTTTGACTTCTCTCACATGGTATAGTTATTTTGTGTGTGTGTCAATAATCCCTTTTGCTAAGACAATATTCCATATTGCATTGTATGGATTTACCACACTTTGTTTAGTCATTCATCTTTTGATGAACATGTAGGTTGTTTCCAGTTTTTGGTTATTATATGTAAAATATTATGTTTTTAGGAGTGGAATGACTGGATCATATCATGTATGTTTTTGTATTTTAGTCGCTAAGTCATGTCTGACTATTTTGCCACCCCATGGACTGTGTAGCCCACTGGGCTTCTCAGTCCATGAATTTCCCAGGCAAGAATACTGGAACAGGTTGCCATTTCCTTCTCCAGGGAATGGTCCTGACCCAGGGATCGAACCAGCATCTCTTGCATTGGGAGGTGAATTCTTTACCACTGAGCCACCTGGCTAGCCTGGGTCCTATCATAGGTATATGTTTAACTTTTAAAGAAACTGCCAAACTTATGTATAAATTGTACATACTATTTTACATTCCCACCAAGCAGTGTATACAGTTCTTTCTATTCCATATCCTTGCTAACCTTTGATATAGTCATCCTTTCTAATTTTAGCCTTCAAATAGGTATACAGTGGTATCTCATGATTTTAATGTGTATTTTATAATACATTCATGATGTGAACACCTTTTCATGTGTTTATTTGCCACTTATATATCTTCTTTGGTCAAGTGTATGTCAAAATCTATTGCCCAACTTGTTACTGTTGTATTTTGAGAGTTCTTTGTGTATACTGGGTGCAAATCTGTTATCAGACATGTGTTCTGAAAATATATACACATCTTCTCCCAGATTTAACCCTCTCTTTTTTGGAATTTAAATTTTGAAATTTTCATAATGAAGTAAGTTGATTTACAGTGTTGTGTTAGTTTCTGGTATACTGGAAAGTGATTCAGTTATATATATCCCTGGTGGCTCAGATGGTAAAGAATCCACCTGTGATGCGGGAGACCTGGGTTCAATCCCTGGGTTGGGAAGATCCCCTAGAGGAGGCATGACAACCCACTCCAGTATTCTTGCCTAGAGAATCACATGGACAGAGGAGTCTGGTGGGTTCCATGGGGTCGCACAGAGTCAGACACAACTGAGCGACTGAGCATGCACGCACACACATGCACACATACTCTTTTTCAAATTCTTTTCCATTATGGTTTATTACAGGATATTGAATATGATTCTTTATATAAATAATTATAAATCATATAATCATATAATATGATTATACAATAGGACCTTGTTGTTTATCTGTTTTATATGTAGTACTATGTATTTTTTGGGGGCTCCAAAATCACTGCAGATGGTGACTGCAGCCATGAAATTAAAAGACGCTTACTCCTTGGAAGAAAAGTTATGACCAACCTAGACAGCATATTCAAAAGCAGAGACATTACTTTCCCTACTAAGGTCCGTCTAGTCAAGGCTATGGTTTTTCCTGGGGTCATGTATGGATGTGAGAGTTGGACTGTGAAGAAGGCTGAGCGTCAAAGAATTGATGCTTTTGAACTGTGGTGTTGGAGAAGACTCTTGAGAGTCCCTTGGACTGCAAGGAGATCCCACCAGTCCATTCTGAAGGAGGTCAGCCCTGCGATTTCTTTGGAAGGAATGATGCTAAAGCTGAAACTCCAGTACTTTGGCCACCTCATGCGAAGAGTTGACTCATTGGAAAAGACTCTGATGCTGGGAGGGATTGGGGGCAGGAGGAGAAGGGGACGACCAAGGATGAGATGGCTGGATGGCATCACGGACTCGATGGACGTGAGTTTGAGTGAACTCCAGGAGTTGGTAATGGACAGGGAGGCCTGGCGTGCTGCGATTCATGGGGTCGCAAAGAGTCAGACATGACTGAGCGACTGAAACATCAGTCGCTGATGTTTCTGCTAACCCCAAAGTCTTAATTTGTCCCTCTTTCACCCCCTTTTTCTTTGGGTAACCATAAGTTTGTTTTCTATGTCTGTGAGTCTGTTTCTTAGCAGTGAAAAGCTTAAGAAAGAAATCATGCCCAGGACCAGATGGATTCACTGATGTATTCTACCAAACATTTAAAGAAGAATTAACACAAATCCTTCAAAATTCTTCCAAGAAATAGAACAGGAGGGAGGAAAAGTTTCTAATTTTACAAGGTCCAAAATAATTCACTGATACTAAAATTAGACAAAGACACCACAATGTAAGAAAACTACAGACCAATATCCCTTGAAACAGAGAAATTCTTAAGGAAATGCTAGCAAACAATTCAGCAAAATATAAAAGAAGTATTATGGTAAAGTAGGATTTATATTAAGGAATGAAAGATTGGTTAAACAATATAAAAATAAATGCAGTGTTAAACATTAATAGACTAAAGGACAAAAGCTACACCATTATCTGAATAGATAGCAGTAAAAGCATTTGACAAAAACAACACCCTTTCATGATTAAAACAAGCAAACAAACAAAAGATACTCTTCAACAAACAGAATAAGAAGGAACTTTCTCAATCTGATTAAGAACACCTATTTATAAAAATATAGGTTAAAAATGTACTTAATAGTAATGCTTTGATCAGAAAGAAGATACAAATGTCTGCTCTCACCATTTCTTTTTTCTTTTCTTCTCTGTCTCTCTTTTATTGAAGTATAGTTGATTTGCAATGTTGTTTTAGTTTCTGGTGTACAACAAAGTGATTCAGTTACACATATATATGTACACACACATACGTACACATACTCTTTTTCATATTCTTTTCTGCTATAGGTTATTACAAGATACTGAATATAGTTAATTCCCTTTGCTATACGGTAGGATCTTGTTGTTTATATGTTTTACAGATAATAATGTGTATCTGCTAAGCTCAAATTCCAAATTAATCCCTCTCCAACCTCTTTCCCCGTTGGAAACCAAATATTTTCTGTCTATGTGAGCCTGTTTCTGTTTCATAAATAAGTTTATTTGTGTCATATTTTAGATTCTGCATATGAATGATATCCTATGGAATTTTCTTTCTCTTTCTGATTTCACTTAGTATAATACCTCTAGGTCCATTTATGTTGTTGCAGAAGGCATTATTTTATTCTTTTTTATGGCTGAGTATTGTTCCATTGTTTACATATCAATTCAGTTCAGTTGCTCAGTCATGTCTGACTCTTTGCAACCCCATGGACTGCAGCACGCAAGGCTTCCCTATCCATCACCAACTCCTGGGGCTTGCTCAAACTCATGTCCATCGAGTCGGTGATGCCATCTAGCCATCTCATCCCCTGTCATCTCCTTCTCCTGCTTTCAATCTTTCCCAGCATCAGGGTCTTTTCCAGTGAGTCAGTTCTTTGCATCAGGTGGCCAAAGTATTGGAGTTTCAGCTTCAGCATCAGTCCTTCCAATGAATATTCAGGACTGATTTCCTTTACAATTGACTAGTTTGATCTCTTTGCAGTCCAAGGGACTCTAAAGAGTCTTCTCCAACACCACAGTTCAAAAGCATCAATTCTTCGGCACTTAGCTTTCTTCACAGTCCAACTCTCACATTCATACATGACTACTGAAAAAACCACAGCCTTGACTAGATGGACCTTTGTCATCTAAGTAATATCTCTGCTTTTTAATACACTGTCTAGGTTTGTCATGGCTTTTCTTCCAAGGGTCAAGCATCTTTTAATTTCATGGCTGCAGTCACCATCTGCAGTGATTTTGGAGCCCAAGAAAATGAAGTCTGTCACTGTTTCCATTGTTTCCCCATCTATTTGCTGTGAAGTGATAGGCCATGATCTTTGCTTTTTGAATGTTGTATTTTAAGCCAGCTTTTTCACTCTCCTCTTTCACTTTCATTAAGAGGCTCTTTAGTTCTTCTTTGTGTTTGCCATAAGGGTGGTATTTTCTGCATAGTTTTGGTTATTGATATTTCTCCCAAAAATCTTGATTCCAGGTTATGCTTCATCCAGCCCTGCATTTTGTATGATGTACTCTGCATATAAGTTAAATAAGCAGGGTGACAATATACAGCTTTGACATATTCCTTTCCCTATTTGGAACCAGTCCATTGTTCATGTCTGATTCTAGCCATTTCTTCTTGATTTCCGTACAGATGCCACATCTACATCCATTCATTTGTCTACATCCATTCATCTGTCCATGGATATTTAGGTTGTTTCCATGTCTTGGCTCTGGTAAATAGTGCGACTGTGAATATAGGGGTGCATGTATCTTTTCAAATGAGATTTTTCTCTTGAAATATGCTGAACAGTGGGACAGGTGAATCATATGGCAGTCTACTTTTAATGGGAAAAAGGCTGCTGTCAGTGAGTGATGACTTCTTGTTAGGTCAAATAAAGATAACCCTTTGAATGAGGTTTTCTAGGAAAATGCCAAATAGGTCAAATTGTGACGAATATCTATGGGACAGGGCTTTGACTGTAGTCTGATCTTTACAGTGGTTTCTAGGTGAGACTGCTTTTTGAAAAAATTGTAATTGTAGGGTGTTGGTTTTCTTGTCAGTGTGGAGCTAGGGAGAGGGAATTGGTAATCAGGTGTTAAAATGCCATCAGTGCTTGCTTTTCTTACTGAAATTCAGCTGTTTTCTTTGATTAAATGTTATTCTTATAGGGGATTACTCTAAGCCTTTCATTAACTTCCAGATTCATCAAAAAGTTGATTTTGACAATTTTTGTTAGTCTTATTTATTTTATGAAGGGGAGAGGGGTTTCAGAGACCTTGACCATTTTCTCTGATCTCATCCTTAGTAATCTTTTCAAGAGACCTAAGTAATAAAATGTATTTTATATATTTACTCCTGTGGTTTCTATTTCTGCTGTTTTCTTTCCTTACATTGATCTGTATTTGAACATGGTATCATTTTCCTTCTGCACGAAGGATTTCCTTTGTTTCTTTTAGTGTGGGTTCACTTGTGATGAATATTTTCACATTTGTATGTCTGAAATTGTCTTTTATTTGCTTTTTTTTTAATGTTTACTTTTAAAAGTAGAGATTAAAATTAAAAAATACCGTTAGAGTAGAATTGTATAAATGATAAAACATACTAATTTGTGTAGTCATCTGTATGCAGTGGATGCAGAGTAGTTCCACTGTCCCTGGAAAACTCCCGGATGCTTTTCCTTATTTTCATACCCTCTGCCCTTCCGTACTCCCATTAACTTGTGGAGACAATTTGTTTGTTCTTCCTTCTTTTTTTTTTAAATGTCATATTAATGAAAACATACAGTATGTAATGTCTTAAGACTGCCTTCTTTCATTCAGCAGTATGTATTGAAGATTTCATTTAAGTTGTTGAATATGTGAGTTCAACCGTGGGTTCTTAAATTTCAATTTTATTGAGATATAACTTGAAATAATATATAGCCACTTAAAATGTATGGTTTAGTGATTTTTGATAAATGTATATGCCAGGTAACCACCATCATAGAATCAAGTTATAGAATATTTTCATTACCCCTGTGTCCCTTTTTTAGACATTTCCCACTCCTACCCCATTCCCAGACAGCTTCTAATCTGCTTCTTGTTACTCTTGTTTTGCCTTTTCTAGAATTTTATAATATGTACTTTTGTGTGTGGTTTCATAGCATAACGTTTAATATTTATCAATGTTGACATCTGTATCAGTAGTTTCATCTTTATTGCTAGGTAATATTTCATTGCATGGTATATACTTGGATTATAACTTAGGAAGCTTATATTTTTTTTATTCTTTCTAAAATAGTATTGTAGTTTCTTTTTAAATAGGCAAAATACAGTATAGTATATTGCATGATGAAACTTTATTTCTTCTATACTATTCTAAATTGTAATTGTTTTGATGTAATTATTCTTTTCCCAGCCTGTTATTTCAGTTTAGCAAGATTTTAAAATGTATATATGTATTAAATATATATTATATATAAATGTATTAAGAAAATTTGCTGGCACTGGAATGTGAAAGTGAAATCTGATTTGTAATGAGCGAAACGTTTTTACAATTAAGACTTAGTTTACTCAGTAGCATAAAATGCAATCTACTTGACTTTATTGCAGATACTAGTTACTTTACCTGAAGTATGAGAGCCTGAAGCTATAAGTGAATTGCTTTTCTAGCATCTCTTTAGCAGCTTTTTCCTGTTGAGATGATCTAAGGATATTCCATTTTAAAAAATAGAATTATTTATTTTGACAGGCCTTTGGAAATGCAAAGACAGCTCATAATAACAATTCGAGTCGTTTTGGCAAGTTTATTCAAGTGAATTACCAAGAAACAGGCACTGTGCTTGGGTAAGTAGCAGCACCAGGCTTTGGAGATGTTTAAATGTTTGCCGTTGCCCCTTTATAAACCATAGGTTTTTCGTTTATCTTTAATGAAAATAGTGACCTTAGTATTTACATTAAATTTTTTTTTCTCAATTTTTTTTTCTTTTGGAAAAGTTCAAACCTGGAACTTTTCTAGGAAAAGTTCTAAAAGGAAAGTTCTAAGAATAGTGTACCATCCATCCACCCGTACTTGGATTTATAAATTGTTAACAACTATATGCATTTGCTTTGTCTTTCTTCCTTATGCATATATTCGTTTTTAAAAAATTACCTTTGAGTAAGTTGGGTACATAACTTGACCCCTTGAAATAATTACTGTATTTCCTAAAGCAGCCACAATGACATTTTCCTGTATACTATTTTATACTCAGGGTATTTAATTTTGTCATAGTTATAGTTTTTGCTATTACAGTCTGTGATCAGAGTCCTCTGGTTGTGCCAGCAGTATTCTTTATAGCTTTTAAAAAATTAATAGACTATTTTTAGAACAGTTCTAGATTAATGACAAAAATGAACAGAATAGGGAGTGTTCCCTTATGCCTCTTCATGCTATCCCCTAGTTTCCTCTGTTGACAGTATCTTGCCTTAGTGTGTTCCATTTGTGTTGTTCAGTGAATGGGCTTTGATAAGTGTATAAAGGTATAGTTTCACTGCCCTAAAAATCCTCTGTGCCCCACGTGTTCATCCCTTTCCACCCACTAACCTTTGGCAGCTGCCCATTTTTTCACTATCTTAATAGGTTTGCCTTTTCCAGAATGTCACATAATTGGAAATTATATAGCATATAGTCTTTACAGATTGCATTCTTTCTTCTTTAGCAATATTTATTGCAGAATCTTCCATGTCTTTCATGGCTTGGTTTTATTGGATTAATAAATTTTGGAGTCATTAACATCTTTATGGTTTTTAGACATGTTTTTTAGCTTTTTATATTTCTTATTGAGTTTATTCATAAATATTGTTATTTTTAATGTTTTATTTTTATTAAAAGTGTGATTTTTCTCTTACATTATATCTTCTAAAATTGTACATTACTTGTATGTGTTAGTTGCTCAGTTGTGTCCGACTCTTTGCGACCCCATCAACTGTAACCTCCCAGGCTTCTCTGTCCATCGAATTCTCCAGGCAAGAATACTGGAGTGGGTAGCCATTCCCTTCTCCAGAGGATCTTCCTGACCCAGAAATTGAACCTAAATCTCCTGTACTGCAGGTAGATTCTTTACCATCTGAGCCACCAGGGAAGCCCCAATTACTTCTATTGATTTTTATATTAATTTTATATCTTACTATCTTGCTGAATTATTGTTTGTATTAGTTTTACTATTGGTTGTTTCTCTTACCATTTCTACGTTTATTATATTATCTAAAATAGATAGTTTAACTTTTTTTTCTGTTCCTATATCTCTGATTATTTTCTATCTTGTTTGATTGCATACCTCCTAAACTATGATAATATTTTTCTAGATACTTGTGTGAATGCCTTTACTTTTCTTTACTAAGTAGAATATTGGCTTTAGGACATTTTTATCATGTTAATGAATTGAGCATTGATTTTAATGTTCTTTGAGTATTTTTGTCAGTAATGGCTACTGAATTTTATTAAAGGCCTTTTTGGCATCCACGGAAATTAGTCTGATCTTCACTCTTGAATTTATTAATATTATCATTATTTTCCCAATATTGGATCATTTTGCATTCCTGAGAAAAGATTCTCATTTGATCAATACAAAGACACAAACACCCACAGACATACACATACAGACATATTTTTATACATACATATGTAAACTGGTTGTTGTGTTGTGTGCTAGTTTTTATTTATGATTTTTATATCCATATTAGTAAGTACTGTGTACTCACTATCTATGGGAGTTCTTCCTTACATCCTTTTTCCTTCTTGAATTGAATCATATGTGTCTCTTTTTTCATTTATAATATTCTGGTCATTGCTCTATAATAAATCCTGTCAGCTCAGTATGATAGCTGCTAGTTTGCCTGTTTTCTCCACTAGTTTGTAAGCCCCTTGAAAACAGGTAGTATATCACTTGAAAACAGGTAGTGTATCACTTACTTCTGTATTTGAACAGTGCTTACACAGTGCCCAGTTAATGAGTGCTTACTGAGGAAATTGGCAAGCTATAAACACATTTATTCCAGGATGTGGCAACAGCATCGGTATGTAAAGAAAGTATATCTTTGAGCCTTATTTAGTAGCCTAGCCAAAGTATAATATTTGAAAGAATGTACTGTGGTATTGAGCGTGGAAAGAAAGTAAAGTCTGTGTCATTGTAGACACTGAGTGCCATGTTTTGAACTCCTGACTTTATTTTGCTTTATGGAAGTTAAAAAAAATAGGGGTTTATGAATTTAACGTGGATAACACTAACAATGTCCATAACACAATTATAATGGTAAATATACTCTGGAAGGCAGCTATGCTCACCACTGTACCACCGATGATAGTGGAAAATGTACTCTGAATAGTATTCTTTAGACTTTTGCATCTTTTCTAATAAAATATTTGTCTACCTTATATTAGGCTTTTATTATTTATATCAACCAATTCTATTTTTATTCTAGTGCCTATGTTGAAAAGTATCTACTGGAGAAGTCTAGACTCGTTTATCAAGAGCATAATGAACGGTACATATTTTAATTTGTGTAATTGAGATTGTAATTAAATTGAGTGTAACACTTGTATCATACAGATTGACTTTTCAGATCTTTGTGTGTTATGACTTTTAATTCAGTTTATACCATGCATAGCTTTACATGTAATTGCTGTTTCTGTCATGGGAAGAATACTGTACTTTTGAAGATGCTGTGAGATATTTTTAATGACTATGTAGAATTGCTGTCTTTTCTAAATTCTAGGAAGACTATCAGAACAGGAAAATAGTGGTGTCTTAGGTGATTTGTTTTGTCTTGGGATCTTTTGCCATGTCTTAGTGTTCTTTCTCTAATTTGAGCAAAGTTTTTAATAAAGCTTTTAACTTTATTATAATCTTTGAGGTATATGGAATTTCAGAGATGATATATATGTAACTTCCTTTAGATGAGGAAGCCAAATATCAGGGAGGTAAATGATTTGCTTCATGTTACAGTGAGATAAAATGAAGAGCCAGACCATGAAGTTAAACAAGCCTACATTCAAGTATTGGATATGCCTCTGGCATCTCACCTAGCTTCTCTGCTTCTTAGATACTTTTTCCTATTTTGTAGATGGGAAACAATCCTTTAGTTGTTTAGAAGATTAAATGAAACAATGTTTATGAAATGCTTAGTGTAGTCCTTTTATATAATAAAGGTTCATTAAGCATTATCCTATGTTACTTTTCTCTATACTTTGTGTTGTTAGTGTTGTACAAATGTTTATAACAGTAGACTCATCAGTATAGATTTATGGTTATTGCTTTTTGCCAATGTCTAGTTAGAGGGGAAAAAGCGTTATAAACAACACAGACATTTATACTACCTTTTACAATATTTACCTATGTAGTTACTGTTACTGATACTGTTTATTTCTTCATGCTTGATTGAATCTTATCTTCTTTAATTTCAGCCATAAAAGCTCCTTTTAGAATTTTATGGGGTCCATCTGTTAGCTGTGAAGTGTTTAGTTTTGATTTATCTGGGAATATCCTAATTTCTTTTTTATTTTTGAGGATAGTTTTGCTGGATATATAATTCTTGATTTTTTTTTCCTTTTGGTACTTTGAATCTGTTTTCCTTTCCATTGCTCTTGATGAAAAATCAGGTGGTAATCTTACATTAGGATCCCTTGATGAGGCATTTCTCTCATGGTGCTTTGAAAATTTTGTCTTTGTATTTTAATAGTTTTAATTCGTCCAGATGTGGATCTCTGAGTTTTTTTCTCCTGGAGTGCATTAAGTTTCTTAGATGCAGAGGTTAATGTTTGTCCTCAAATTTGGGGGGGCTTTGATCATTATTTTTTTCAAATATTCTTTCTCTTTTTTTCTTCTGCTTTTGGCACTCCCATTGTGCATATATTGGTGTTCCATATTGTGCATTTGTTGGTGTCTGTTTAATGGTGTCCCACAAATCCTGAGACTGATAATTTTTCTTTCTCTTCCTCAGACTAGCTAGCTTTAACTGACCTTTTTTCAAGTTCACTGATTCTTTCTTCTGCCTACAAATCTTCTGTTGAGCTCCTCTAGATAGGTTTTCATTATATTTTATTTTTCAACCCTAGAATTACTTTCTGATTATTTTTTGTAATTTCTGTCTATTCATCGATAGCTTCTATTTGACGAGACATCATTCTCATGCTTTAGTTCTTTAAACATGATTTTCTTTAGTTTTTTTGAATTTATTTAAAACAGCTAATTAAAAGCCCTATCTAGTAAGTTAGTCCCCAGACTGCCCCAGGGACAGTTATTATTGATTGTTTTTTCTCCTTTGTATGTGTTACAGTTTCTGGTTTCCTTGTATGACTCAAATTTTTGTTGAAAATTCGACATTTAAAATAATAATTGGACTTTTAAAATAATCATTTGGGAGCTGTAGATACGAGTTCCTCCCCCTCCTAGGACTTGTGGTTGTTAATTTTGTTCCTGCTGTTTGTTTTGTGAATTTTCTGAGCTAATTTGAAGTCTAATTTTTTCTCGAGTTTAGCCATTTCAATACTTGCTTGGTTAGCTTGTTGTTTTTTAGTTACTAAGTTGTGTCTGCCTCTTCTGTGACCCCATGGACTGTAACCTGCCAGATTGCTCTGTCCATGGGGTTTCCCAGGCAAGAACACTGAAGTGGGTGGCCCTTTCCTTCTCCAGGGGATCTTCCCTACCCAGGAATCAAATTCGCGTCTCCTGCATTGGCAGGAGGATTCTTTACCACTGAGCCACCAGGGAAGCCCTTGGTTAGCTTCTCAGTGGCAGTTGGTCAGCCGTGTCCAGATCTTTGTGATCCCATGGGCTGTAGCCTGCCAGGCTTCTCTGTCCATGGAATTCTGCAGGCAAGAATACTGGTCTCCAGGAGACCTTCCTAACCCAGGGATTGAACCTGGGTCTTCTGCTTTGCAGGCAAATTCTTTACCGTCTGAGCCACCAGGGAGTGATTGAACAGAGAGTTCCATAAATGGTTGGTAACAGTAAGTCTTCTAGTGTTTGTTTCAGGGACCATGACTTTTAACTCCTAGGCAGGCATTTTATAATTCTGCCTTAGTCTTTACTACCTGCTTGTGGAGATCTTCCGAGTTAGTGATAGGTGAGAGCTTAGTATTTCCTCTTGTCTTTGCTGAGTAGACGTGCAGCCCTGGACATGGGCACAACTTTATGCATGCATATGGCCTTCTAGATTCCCAGGAACATATTGGAGCTTTTTAAAGCCTCTATGGATGTCTCATTTCCCAGCATTTCTCTTTAAGTTGATTGGTTAGCCAACAGTTTGCCCTAATATTTATTCATCGGTTCAGGCAGCTGGTATGTTAAAAAAATTGCCACTAATTGTTTCTTACAAATGTCTCTGAAACAAAGATTTTCATACCGGGGTAATAACTCTGAATCGCATCAAATAAAGATACCAGTAGTAATGAAAGTGACTTCAACCATGGAACTACCAGACAGTTCAAATAATGATATTTTTTAGGGAATGAGGTTCTAAATGAACTTCACCCCTGTTCTGCCCTCTTCTGGAAGCTGCCAGACTTCTGGTGTCCACCTCAGTTGTAAGTTGTTGGTGTTGAAAGCTACATGTATCTGGTAAGCAGGAGATGGACTAGAGCAAGTTAAAAGGCCACCAAGGTTCTGTTTATACTGAAATTCAGCTCTTTTTCATAAATAAACACTCTCTAGATTGCTTTACATTTTTGGTTAATTTCTAGAGTTGATTCTGACAAATTTGCTAGTTTTCTAATTGGTCTTGTGGAGGGAATTTTTAGAGGTCTTTAGTGTATTGCCGCTTTCACCTTTGTCTTTTGATTCAGCATACAAAACATTTATCTTATTTTGTACTACTCATTATTTGGCCGTCCCTTGTGGCTTGTGTAATCTTAGTTCACCTACGAGGGATTGAACCTGTGTCATGGCAGTGAAAGCACTGAGTCTTAACTGCTAAACTGCCAGAGAATTCCCCTGTAGTATTTCAGTAGAGTTTATCACCTTTGTATTAAAAAAATGAAGCAAAGCTGAAACAGTTTATAAATTAATTTCTTTTTCTTGTTAAATGATAACCATAGACCATGTTCATTATAAAACCATACTTCTTTGTTTCCAACAGGAACTATCATGTATTCTATTACCTTCTGGCAGGAGCAAGTGAAGAAGAGAGATTATCATTCCATCTTAAACAACCAGAAGAATATCATTATCTCAATCAGGTGAGAGTTCATGAATATCATTTTAAAATGTAAGGCGTTATTAAATTTTAGCTCTTGAGAAAAGTTTTTTCCCTAGTACTTTGTTTTTGAAACCTGGTTGGTAGTGGCTATTAACTAGCATTTTCATGTATACTATCTAAAAATTTATGTGATGTACTTCTCAAATTTAAAAATTGTTTTTATTCTTATATAAATCATAAAAGATAGTTATGTGCCTTTTGCTTTTTGTGAGACTCTTTGAGAGAATAATAAACTGTTTATAGATACCTCTAATTTAGAAAAATGGTTTACACTTTTCAATAAGTAAAGTGATTTACCTTTTACAGACCAGAGCATGTTAAATGTTACTAATGATTAATGCTTGCCCTAACAAAGGATTACTGAAACTTGTATTTGCATGTTTTGAAGCCTAATATATATACCTCTTTGCATGATATTATGATACTGACTTAGAGTATGATTATTTTTATAATTTAGTGATTTTTGATCTCTTAAATGCTTTGCATCTCCAAGACTCTTCAGAACCACTCAAAATCAAACTTGGTATCAGAACATTTTATGAGTCTTGCTAACTCTTTATTGTAAGTTACTTTTGAGATCCTTGCTTGGGTGGTTGTGAAGAAGAGGGAAAAGGTAACATACTGGTATTTAGGTAGGTATATGTTTGGTTTGCATGCTTGTAGTAGGATAAGAGTCTAATAAATTTGATGATATCTTATCTAAAATTACTATATTTCTGAGTGGCTTAGGTTGCTTTTCAATAGGTAATCTTGATTTTTCTTTTCCATTTTTCTTAAAGCAGGATTGCTTCACCGTGGAGGGGGAAGATTTGAGGCATGACTTTGAACGCTTACAACTAGCCATGGAAATGGTAGGATTTCCTGTCTCTTATACACATCTCTGTATAGCTGATATTTCATAATTTTGAAATTACATATTTATAGAAGCTAACATAATTCTGTTACTATATTGAGAATTTAAAAATTATTTAAAATATAATTTCTTGGTATAATATGAGACATTTTTACTGTATTGAAGTAAGTATATTAAAAAAATTATTGATTTAGCTTTAGAGTTTTTCCCCTTCCCTGTTTAAACTATTTGCCTTATATTTGGATGATAAAATATTTTCCTTTTGAAAAAGTAGCAACTGCTGATAAAATGAGCTGATGTGCATGTGTGTAGTATGTCTGAATCTTTGCTAGCCCACAGACTAGCCCACCAGGCTCCTCTGTCCATGGGATTTCCCAGGCAACAGTATTGGAGTGGGTTGCCATTTCCTTCTTCAGGGGATCTTCCCAAATCAGGAATCTTACATCTTCTGCATTGGTAGGCAAATTCTTTAGTGCTGTCGCCACCTGGGAAAGCCCCTAAAATTAATACTAGAGAAATCTGGAGTTTATTGCTCCTCTTCCAGATCTTTTTGTAATTACTGGCCATACTATACATATTCTTGTTAACTTAGGGTCAGTATTTGCAGACTATGGGACTCAACAGTTATTATAAATTTCAGAGTAACTGAACAGTAGCAAATATGGATTGGTTATAATAATATATGACTCCCAGAATCTGAATATTTATGTAGTTGTTTTGTGCTGCTATACAAAATAACTTTTCTTTGGATAACAGCGATACTACCTGAACACTACATCTAAGAGATCATTAGAAGAGTGTAATAATCATTACTTCTACCTAACTAATCTGCCTTACTTTCAGATAACAAAGAAACCCCTCAGACAGAGCTGGGATGATTATTGCTTTGACTCTGAGCCGGTCAGTACAAGTGCCTAAGTATCCTGTGTTCCTGCTAAAGGACCCTTTTTGTGACCTAGTTAGGAAGAAAGTCAGCTGAAATACAAACATAGAATCTAGGAAAGAAGATAAATCAGTGTTTATTTTATTGGAATTGACTTTTTTCTTTATGTGTGGTTTATTAAAACAATTTACCTTATTTGGATTTTGGGGGGCTATATTTAGACTATATTCAGTATTTATTTTGAAAAATAATGCATTGATTGAATTCCTAATTTCAGCATTGTTATGGATCATTATAACCTATAGGGTTTTTTTCCCTTGACATTTATTTATTTATTTCAATTCTTATGTGGTAGTTTAGTTACCCTCCTATTATGGGTAGTATTTATTGTTTATTTTAAGAAGTTGTATCCTTCCAGTTTTATGTGTCTGTTAACAGTCTTTTCACATAGTGAATGCATGCATTTTTTTAATACCAAGAGAGGCTATAGCCTCTATGTAATTTTCTAAAAAATTAAGAATTGAAATTCCTTTAAATAAGATTATTTTATGTTTCAAATTATGTATGATTTAAAGGCATATATGATGTAATATAAAATGAGTAGGTAAATTTAGCATTATTTGTTATAATTTATAAAAACAACTTTTAATTGTAAATAGAACATAAAAAATCTTTTTCCTTCAGTTTGCAACTAGGTCAGATGTGAAAGGCTGAAAACACACACTCATCTATATATTCATTAACTAATGAACTAATAATGTATTAACTACTCCTCCTGGAAACGTACTTTGTCTTAATCCTGCTTTAAATAACTATCACTTTAATTCTCACTGCATGTGATTACAAACTCTGCTAATTGCAAGACTATCAGATTTTTGAGTAGGTTTAGTAATTTTTCCTTCAGTTTAATTGCAGTTCCGTTTCATAATCAAGTAATTTGCAATTTCAGATTTGATGTTTTAGAAAATAAATTTTAGACAGTAAGTTTATAGATACTGATAATTTTTAGTAGAAAAATTTTATGCTGTTTTTTCTCTCTTGAGACGCTTCCATCTTTTGCTTAGTATGCCAGTTGATTGTGCGTACCTCATTGGGAAGTAGGTAGGAGACTGGGAAACTCATATAGTGAATATAAGACTTGATTGCCTGTACAGAACTTACAGTGAGATTGCCAGCTGGTCTGCTATTTAGACAGTCTAAGTAATGCTTAAGAATTTTTAGGTTCTGAAGTAGGTAGACCTGATTAGAAAACTGGCTCATCTACTTGTTAGTTTTGAGAACTCAAGCAGGTGACTTATCTTTTTGTTTTCATCTCTTCTCTAAGGGAAAATAATGGTCTTTAACTTTTGTGAGTATTAAATTAGTGCATCTACAGAGCTTAATGTATTGCTTAATGCTTAATAAGCACACAGTAAGTGTTTCTGCTATTGCCACCATTGAAAGCATTATTATCCATCTTTTCCTTTCAGAAGAAATTTGTAGCCACACTCTCCTACTCCCTTAATATTACTTTCATCACTATCCTCTTATTTATTATGTTTTCAAATCTGTTATCATTGGAACTTTAATTTTTCTGCTTTTTCTTGCAAGGTAATTTTAATGGAAGCAAGTAGACTATCTGAGGATTTTTTGCTTAATTCTTTCCTCTTCGCACCTCCTCATATCATATTTGGGGGCAAAGTAAACTTGTTTCAATCTGAGTTTTTAGAACTTATGTAACTAGCTTTATGGGAAGAGAGGATTAAGGAGGATTCTGCCGTTTGTGCTATATTACTTAATATACATTGTATGAAATTGTATAAGTGATCCCAAGGGGAATTTGAGTGAGAAAATTGCTTTTAACAAGGGACCTGTTGTTGCCCATTGTATTAATTCCTTAAAAGAAATTAAATCACCTATTAATAAAACAAGCTCAAGCAACTAGTGTTCCATGAAAGATAGCGGAGGACTTAGAACAGATTTTGGTGTAACTTAGAACAGATTTTAGTGTAACCTCCTCTGTTATTTGGGTGACTTATTTAACCGCTGAGTCTATTTTCTTTCCTATAAATATAGGTATAATAAAATGTACATATGCATAATTAACTTCTTGTGTTTTGAGAATTTAAAGATTGTATATGGCAAGTGACTGATATTGACTGGTATGTAGAAGATATATGGTAAATGCTAATTTTCCTTCTTTAAATGATAATCTATTCTAATCATTTTACCTTGAAGCTGGTTCTGAGTAACTTCAATGTAAACAGTTTCACCTAATTTAAAATTTTTCTGAATTAAACTTTAAATAGTCGGGTCCAACTATCAGACGAGTTTAGTGAGAATTGCCAGAATGGGTCTCAGGATACTGAACACCATGCTGCAAAGGGATTAAAACGTCATATTCTCAGTGAGGCCAAGCTTTCATCCTGGTCATTACTGCCTTTATAGGAACCCAACCATTTGTATTGTACTTGACCTCCCATTTTCCCATGAAGTAGACCTGCTGCAGGAATCCTATGCAACTGGACGGGAACCTTTGAATCCATAATATTTACATTCTCCATATCTTAAGTATTTCTACAGCATGACACTTTTACTGTTATTCACTGTCCAACAGTTTATACATTTGGGGTCACTCCCTCAAATTCTGCCTTTTTGGCTTTATGCCAGTGCAGTACGAAGGTCTCTGCATGCTGCACAACTTCCTTTGCAAATGCTTTTCCATTTAAAAACCATTACCATCCATATTATATTTGATCATTATAAAACCACTGGTTGTAGTTAGTATGATTACCTTTTACACAAGAAGCAACAGTGGCTCAGAATTTAAGTGACTTCCCCCGTGGTGATGAAGCAATTTAATAATGTAATTGGGATTCAAATCAGGCTATGTTTTTTATATTCTTTTTTCTTAAATGATCTTCAGCATCTTTACTAACTCTCAAAGTCAGTTATTCAGATTTATGTCCTATATTATCAATTAGTAGCTATAAAAAAGTATAATTTTTATAAACAGCATTCTAAGAAATATAGACAGTGTATGAGAAACATGGGTAATTTGATTTTGCTCTTCACTTTCTCTCCCTTAAAATACTTCCTACATGCCAGGCTTGTTGTAGGTACTTATAAATCATCTCATACAAAGGGAAAAAATCCTGATAGCTTGAAAGAATATTTTGGTATATTTGTGGGGAGTGTGCAGTGGCATGTTATCATGTAAGACTAGAGCCTGAGCTGAGTTTGACAATAGGAATCAGCTGTCTTCTTTCAGTGGAAAGGGTTTTAACAGTTGTTGATTGGTTCCCTACCTCATTCTTTGACCTTTACTGTTTTGTTGTTTTCTGAATGACCTCCAACAGCCAGTATTTGTGTCTGGTGCTTGAAATCTTTTCTTAGAATCCTGGAAGGCCTTGTGCTCTTGCCTGGTCCTGTAAAATTACCTAGGAATTAACAGCTTATCTCCAGAACTGATGAGAGGTGATATATAAGTGTTATGGCTCCTTCACCTTTCTATTTTTTATACTGTTTCCCAGAGGTTACTTTGGAATTAAAGTCCAGTTACCCACCTTGGTAGCTATTTTAATATGGTACTCTATTTAGGCAACGTTGCCTTCCCTACATTCCAACGCTACTTGTACTGAATCTTGGTCTCAAGGTTTGCAGCTGTATGAACTCAGATTAAGATAATGATATTTCTGGTCTGGTAGATTAATCTGTCCTTAGTTTTTCTAATACCATTGTCATCAAGGAAGTTCATGTTAAATACAAGTATTTAAAAGTTCATTATGATTTTGGTCTTGTATTTCTGAAGAACATTTGATTATAGATAACAGCAGGTATAAATGTATTTGTATTTTAGTTCTTTTTTTCAATTTATGCTCTCAATATTTTATCCACACTGTTTTATTCATTCTTGAGGTAGATAAGAGCAGCTGTCATTTATGAGAATCATTACTGTATTACTGAGTTTACACAAGTTGAAGCATAGGTTGTTTTCCCTCCACTTATTTACAGAAAAATTTTTACTAAATTATAAAATGAGTGAGCTGTTTGTGGTTTTAGGGGGAAGAAAAGAAAGAGCTTTTAAAAAGTTTTAGGAAAGAGAAAAATGTGTTAAGTTAAAATTTTTTAGTGGATTAGAATGTTGTCATGTCTGTAGAAATATGTCTTAAAATTGCTTACCAAAAATTTTATAGTCAGAAAGAACTTTTCTTAAAGTGAATTTAAAATCCATGTGTACCTTTCCATAGAGAATAGAATTATTTTTAATAGCATTTTAAGACAATGTTTAAAATTTTATTATTTATATGTATATTCATTTTTATAGTACCTAAAGCAGGTTGTACATGGTAGATACTTGATAAGTACTTTTTAAAAAATAAATGCAAAGAAGGCCACTACATAATGATCAAAGGATCAATCCAAGAAGAAGATATAACAATTATAAATATATATGCACCCAACATAGGAGCACCGCAATATGTAAGACAAATGCTCACAAGTATGAAAGGGGAAATTAACAATAACACAATAATAGTGGGAGACTTTAATACCCCACTCACATCTGTGGACAGATCAACTAAACAGAAAATTAACAAAGAAACGCAAACTTTAAACGATCCAATAGACCAATTAGACCTAATTGATATCTATAGGACATTTCACCCCAAAACAATGAATTTCACCTTTTTCTCAAGTGCTCATGGAACCTTCTCCAGGATAGATCACATCCTGGGCCATAAATCTAACCTTGATAAATTCAAAAAAATTGAAATCATTCCAAGTATCTTTTCTGACCATAATGCATTAAGATTAGATCTCAATTACAAGAGAAAAACTATTAAAAATTCCAACACATGGAGGCTGAACAACACGCTTCTGAATAACCAACAAATCACAGAAGAAATCAAAAAAGAAATCAAAATATGCATAGAAATGAATGAAAATGAAAACACAACAACCCAAAACCTGTGGGACACTATAAAAGCAGTCTTAAGAGGAAAGTTCATATCAATACAGGCATACCTCAAGAAACAAGAAAAAAGTCAAATAAATAACCTAACTCTACACCTAAAGCAACTAGAAAAGGAAGAAATGGAGAACCCCAGAGCTAGTAGAAGGAAAGAAATCTTAAAAATTAGGGCAGAAATAAATGCAAAAGAAACAAAAGAGACCATAGCAAAAATCAACAAAGCAAAAAGCTGGTTCTTTGAAAGGATAAATAAAATCGACAAACCATTAGCCAGACTCATCAAGAAACAAAGAGAGAAAAATCAAATCAATAAAATTAGAAATGAAAATGGAGAGATCACAACAGACAACTCAGAAATACAAAGGATCATAAGAGACTACTATCAGCAATTATATGCCAATAAAATGGACAACGTGGAAGAAATGGACAAATTCTTAGAAAAGTACAATTTTCCAAAACTGAACCAAGAAGAAATAGAAAACCTTAACAGACCCATCACAAGCACGGAAATTGAAACTGTAATCAGAAATCTTCCAGCAAACAAAAGCCCAGGTCCAGACGGCTTCACAGCTGAATTCTACCAAAAATTTCGAGAAGAGCTAACACCTATCCTACTGAGACTCTTCCAGAAAATTTCAGAGGAAGGTAAACTTCCAAACTCATTCTATGAGGCCACCATCACCCTAATACCAAAACCTGACAAAGATGTCACCAAAAAAGAAAACTACAGGCCAATATCACTGATGAACATAGATGCAAAAATCCTTAACAAAATTCTAGCAATCAGAATCCAACAACACATTAAAAAGATCATACACCATGACCAAGTGGGCTTTATCCCAGGGATGCAAGGATTCTTCAATATCCGCAAATCAATCAATGTAATTCACCACATTAACAAATTGAAAAATAAAAGCCATATGATTATCTCAATAGATGCAGAGAAGGCCTTTGACAAAATTCAACATCCATTTATGATAAAAACTCTCCAGAAAGTAGGAATAGAAGGAACATACCTCAACATAATAAAAGCTATATATGACAAACCCACAGCAAACATTATCCTCAATGGTGAAAAACTGAAAGCATTTCCCCTAAAGTCAGGAACAAGACAAGGGTGCCCACTTTCACCGCTACTATTCAACATAGTTCTGGAAGTTTTGGCCACAGCAATCAGGGCAGAAAAAGAAATAAAAGGAATCCAAATTGGAAAAGAAGAAGTAAAACTCTCACTGTTTGCAGATGACATGATCCTCTACATAGAAAATCCTAAAGACTCCACCAGAAAATTACTAGAGCTAATCAATGAATATAGTAAAGTTGCAGGATATAAAATCAACACACAGAAATCCCTTGCATTCCTATACACTAATAATGAGAAAGTAGAAAAAGAAATTAAGGAAACAATTCCATTCACCATTGCAACGAAAAGAATAAAATACTTAGGAATATATCTACCTAAAGAAACTAAAGACCTATATATGGAAAACTATAAAACACTGATGAAAGAAATCAAAGAGGACACTAATAGATGGAGAAATATACCGTGTTCATGGATCGGAAGAATCAATATAGTGAAAATGAGTATACTACCCAAAGCAATCTATAGATTCAATGCAATCCCTATCAAGCTACCAGCGGTATTTTTCACAGAACTAGAACAAATAATTTCAAGATTTGTATGGAAATACAAAAAACCTCGAATAGCCAAAGCAATCTTGAGAAAGAAGAATGGAACTGGAGGAATCAACCTGCCTGACTTCAGGCTCTACTACAAAGCCACAGTCATCAAGACAGTATGGTACTGGCACAAAGACAGAAATATAGATCAATGGAACAAAATAGAAAGCCCAGAGATAAATCCACACACCTATGGACACCTTATCTTCGACAAAGGAGGCAAGAATATACAATGGAGTAAAGACAATCTCTTTAACAAGTGGTGCTGGGAAAACTGGTCAACCACTTGTAGAAGAATGAAACTAGATCACTTTCTAACACCACACACAAAAATAAACTCAAAATGGATTAAAGATCTAAACGTAAGACCAGAAACTATAAAACTCCTAGAGGAGAACATAGGCAAAACACTTTCCGACATAAATCACAGCAGGATCCTCTATGATCCACCTCCCAGAATACTGGAAATAAAAGCAAAAATAAACAAATGGGATCTAATTAAAATTAAAAGCTTCTGCACAACAAAGGAAACTATAAGCAAGGTAAAAAGACAGCCTTCTGAATGGGAGAAAACAATAGCAAATGAAGCAACTGACAAACAACTAATCTCAAAAATATACAAGCAACTCATGCAGCTCAATTCCAGAAAAATAAACGACCCAATCAAAAAATGGGCCAAAGAACTAAACAGACATTTCTCCAAAGAAGACATACGGATGGCTAACAAACACATGAAAAGATGCTCAACATCACTCATTATCAGAGAAATGCAAATCAAGACCACAATGAGGTACCATTTCACACCAGTCAGAATGGCTGCGATCCAAAAGTCTACAAGCAATAAATGCTGGAGAGGGTGTGGAGAAAAGGGAACCCTCTTACACTGCTGGTGGGAATGCAAACTAGTACAGCCACTATGGAGAACAGTGTGGAGATTCCTTAAAAAACTGCAAATAGAACTGCCTTATGACCCAGCAATCCCACTGCTGGGCATACACACCGAGGAAACCAGAATTGAAAGAGACACATGTACCCCAATGTTCATTGCAGCACTGTTTATAATAGCCAGGACATGGAAACAACCTAGATGTCCATCAGCAGATGAATGGATAAGAAAGCTGTGGTACATATACACAATGGAGTATTACTCAGCCATCAAAAAGAATTCATTTGAATCAGTTCTAATGAGATGGATGAAACTGGAACCTATTATACAGAGTGAAGTAAGCCAGAAAGAAAAACACCAATACAGTATACCGACACATATATATGGAATTTAGAAAGATGGCAATGATGACCCTGTATGCGAGACAGCAAAAGAGACACAGATGTATGGAACGGAGTTTTGGACTCTGTGGGAGAGGGAGAGTGTGGGATGATTTGGGAGAATGGCATTGAAACATGTATACTATCATGTAATAATGAAGCACCAGCCTATGTTCGATACAGGATACAGGATGCTCGGGGCTGGTACACGGGGATGATCCAGAGAGAGGAAATGGGGTGGGATGTGGGAGGGGGATTCAGGATTCGGATCTCATATACACCCATGGCAAAACCAATACGGTATTGTAAAGTAAAATAAAGTAAAAATTAAAAACAAACAAAAAAAATAAATGAGCCCTTTATTTCTTTAAAAGTAATGTCTCATTCAGTTAAATAATTCATTGATTGTATAGCTACTCCAGTAATTTCCTACTTTCTTCTTAGCACTGACTTGATATTGGAAATCTGCAGTAAATGAGACAAATAATAGTTCATGTGTTCATTGACTATTTGATAACATTTCATAGGAAGATAAGCATTAAAAAATAAATACATGTGAGGAAGTTTTTGAAAATATAAGTGTAAAGGGACTATGAGAACACATAGTAAAGGCAAGTAAAGACTTTTTTTTTATTGTTTTAAAGATTTACAGTATTACCAAATGGTACAGTATTACCTTTTGACTTTTTGGGGAACTGAAATGCAAGAGTTGCTCTAGAAGAGTAATATTTTTTAGTCTGGTAGTCCATAACTCTTTTTACTGGCTTATATTATGAGGGTTCTTTTGAAAGTTTTTGTACTTTCACATATACTTCTTCATTTTGCTGATTGCCATGTTGTTTACATTATTTGTTAGGAACTATTTATGTGATATCTAATGTTGATGTAATATAAACATCTTTATATTAAGTCTAGGCTCCTCTTCTCAACTAAATTAATGCCTCTTCTAAAATATATTTTTGTATCCCAGGATCTAGTTCAGCACCTTGCATATAGGTAGGCATCTATTAAATATTTGTTGAATAAATAACATTTGTATGTGGAATTGATCTCTTAAATGCTTTGCATCTCCAAGACTCTTCAGAACCACTCAAAATCAAACTTGGTATCAGAACATTTTATGAGTCTTGCTAACTCTTTATTGTAAGTTACTTTTGAGATCCTTGCTTGGGTGGTTGTGAAGAAGAGGGAAAAGGTAACATACTGGTATTTAGGTAGGTATATGTTTGGTTTGCATGCTTGTAGTAGGATAAGAGTCTAATAAATTTGATGATATCTTATCTAAAATTACTATATTTCTGAGTGGCTTAGGTTGCTTTTCAATAGGTAATCTTGATTTTTCTTTTCCATTTTTCTTAAAGCAGGATTGCTTCACCGTGGAGGGGGAAGATTTGAGGCATGACTTTGAACGCTTACAACTAGCCATGGAAATGGTAGGATTTCTTCCCAAGACACGAAGACAGTGAGTTTATTTATTGTATTCCTTTACCCTCAATAGAGATCCTTTGAAACAATTTTCTAATATTCCTGATCTAGTGCCTCTTCCATCTTAAGCATTACTTAGAATTAGGAAATTTATTTTTGGAAAAGACCTGTTTTGAATTGCTTTCTTTGGTCATAAATTCTTTGAGAATCTGATGAAAGTTAGAGCTCTTCTTCCTAAAAATGCAATCCATAAACATTTGCATATTATTTACAGGAGTTCATGGTGCCCCCCAACCTGTCCGTGTACCTTCCTTAACTGTTGCTTTATAGTGCTTGCTGTGAAGAGAAGGAAACAATGTGGGGTGTAAGGGGGGTTGCTTAAAGTAAAAGAGAAGTGAGCTTACTTCGATAGAAAGTTCTTGTCAAATTCAGGTGGGAGACAGAAAATAGGTATAATAATGTCCCAGAGTAAACTGAGTTCATGAGCTGTAGAGCCCAAGGATAGGGATTATCTATTGGCTGGAAGAGAGGCACATGTTCTTCTGAGACAGGAGGGAAGGACAATTGAGATATAGATGTTTCACAGTAAGGGCTTACTATTAGATCATACAGTCCAGTGGTCTCCATTACTGTTTTTAAAAAAGGCATTATAATATGATGCTCAGTATAATATGATGTGGGGAAGCATTTAAAAAATATAATAATAAAGAAACCGCCTTGGTTACTTTATTTAAAAAAATACAAATTCTAAGACCTTTCTTTTAAAGATTCTAATTCAGTAGATCTGAAATAGACAGTGTAAGGAAAGGACATTCCAGGTAGGATAAAAAGCAATTAGAAAGTCATGGACTTTTGAAACACCAGAGAAGATTCAGACAATATTAAGTCCCCTTTAGGCTTCCCTGGTGGCTTAGAGGTTAAAGCGTCTGCCTCCAATGTGGAAGACCTGGGTTCGATCCCTGGGTTAGGAAGATCCTCTGGAGAAGGAAATGGCAATCCACTCCAGTATTCTTGCCTGGAGAATCCCATGGACAGAGAAGCCTAGTAGGTTACAGTCCATGGGGTCACAAAGAGTTGGACACGACTGAGTGACTTCACCTCAAGGGCTTCCCTGGTGGCTCAGTGGTAAAGAATCTGCCTGCCAATGCAAGAAACCTGGGTTCAGTCCCTTATCTGAGAAGATCCCACATGCCATGGAGTCACTAAGCCTGTGCGTCACAACTCCTGAGCCTGTGCTCTAGAGCTGGGAGCCATGACTGCTGAGTCCATGTGCCGCAACTGCTGAAGCCTGCGGTCTCTAGAGCCCGAGCTCTGCAACAAGAGAAGCCAGCACAACGAGAAGCCTGCGTACCACTCCTAGAGAAAAGCCTGTGCAGCAATGACGACCCAGTACAGTCAAAAATAAATAAATAGAATTTGAAACAAAAAGAAAAAAGTCCCCTTCAAACAACTGTATCTGTATATCTGATGTAGATACAGTTCTTAAAGTGGATTTATATAAAGCACTTTGCACAGTGCCCGACATGGTAAACACTCAATAAATTTTAGTTATCGTAGTTATGATTATTATCCTCATATTTCTTATTTATCTGAAGACTAAGTACTTTGTACTGGTTAATTTGCTTCATTAGAATTTTGGAATGAAATAAGCGTAAGAGAAGTCACATAAGCAAGCTGTAATTTATGGTTTTATTTTCACAGGATTTTCTCTCTTCTCTCAGCAATACTACATTTGGGTAATATCTGTTATAAAAAGAAGACATACCGAGATGACTCCATAGATATCTGTAATCCTGAAGTTCTGCCTGTTGTCTCAGAGTTATTAGAAGTAAGTGATTACATTCTCAGTTTTCATTTCAAATACTGGTAACTTTTTAGTTTTTATTTTGTGTAACTATTTTGTAGGTATTAATACTTTTAATTAATAGTGTTACTCCAGAAATTGGAATTATTTCTATTATGTGTGCCAGATTTGGGTTTTCTCCCCTGCTTCCCTTTGTCCCAGATATCTGTAACTCCTAAATTTGCTGAATAGGATGAATATTTCACTCTATACTATATCATGTTCTAAGTCTTTGTAAACCAAAGTACTGGAATTTCAACTTCAACATCAGTCCTTCCAACAAGTATTCAGGGTTGATTTCCCTTAAGATTGACTGGTTTGATTTCCCTTAAGATTGACTGGTTTGATTTCCCTTAAGATCGACTGGTTTGATCTCCTTGCTATCAAAGGGACTCTCATATGATACAAATGAATTTAGTTACAAAATAGAAGTACACTCATAGACGTAGAAAACAAATTTATGGTTTACCTAAAAGGAAAAAGGGAGGGAGGGATGAATTAGGAATTTGCGATTACCTGATACATACTACCATATGTAAAATAGATAAACAGTAAGGACCTACTGCATAGTACAGGGAACTATATTCAGTACTTTATAATAACCTATAATGGAAAGGAATTTCAAAAAGGATATGTATTTATATATATAAATAAAACTGAATCACTTTGCTGTATACCTGAAACATTGTAAGTCAACTGTGTGCGTGTGTTGCTTAGAGGTGTCCGACTCTTTGCAACGTCATGAACTATAGCTTGCCAGGCTCTTCTGTCCATGGGAGTTTCCAGGAAAGAATACTGGATTGGGTAGCTGTTCCTTTCCAGGATTATTTAGGTCAGTACATTTTCCTCCTTCCCTCTTCACTGAGTTTGTTCCATATATTTGTCATATAGTTTCCATGTCGTGGCCTGCATTCTTTCCTGAGATTCCTCCAGCTAAAAATTTGTGTACCTTAAGATTCACGGATTATGTATGTATATATGCATAAGCTAAAAAGCTAAGTCGCTCAGTCGTGTCCGACTCTTTGCAACCCCATGGACTGTAGCTCCATGGGATTCTCCAGGCAAGAATACTGGAGTGGGTTGCCATTTCCTTCTCCAGGAGATCTTTCCCACCCAGGGATCGAACCCAGGTCTCCCGCATTGCGGGCAGATGCTTTAACCTCTGAGCCATGCATGGATTGTACCAAATGTATAATGTTGTGTATCCTCCACTACAGGATCTTACAAAATAGTTTCACAGCCCTGAAACTTTGCTGTGTGTCACCTATTCAACCCCTCCCTACAAACTACTGATGTTTTTACTAGCTTTGTAGGTTTGCTTTTTTCAGAATGTAACAGAATTAGATTCATATAGTATTAATATATCATGTTTTCAGACTTACTTGTTTCACTTAGCAGTATGCATTTAAGATTCATCCAGTGTCTTTTCCTGGCTTGATAGCTCATTTCTCTTTATTGCTGAATATTATTCCATAATATGCACATATCACAGTTTCTCCATTCACCTATTGAAAATGAAACTGAAAGTCACTCAGTCGTGTCCGACTCTTTGCGAGCCCATAGACTTTACAGTCCATGAAATTCTCCAGGCCAGAATACTGGAGTGGGTAGCCTTTCCCTTCTCCAGGGATCTTCCCAACCCAGGGATCGAACCCAAGTCTCCTGCATTGCAGGCAGATTCTTTACCAGCTGAGCCAAAAGGGAAGCCCAAGAATACTGGAGTGGGTAGTTTGTCCCTTCTCCAGCAGATCTTCCCCACCCAGGAATCGAACCAGAGTCTCCTGCATTGCAGGCGGATTCTTTACCAACTGAGCTATTAGGGAAGCCTACCTATTGAAGAACATGTTAATTATTTCCAGTTTTTTTTTTTTTTTTTTACAATTATCAGTAAGCTTTTTTTTTTTCCTGTTAAAATATCACTTATTTTTCAAATCTTGGTTCATATACTGCTTCATTGGTTTTAACTGTGTTAAATGGTTTAAACTGATTCCATCAGCATAGAACAATTTGCTTCTCTTTAGCATAATTCAGTATTGGCTTTGTAACATAGTTAACTGTTTGCCAATTTGTGTCCATTATAAGGTAGTGGCAGTGTTCTTTGAGATCTGTGGATGTGCTTATTTATCTAACCTTACAATGTTTTATTATTTTGTACATACCTTGCTGTTTGTTTATTAACTTTAATGGAATGAGTTAACCTGGTAGAAGAGGCAGGAGGGAGTACTTTGAATCTGAACTAGACTCACTCATTAGGAAGGAGTTCCAGAATGTGGAGTGTGGTATCTGAAAGCTGTAATTTTGAAGGTCATGAGGGTCAGAAAACAGATCTTTCAGACAGGACTTCCAGGTAATGTTTTAGTCATTCATTTCGTATTGTGGTAATACAGAGCGTTGTGGCTAGTGATCTTTCTTAGAAGTTTAGGCATTCAGCAAGTACCAAGGCTTCTAGTCCAAGTGAAATATTTCTTTTTTGGTGAGAGACTAATAAGGGCAATTTAGGAAATTTAAAGAGGAACTCAGGTGTTTGTAAAACAAGGAGTAGGGGGTCAGGAATCCAATTCTGAAAATTGGGCTTACCAGTGTTAAAGTTAGACTAACAACTAAGTGTGATTTGATAGCAAATCCCACCTTTTGAATTCAAGCTTCTTAAATTCCTTCTTGTTTGGAGTGGTTCCTGTTTCTAGTTTGGAGTGGTTTGAGGAGTGAAGTTTTAATAATAAGTAGAAAGAAGATATCTTCAAAGTCAAGGAGCTAGAGAAGATCTGACAACACCTATCAGAGTGTCCTGCCTATAGTTAGACCATATTTTTATTTATCATTATTTTTTATTAAAAATGTTTGTTTGGCCCTAAGGCTTGTAGGATTTTAGCTTCCCAAGTAGGATTGAACCTTGGCCCTTGGCAGTAAAACCACTGGGTCCAGACCACTGGACTGCCAAGGAATTCCCCCATGAAGTTTATTTGTTTATTTTATTTACTAATTTTTTTGAGGGGGGCTGCACTGGGTCTTCATTGCTGCATTTGGGCTTTCTCTAGTTGTGGTGAGAGGGGGCTTCTCTCTTCATTGTGGTGCACTGGCTTCTCATTGCGATGGCTTCTCTTGTGGAGCTCGGGCTCTAGCAGGCTTCAGTAGTTGAGGCTCTCAGGCTCTAGAGCACAAGCTCAGTAGTTGTAGCACATGGGCTTAGCTGCTTCATGGCATGTGGGGTCTTCCCAGACTAGGGATCGAACCCGTGTCCCTTGCATTGACAGGAGGATTCTTAACCACTGCCACCACGGAAGTCCAATAAAATTTAAAGACTATTTGGAAAATTATAAAGGTAGCTGATTAAAATATGAATTCAGTAATATTTTCTTAGATTGCTTATTAAATCCAAATAAGATTAGTGTATTTTATGTGATTATGTTATGTGTGTAGACTTGTGTATGATCATTGTCAAGTTTTAGTGCCAGCATTAAATCAGCTCCTTAAAATGAATTGAGTAGTTTTTCATTCTTTAAAATCTTTTTTCTGCATTTAATAGAAGAATCATTAGCAAAGAATAATATGTTTCTTAAAGATATGAATAATATCAACCCTATGACCAATGATATTTAATGTTCCTCCAAGTAGTTGTGTGTTGACTGATTTTTCAGGATTTTTAAATCTGGTTTGAGTTAATTTTGATGATATGTGTTTTTCTGGGAAATAATTTGTTGATTAAATAGTTAAAGCTTACTACTTTTGTATTCATTATGAGTACTTTGTTAATGTTTAAATTATTTTTCTCTATGATGTTAGCTTTCTATTCATGTTTCTTAATGTTCTTTCTATTCATGCTGTCTCTTATACACATCTAGATGTGTATAAGAGACAGGTTCCATATATTTGTCATATAGTTTCCATGTCGTGGCCTGCATTCTTTCCTGAGATTCCTCCAGCTAAAAATTTGTGTACCTTAAGATTCACGGATTATGTATGTATATATGCATAAGCTAAAAAGCTAAGTCGCTCAGTCGTGTCCGACTCTTTGCAACCCCATCCAGTCAATCCTAGATGTGTATAAGAGACAGCTTATGTATTGATTTATAGTTTAACATTTTTTTCTGTTAAATTATGAAATTTTTTGGAATGTAATATATATGAAAAAGGTATAATAAATACCTGTAGACTCAAAATATTATCCAAGTAATAAAATATTACATGTAATTGAAGTCCGCTGTGTACTTTGCCCAGCAGAAGTATAAATACTACTATGAATTTAGTTTTTTTCCAAGTTTTTATTAATTGAAATTTTAAATACCATCAAAAGTGGAGAGATCCCCAAGTACCCATTGTTAAGCTTCATCACTTATTAATGTGGCCCGTCTCTTTTCATCTGTATCTTCACCTCTGTTCCTTCCCAATTCTTTTAAAACAAATTCTGAAATAAAATCCCAGTTATCTAAAAGATAAGTGCTATGTTTGTAAAAATATTCATAATAATTAGGAAATTACTGTATAGCACAGGGAACCCTACTCAATACTCTGTGATGGCCTATATGGGAAAAGACTCTAAAAAAAGGTGGAGATATATATAAAAATATGGGTTCCCATGTGGAGCAGTGGTAAAGAATCTGTCTGCCAGTGCAGAAGACATGGTTTTGATCACCTGGTTGGGAAGATCCCTTGGAGTCAGAAATGGCAACCCACTCCAGTATTCTTGCCTAAAAATTCCACGGACAGAGGAACCGGATGGGCTGAAGTCCATGGAGTTGCAAAGTGTCAGACATAACTGAGCAGGCATGCACATATATTTACAATGGAGTCACCTTTCCACACACTCGAAACTGACACACTACAAATCATTTATACTCCAAAAAAAATTTTTTTTAAATATTATTAAAACACCTAAAAATAAATAAGTTGGTTTTTAGTCTCAGCTATATAGTCAGTGTTGAGATTTTCTTTTTTTTTTAATGGTTTCCCTACAATTTCTTGTTTTTCATTGAGTTATAATTGACATACAACAGTAGTTCCAGCTGTTAAACATAATACAATATATATCAAGTATACAAAATACAATATATTTCAAAATGATCGTAGTAAGTCTAATCAACATCTTTCAGGATACATAGTTACAAAATTTATTTTCTTGTGATTAGGATTTCTAAGACCTCTTTTAGCAACTTTCAAATATGGAATACAATTTTTATTAACTGTTGTTACCCTGTTGTTCATTCCATTCCCATGACGTGTGACCTTTATATTATATCTGGAAGTTTGTACCTTCCGCCTTGAATTTGTTGTTGTTGTTCAGTTGCTCAGTCATGTCCGATTCTGCCACCCCATGGACTGCAGCACGCCAGGCCTCCCTATCCTTCTCTATCTCCCGGAGTTTGCTTAAACTCATGTGCATTGAGTTGGTGATGCTATCCCACCATCTTGTCCTCTGTAGCTCCGTCTCCTCCTGCCCTCAATGTTTCCCAGCATCAGGGTCTTTTCCAGTGAGTCGGCTCTTCTCATCAGGTGGCTAAAGTATTGGAGTTTCAGCTTCAGCATCAGTCCTTTCAGTGAATTAGTTCAGTTCAGTTCAGTTCAGTTGCTCAGTCACGCCCGACTATTTGCGATCCCATGAACCGCAGCATGCTAGGCCTCCCTGTCCATCACCAACTCCCAGAGTCCACCCAAACCTATGTCCATTGTGTCAACAATGCCATCCAACCATCTCATCCTCTGTCGTCCCCTTCTCCTGCCCTCAATCTTTCCCAGCATCAGGGTCTTTTCAAATCAGTCAGCTCTTTGCATCCGGTGGCCAAAGTATTGGAGTTTCAGCTTCAACTCAGTCCTTCCAGTGAACACCCGGACTGATCTCCTTTAGGATTGACTGGTTGGATCTCCTTGCAGTCCAAGGGACTCTCAAGAGTTTTCTCCAACACCACAGTTCAAAAGCATCAATTCTTTTGAATATTCAGCATTGATTTCCTTTAGGATTGACTGATTTGATCTCCTTGCTGTTCAAGGGATTCTCAAGCATCTTCTCCAGCACCTCGGTTTGAAAGCATTAATCTTTGGTGCTCGGCCTTCTCTATAGTCCAACTCTCATGTCCGTACATGACTAATGGAAAAACCATAGCTTTGGCTATATGGACCTTTGTTGGCAAAATGATTTCCCTGGTTTTTAATATGCTATCTAAGTTCATCAAAACTTTTCTCCCAAGGAGCAAGCATCTTGTAATTTCATGACTACAGTCACAGTTGCAGTGATTTCGAAGCCCGAGAAAATAAAATCTGCCACTGTTTCAATTTTTCACCATCTATTTACCATGAAGTGGTCGGACCAGATGTCATGATCTTAGTTTTTTGAATGTTAAGTTTTAAGCCAACTTTTTCACTCTCCTGTTTTACTTTCATCAAGAGGCTCTTTAGTTCCTCTTCGCTTTCTGCCCTTAGGGTACTATCATCTGGATATCTGAGGTTATTGATATTTCTCCTGGCAATCTTGATTCTAGTTTGTGCTTCATCCAGCTTGGCATTTCGCATGATGTACTGTCCATATAAGTTAAATAAGCAGGGTGACCATATACAGCCTTGACATACTCCTTTCCTAATTTTGAGCCAGTCCATTGTTCTATGTCCAGTTCTAACTGTTTCTTCTTGACCTGCATACAGGTTTCTCAGAAGGCAGGTAAGGTGGTCTGGTATTTCCATCTCTTTAAGGTCTTAATTTTCCAGTTTGTTGTGATCAGTGTAGTCAAAGGCTTTAGTGTAGTCAATGAAGCAGATATTTTGTCTGTAATTTCTTGCTTTTTCTATGATCCAGTGGATGTTGGCAATTTGTTCTCTGGTTCCTCTGTGTTTTCTAAATCCAGCTTGTACAGCTGGAATTTCTTGGTTCCCATACTGTTGAAACCTAGCTTGAAGGATTTTGAGCATTACTTTGCTAGCATGTGAAATGAGCACAACTATATGATAGTTTGAACATTCTTTGGCATTGCCTTTCTTTGGGATTGGAATGAAAACTGACCTTTTCCAGTCCTGTGGCTACTGCTGAGTTTTCCAAATTTGCTGGCATATTGAGTGTTGCACTTTAACAGCATCATCTTTTAGGACTTGAAATAGCTGAGCCGAAATTCCATCACCTCCACTAGTTGAATTTAGTTTTTATCATTCCCATTCTTATTTTTATATTTTCAAAATAAATAGATGTGTCCATGAAGAATATATAGTTTTGTTCTGAATGTTTTCACACTTTATATGTGTTATACTATATGTATCATTCTAAAACTTGACTTTGAGTTCATATTTTGTTTTTAAGTTTTTTCAGTGTTGGCTTATATATTCTAGATTCTTCTTTGAGCTGTTGTCTAAAATTCTCTTATATGAATAAAACATAATTTTTCTTTTTTAGTGGGGAGTGAGGTTATTTGTAATTTTCCATTTATAGATAGTACTATGATAGGCCTTGTGCATATATCCTTGTTAACATGTGCGAGAATTATTCTAGGATATAATTCAAGGAGAAAAATCTTGGGTATGGTATATACACATACTGAGCCTTATTGTCACTGACATACTACTGTCTATAGTGATTATACCGATTTATATAAGGGTGTGGAAGTCATCTTTGCCCATGTTGTTGCCAGTTTACGTTTGTTTGTTCCTTTAGAAACATTTCTTACATCTGTTGCATAAGTCATTCGTTTTCCTATGTTCAGTTTTAATAATAATTGCTTGCATGAAGAAATACTCCTCAGAATATTACAGTGTTGTTTTTTCTTCTCATATGTGTTTTTTCTTAGTTTTGTCATTTTGTGTAATCTGCATTATCGGTAATTTGATTCTTGAAATATTTTAAATATATCTGAAAGGTTGAGGTTTTTACATTTAAACTTTGGGTATTCATCTTGTGAAGTTAATTTGCCTCAATATGTTTCTGTTGTTTGGAATTTGAAGATTCAGCAGTGGATGCTCCAAAAGAAGGTTTATTTTCTTTATGGTGTAATCTTACTTTAAAACATAATTGACCTGTCGTGAGTTTGCTGGTGGCAGGATAATGACTCACTGTTGTTTTATAAGTATTAAAAACATGAACTGAAGTGATACATGAGAAATTCATGATTATTTTGGCTTCTATAGAGAAAGTAAGAATAAAGGAAGCATCAACTTTATTTTAAAGTTTAACATCTGTAAGTGAAAATAAACATCTGAAACATCAATAACTATCCATTGTAATGTTCCTGGAATTCAAGAAGTATTGTTGGGATGTCCCTGGTGGTCCAGTGGCTAAGACTCCATGCTCCCAAAGCAGGAGCCCTGGGTTCGATTACTAGTCAGGGAGCTCAGACCCCATATGCCACAACTTAGACTTGGTCCAGCCAGATAAATTCAGTTAATAAGTAAGAATTAAGAAAAAAAGTGTTGTTATTTTTTAGTCCTTGTATCCAGGTTGTGGGATTATGACTGACTGTCTTAAAATATTTTTTGTGCTATTGTGTATTTTTCATACTCTGCACAATGAAACATGTTTCTCTGTTATGATCAGAAAGAAAACTTTAAAAAGACCAAACTGTCTTATTTACCCTTTGTGTCTTTTTTGTGGTGAAGAAGGGTGAGTAGGACACTTAAATTCCACTTCGGCCAATAATTAAATTGCCCAGTGTATTCTCTTTTTTTTTCTCTATTGCATATTTGCTTTTCTCATTATTTTTTTCTCTGTGTGATATTTCAATAAGTAATTCAACCATTGTTATAAATCTTATATTGAATTTACTTTTCTGCTTTATAGGTTAAAGAAGAGATGCTATTTGAAGCACTAGTTACAAGGAAGACTGTGACAGTGGGAGAAAAGCTTATTTTACCATACAAACTGGCAGAGGTATGAATAGATTTTCTTTGAAGTCAGGGAACTCTAAATGCTTTTTGAAGTTTAGGTTTATATTCTTGCTCTTAATAGAATGAAAATGACAGTAGTGTTGATTGAAATATTTTCTGGGCTCTTGAAACTTGATTATGAATTTTCTAATTCATTTTCTAATTTTCTAACTTGAAAACTTTTAAAGTTAAATGTGATTTTAAACAGTATGCTTACATTTTTCTCTAATGATCTTAATCTCATCACCATTTTAAATTTTCATTTGATTTATATGGGTAGATAGCAATATTTGACACAGATGATTTTTCCTTCTTGAGCACATCATATCTTATGGCACATCAGACTCTTGGGTTACTTTTTCATTGTTGGCCACTCCTTTGCAGTTCTTTTTGTTTTTTTTTCTTCTTCCTGACTCTGTTCACAAAGGATGGGGTTCCGTAGGACAGTCTTTGTCTTTCCTTCTGTATACTTTTTATCTCACTTGTCTCACTCAGTCCCATGGCTTTAAATATCATCTGTATAGTAAGGCTTCCACTAAAGTTTTATTGCTACAGGGAGCCAATATTACTGTTTTACCACTCAAGTATATGAAAGTGAAGTGAAGTGAAAGTCGCTCAGTCATCTCTAACTCTTTGTGACCCCATGAATTATGTAGTCCATGGAATTCTCCAGGCCAGAATACTGAAGTGGATAGCCTTTCCCTTCTCCAGGGGATCTTCCCTTCCCAGGGATCGAACCCAGGTCTCCCACATTGCAGGTGGATTCTTTACCAGCTGAGCCACAAGGGAAGCCCAAGAATACTGGAAATATATAGGAGTAGGAAAATTATTGAAAGGTCTACTACTTCATGGTGAAATTTTACAAAAAAGATGAGAAATCATAGTGATGACTGTTATAAAGATAGGATAAGAATATGAGACTAGAAGACATGGAGGTGGGAAAATAGTAATTTAAGTGTAGAGAATGCTTTCTAGGCAGACGTTGATCCATTTATCTCATTTTTTTGGGTCTCTCCTAATTGTACCTGTAAGTCCACATTTCCTCATTATTCAGGTATCTTATGTCATATTTTATAGTTGCCAACTTTGAGAGTGCCTTTGTAGACCACAGAAAAAGTCAAACCATTTAAGAGTTTTGCTCTTCTTTTACATAAAGGTTCAATGCTTTTATATTTTCTTTCTCTACTTTTTTGATTATTAAATATTTGTTATGTTTATTTGCATCTTTTAACTTTAAATTCAGCTTTCTGAGATTATTTTTGTTGCCCCTGTTTTATTTTGGTTTATGTTTGTTTGGTCTGGAAGATCCAAAGTAGGAAGTAGGAAATGGCACCCCAGTCTAGTATTCTTGCCTGGAAAAATCCATGGACAGAGGAGCCTGTGGGCTAGATCCTTGGGGCTGCAAAGAGTCAGACATGACTGAGGGACTGAGCACGTTTGTTTGGTGTATTTATTTACTTATTTAGTAAATATTTGAAAAAGCTTTTTGTGCCTAGAATTGTGCTAGGCATTATGGGTAAAATGAAGAGCAGTCCTTAAGGATTTTAGTATTTTATCTGAAGAGCAATGGAAAGAAGTGTTTCAAGCAAAAAAGTTGCCTTAGAGTTTTTTGTGTTTTTTTTTAGGACAATCTGACAGCAGTGTGAACAATCAGTTGGCGGAGAGTGTGTTAGTTTCCTGTAGCTGTGTAATAAGCTTTAGTGACTTAATACAACCCAAAGTTATTATCAGAAAGTTTCCGTGGATCTGGGCCTGGGTTAGCTGGGTCCTCTGCTCAGGGTTTCACCAGGCTGAAGTCAAGATATTCTTGATGGCTGTTTTTTAATCTGAGACTCAACATCCTCTTTCAGGTTCACAATTTGTTGGCAGGATTCACTTCCTTGTAGGACTGAGGTCCATAATTTCTTGTTTGCTGTCAGGGGCCATTCTCAGCAGCTGGAGTGTACTTGGTATTTCCTATTATTTGGTCCTGTACACAACATGGCAGTTTGCTTCTTCAGGTCCAGCATGAGAACCTCTGATGCTTGTGCTCACTCCCTAGTAAGCCACCTCTACCTGGGACAGTATCTCTTGGGTTAACTAAAAATTTCAGCTGACTTGGGGCCCTAATTATATATTTAAAATCCCTTCACCTTTGTCATATAACATAAGATAGTTATAGGAGTGAAATCCATCATCTTTACAGTCCTGCTGTCTAAATCCCTTGCTGTGAGGGGATTTAGAGAGCATGCATACCCAGTGATGGGAGTCTTGGGAACCATCTTAGGATTCTAACACAGAGGGCAAGAGTGAATGTGCAAAGATGAGTTTGGAGGCTGTAGTAATTACTACTTCTGAGGAGAAAGATGCTTGCTGCTGTGTCTAGAAAGGTGACATTCTGATAGGGAAAAATGGGTGTATTTAAAAAGAAAAAAAATTAGAAGATTAAGTCAACAAGATTTGGCAACCAGTTCTTAGTGGTAATCAGGGAGGAAGAAGGAGACATCAGGCATGAATCCTGATTTTGTGGTACATACAACTGTAAGAATATTGGTAACATTCAGTGAGACAGGAAACACTAAGCAAGATCTTGTTTGAGTGGGAAAATAGTTAATTGGTATTTGGGCTGAGTTGGACACGACTGAGTGACTTCACTTTCACTTTTCACTTTCATGCATTGGAGAAGGAAATGGCAACCCACTCCAGTGTTCTTGCCTGGAGAATCCCAGGGACGGGGGAGCCCGATGGGCTGCCGTCTATGGGGTTGCACAGAGTTGGACACGACTGAAGTGACGCAGCAGCAGCAGCAGCAGCAGCAGCAGAGCTGATTGAGGTCAAGCTATGACAAGACTGCGTTTCAGAGAAAAGAGGCTGAAAGTGTCATATTGGGAATTATGGTGCAAAAAGGCATATTCATATATTTGAATTTTCTCTGAATCTTTTAATTTGATATGAAGAGTTGTCCTTTAACGAAAATTCAGCTCATTTATATTGCTTATGGCAACTAGCATGTTTTCTTATTCTATGTTTTAAAATATTTTGCTTTTGCTGAATTTAATCAGATTTTCTTAATCCCATATTCTCCCCCACCACCCCTCAGAAGCATAGAATGATTATTCTCTCTATATATTCTGCTATTGATTTTCTTGATATTTTAAAGATACGTTGTTGATCACTTGCCTAAGAATAGAATTTTAGGTCCACATTATTTTTTCTCTCCGAACTTCTAAACATTTTCCAATTATTTTCAAGTTTTAATTGTTGGGTAGGAAATTTGATACCTGTTTTCTCTTTTTCTCTGTAGGTAATAGTGTGTTCTAGCAACTTGAAGCTTTTTTTTTTTCACTTAAATTCAGAAATTGATTCATCATTTATATGTAGTCAGTTGTAGTATTGTCTCCATTTTACAGTTGTAAGAAAAGATTGTAGCCTAAGAGTTTCAGCAAGTTGACAAATCTCAAATTAATTGAAATATATTCTAGCTCCTAATCAATGCTCTGTACCTACTCTAATATATAAACTTCAAAATAAGTCCCTAAATAATAAATACATAAATTATTAGGATTTGTTTTTATAAGTGATAGTATTCAGTTGTCTAAGACATGTGCTTCCCCAACCCTCTTTTTAGGTTGTAGTGCCTTCTAAAAGTTGAATTTTCTTTAAGTAATAGTCTTCATTTTTTAGATCAGTTTCAGGTTTTCACAAAAACTGAGTATATATATAGAGTTTCCATAAACTGGGGAAAGCTGGAGGTGAGGGAAAAAACAAATCACAATAACTCCATAATGAAAGAATTGTCAGTGCTTGGGGAGGAAGAAATTCTAGATGTTACTCTGGATGACAGGCTGAAGACAACTAGGAATGTAATTGTGGTGATATTACTATTGTTCAAGTGTCTGACTAAGATTCCACAGATAACTGATGCTGTTTGCTAACAGGTTTATTCCTGTGCCTAGAATATTCTTCCTCACTTTAGCTGGCAAAGTTCATTTGTTAATAAACTTCCTATTCTACTTTCTTTACTAGATGAAATATATACCCCAATTTTTAGTAAAACTATTTTGAATTGAGTGACCTACAAATTTTGCTTTTTTAATCTTTCATGGCAGTTTAAGCCTGGATTTCCTGAGTTTGATTGAATTAATGAGTATATGTAGAAATCTTCAATTATAAATTATTTATATTGAGATAAAAATTAATTTCTATTTCAAGATAATAAGCTTTTTTTTTTTTTCCCCCCAGATTGTTGCCAATTTCACTTGGATTCCTAATTTTTTTTTTCCTTCTAGGCTGTGACAGTGAGGAACTCTATGGCTAAGTCTTTATATAGTGCCCTGTTTGACTGGATCGTTTTTCGGATTAATCACGCACTTATGAATAGTAAAGATTTGGAGCAAAATACCAAGGTAGACATATGTTGGACTCTAATATATTTTTCCTGAAAAACTGTCCTAATAAAATGGTTAATGCATGACATTTAAAAACACAGAATTATATATAGCAATAAGTATCACCTTATAGTATTTCCTGCTATTTCTCTCCTTACTACTGTTTCTGTGACCCTATTCAGGGAAACCGTTCTTTCTGTGTATCAAAGCTTTTACTCTATGTCCTTACATTACTGTAGATGTACCCCTACAGAGTTGCTTTTAAATGTAAAAATAGGATCATGCTGCCTGCATTGTTTCTAATTTGTATTTTTTTAACCTAGCTATGTCTTGATATATATCTGGACATTATTATTTTTAATATTGTAACATTATATAATATGCATATGTAGCATAAATTACCCCATTCACATACATTTTTTATTGTTATAAATGATTATGTAACAGATATTCTTTGTGCATATTTCTCTAGGATAAAATCCTCAAATTGTTGGACTTAAGGATACATAAATATTTAAAAGGTTTGGTTGCTACTGCTAAGTGGCTTTTCAAAAAAAGACTACACCTTGTTAGTGATGAATGAAAGTGCCTGTTTCCCTGTAACTTTACTCAGTTGAATATTATCAGTATTCTCATCTTGCTAATCTGATAAGGGGGACTATTTTATTACGAATCGTTTCAGTGTTAGATGAAAGTCGAGTATCTTCTCATGTTTTCTCTATTTTATTTCTTTTCTTTATTATTTCTTTATATATTTTTGCTATTTTTATCTTGTCATTTTATTACAAGTCATTTTGGATATTGCAGAGACAAAGTTTCTGATATATAGTGCAAATATTTTCTCTTAACTTTTAAGATTTGTTTGTATTATGTTTTTAAGCCTATATATTTTAAAGTTTTATCCCCAGTTAAATCTGTCATTATTTTACTTTATTGCCCTAGGTTTTATTTGTTGATTTTTCTTATATAGGAAGGGCTTGTCTAGGCCAAG
>SJYT01004306.1:45814-120262 GCA_006410635.1 Cephalophus harveyi | reverse complement strand
TATATAGTGCAAATATTTTCTCTTAACTTTTAAGATTTGTTTGTATTATGTTTTTAAGCCTATATATTTTAAAGTTTTATCCCCAGTTAAATCTGTCATTATTTTACTTTATTGCCCTAGGTTTTATTTGTTGATTTTTCTTATATAGGAAGGGCTTGTCTAGGCCAAGGTTATAAAATATGAATGTTTATTCTAATACTTTTAGAATTTAATTTTTTATGTTCATGTTTGTGTTCACAATTATGTTTACATTTTTTTCCCCTGTTGGAATTTATAAACATGGTAGATTTTAGATATTTACCTTTAATATTTTCAAATCCATTTTTATTTCCCAACAACTTCTATGAAATAGTCTACCTTTTCAGGCCAAATAGCAATGTCATCTTTATTACTTAATCCTACTGTCTTAAATTTATTAATATCATTGCTCTTATATGACCATGTCATGCCTTAAGTCCACTAGTAGGAAATTGATTTCAATTTTAATCTAATTTACCAAATTGATTTCTTTTTGAAGATCATTATTTTCACTGCTTTTTGTAAGGGCTTAGAATTAGTCAGCAGAAGTAATCAAACAAAATACTCTTAATGGAGACTTTTAAAAGTCTCTTGCTATTTATCACTCATTACATCAGTCTGCCCAGTATCTCTTAGCACCAGTGGAGAAAAATTGTTTCATTTAATCACAACTGTCATACAACTCTATTTTAAGCATGAGGTGGGGTGTGGGAAGAATAATGGTTTGGGGTGTTAGTGCTGAATATTCATCATCCTTAGCAAGAAGTTAGAAGATTGTTTCTGGAAGTGAAATATCAAGAAATAGAAGAATAAATATTATCCTCTTTTGTACCAAGCAACTGAAAAGATTTGAGTGTTTTTGACTTTAGGGAGCAGAAATTGAGGATGGTGAAGTGGTTTGCTGTAATCTTTTTAGAACTGTTTAATGTCATAAATCTTTTTTTTTTTTTAAGTTAATGTCATAAATCTTGTGTGACTTCTTTTGATAAAAAAATTTTTAATGTTTGATATCTAGTTTCATTTCTAGCCTGTGTAAGACAAGAAATATGCTTGTTAGCAGAATTTTATTGGGATAGAGAAGTCAAACTAGGAAAATTTGCATGATCCTTTGGCAGAACCAGGCATACCCAGGATTAACCTAGCCTTACTTTACTAACCTTCTGACTTTCCAATAGCCTTTTTTTTTTCCCCTTCCCTTGTCTCTGGGTATTTAGAAATTTGTGGTATTGAGGTAATAAGTCTTTAACTCTGCTTTGTACATTTCTGTGAAGTAATCTATGAATTACATGTGTTAAAACTTTGGATGTATTTTTATAATTAAGATAAAAACCAAATGATGAAGATAAAGAGAACCAAAATGCTTTTTATTTGTAGTATATTTTGGTTGACCACTGGGTCCCCTCAAGTTTTCATCTACTGCTATTGAAGAACATTTTGTTACTTATACTGTGAAATATAAGTTCATGAAATAAATTTAAGCATCATTTTTTAACCATAATTTCTTTCTTGCTTTTCCCAGACTTTGTCCATTGGTGTTCTTGATATTTTTGGGTTTGAAGATTATGAAAATAATAGCTTTGAACAGTTCTGTATTAATTTTGCTAATGAACGTTTACAACACTACTTTAATCAGCATATCTTTAAATTGGAGCAAGTGAGTACCTGAATGGGCTTCCCAGGTGGCTTGGTGGTAAAGAATCTGCCTGCCAATGCAGGAGATGCAGGAGACGTGGGTTCAATACCTGGGTTGGGAAGATCCCCTGGAGGAGGAAATGGCAACCCACTCTAGTATTCCTGCCTTGAAAATCCCAAGGACAGAGGAGCCTGGTGGGTTACAGTCCACGGGTTCACAAAGAGTCGGACACAACTGAGCAACTGAGCACACACATGTGTGAGGATGTGAATGTGTGTTCACTTGCCCCTTTCCCACTCCCTGAACCCCCACCTGTACCTTCATATACACCACATAAATTTTTTGAGTCATAGTCATGATAAGTATTTTAAGTGTTGATTTCAATAAAGATCTTATTGTCTTCATATTAGTGTAAGCAAATGACAGATGAGAGCATAGTTTTTTGGGCCTTATCACACAGGGTTTTCTGTTTTAATTAAAAGGCCTTAAGTAGAATCAGTAATATGTGCTTATTTGATGGAACCTTTGAATGAAAAGGTCTATGGATTTGTTTTGATTTTTGCTGATGTTTTTGATTTTTAATTGCTTTTGTGGCCTTGGTCACAGTGTGTCATATGCTTGTTTGATTCCTTTGATCTCTTAGTTCAAGGATGGGATAGAGGAGCTTATTAATAGAATCTTAAATCAGCTTAGAATGTGGATACAAAGAAATAGGACAGTATAGAGAGACCAAATTGAGTAACTACATATTTTTTATGAGATGGTCAAATTGATTGAATTAGGATAGAAAGAGTAAGCCATCAGTTTATATGAGAATTCTTAGGGTAACTGCAGGATCGAAAGAAATGTGGATTCTTTTTCTAAGCCAGATTTGAATTCAGTAACAAGTTGAGTTTATGGCCCAGAAGTTAAGTTTGTGTATGAAGACATAAATAGAAGCTGGGTTCACATTCAACTGAAAGGAAATAATGAAGAAAAGAAATGAACAGAAAATCACAACAGTTTCCTGTCATTGGGCTTCCTCTGTCTTGGCTTTAAGCACAACTGTTTAAGCACCACTGTTAAAAGATAGTATTATTTTTTATAATATCACCTAATATGTAGTGCTTACCATTAAGTGATAGAAATAAAAATATACCAAAGATGCTTTGGGAGGAAACATTTTGAGAATTTTAATTACTGAAGTTCACTTCTAAATCTTGCCCCAAATTAATACATGTGCACTTAAGATGGGAGAGATATGTAATAATTGCCATGTAGGATGGCAGATACTAAAATCAAATATAAGGTAAAGTAGTGATAGAAAGGATGAAATTTATTAGAATTTGTTGAAAGTCTGCAGAGATTTCCTAGGAATAGAGTGATTCTGAAATAGAGTTTTGAATAGAAAGTTGAGCTCACCAGACTGTCAATGGGGAAAAGATATTTTAAACAAAGATAACAATATCTTTAAAACTGTGAGGCATAAAATAGCACAGCACTTTTGATGAACTGGAAATGATTCAGTGTAGCAAAAATACAGGATATAAGGATGCGGGCAGGAAAGGAGATAAGTTTGATGAAATAGTCTCTATCAGAGAGTTGTTCAGAGTATGTTTAGCAAACATTTGAATTTGAACTGTGGAAGATGTTTTGAAGAGAGTCAGTTATATTTCAGGCACTGTTAGGCATTGAAGATAAACAGTTTAGAGTTGAGGAATCTCATTATTGAGTTCGTAGTCTAGTGAGTTGTTCTTTTGTCTCTTCCTCTTCTGGGGATGTCAGACTATGAAATTTTGACCAAACTTGCCTTGCAGAACATCTAAAAAATAAAACAACTGAACAAAACATAATTGAAAGCATTGGAGTACCTTCAAATAAGTGAAGCTTTACAGGGCTCAGATATGCAAGCATGAAATCTAGGGAGATGAACTCAGTATTCAGGGAATGCTTTGTTGCTAGAGACATTTCTCTTCTGGTAGAAGGCTTCCAAAAAGGATTTTATCCAGATTAAAGAACAAAAGAGGAGCTCCGTGGCAACTCCCAGAGGCTTGAAGACCTCAAAGGGTTATATCTTACAGTAAAGGTAATGCAGAAATAGGGCTTTTCCAATGGCTCAGTCAGTAAAGAATCCGCCTGCCATACAGGAGACTGCCAGTAATGCAGGAGACCCAGGCTCAATCCCTGGGTCAGGAAGATCCCCTGCAGAAGGAATAGCAGCCCACTCCCGTATTCTTGCCTGGGAAATCCCACGGACAGAGGAACCTGTCAGGCTACAGTCTGTGGGGTCACAAGAGTCGGACATGACTCAGTGACTAAGCCAACCACCAAAGTAGAAATAGAGCAGGCAGGCATCATAGGGGCCAAAGCTCAGTTTAAAATAATTTCAGTTCCTGATTGGGTTAAAACAGTGTAGAATTTCCAGTGTTCTTAGTCACCTGCTAAGAGCAAATTCAGTCTCTGATGGAGAAAGAGATCATCTCATTACTACAGTTATCTTTGCACTTTTTCACGTGCGAGCATTCAGGTTTTTAACTGAGATGTTTGTTTAAGATCTACCAGGAAGGAAGCCTACATGAGAAAAAACCAAGAGAAGTGGGACAGTAGACTACCATAGGGGATTCAGATAATGATCTTATCAAACATAAACTTTAACAGTGGCTTCAAGAAATTTTTTAAAGTGATAATTTTATTAAAGAACAGCAAACTTTAAAAAAAAATCCTAAATTTAGGAAAATCTAGGACTAAAATGTAGGCGAAATTAAGAACATAATATTAATTTTTCACAATTAGATATAACTTAAGAGAAAATTAGTGATTTGGAAGATAGGTCAGAAGAAATACCAGCTTGATGAATAAAGGCGGAAAATACAAATATTGTAAGAGGCATATGGTACATAGTGAAAAGATCTAACATATGTGTAACAGGAATTCTGGAAAACATACATGAAAGCGAGAGAATAGGAATGAAGCTATATTTGAAGAAACAATGGCTGATAATTTTCCAAAATTAAAGCAAAAAAACAAAAAAATCCAACATACACATGTTTGAGAAGCCCTAAGAATGCAAATGCTGGATGAGTTACAAGCTGGAATCAAGACAGGCAGGAGAAACATCAACAACCTCAGATATACAGATGATACCACCCTAACGGCAGAAAGTGAAGAGGAACCAAAGAGCCTTTTGATGAGGGTGAAGGAGGAGAGTGAAAAAGCCAGCTTAAGACTAAATATTAATAAAAAACTAAAATCATAGCATCTGGCCCCATTACTGTATGACAGATAGAAGGGAAAAGGTGGAAGTAGTGACAGATTTCCTCTTCTTGGACTCTGAAATCACTGTGGATGATGACTGCAGCCATGAAAGCAGAAGATGATTGCTTCTTGGCAGGAAAGCAATGACAAACCTAAGCAGTGTGTTGAAAAGCAAGGACATTACTCTGCTGACAAAGGTCTGTATAGTCAACACTGTAGTCTTCCCAGTGGTCATACACGGTTTTGAGAGCTGGACCATAAAGAAGGCAAAACACCAAAGAATTGATGCCTTTGAACTGCGATGATAGAGAAGACTCCTGAAAGTGCCTTGGAAATTTCACAGTATTGAAATCACACAGATCTCAAAACCATAGCAAAGTTATATCAGAAACCAACAACAAAAAGATAACTAGAAAATACTTTATGATTAAAAGTTAAGAAATGAATTTCTAAATAGCTTAGAAATTGAAAAAATTAGGGAACATATTGAACCTAATATGTTAAATATTAAAACTTGTGTCTAAAGATGTACTTTAGTCACTGAAGAAATTTGACTAATGATTTAATTAGAGGAAATTTTATAGCTGTCAGAGCATTTTAGGATTGAAGAGCAATGATTTAACACATTTAAAAATGATCAGAAACCTAAACAAAAGGAAATAATAAAGAAAAGATAAATAAAAATGAAAAATATATTATGGGAAGGGATCAACAAAAATCATAAACTTTGAAACATAAGTAGTACTTTGAAATGACCAATAACATTTATAGAAACCTCAAGAAATTAGTGGGAAGAGACAGAGACACATAAAGACAGGGATATAAATAGCCAGAATTCCAGTGATAAAGACTATATCATTGTATATCCTATGCATATTAAAAAGTTACAGAATATACTAAACAACTTTATGTCCATAAATAGACTTGTCAAATAATATGAGAAAAAACTTTTCAAGACTGTGTTGACACAGATAAAACAAAAGTTCAAATCTTTTAACTATTAGGACTTCCCTTGCCATCCTTTGGTTGAGAAGCCACCTGCCAATGCAGGGGACATAGGTTCCATCCCTGGTCCAGGAAGATCCTACATGTCGTGGAGCAACTAAGCCTGTGTGCCACAACTAGTGAGCCTGTGCACTTAGAGCCCATGCTCTGCAGTAAGAGAAGCCACCTCAATGAGAAGCCTACACACAGCAAATAGAGAGTAGCCCCGACTTGCTGCAACTAGAGAAAGCCTGTGGGCAGCAATGAAGACCCAGCGCAACCAAAAAAAAAATGTAACTATTAAAGAAATTGAATATGAAATTAAATTCTTTCCGTAAAGGACACTGTAAGCCAAAATGGCACCATTGATGAATTCTGCCAATGGTGAGAGAAATATTTTCAGTTTGACATGAATGGTGAAAGTTTTTTCAGTTTGACATAAATTTTTATGTGGAATAGATAAAAGGGGACAACTCTCAACATATTATAGGGAGCCAAGATAACCTAAATCTGTGAAGAACATTATTAGAAGTGGAAATTTTCAGTTTGCTAATATTTGTTTAGGAAATTTTCAGTTTGCTAATATTTAAACAAATATTAGTAAACTAAGTCCAGTGAGATATACAAAAGGATAATAGAACCAAGTGGAGTTTTTTCTGGTGTGTATTACATCTGACCACCAATTAGTTTAATTCATCCGTTAACAAAACAGAAAAAGAAAAAAATTCATGGTGTTCTCAATAAAAATATAAAATGGATTTGATAAAATTACATAGTCTTGTTCAAAACAAAACCTTTAGCAAATTAGGTATAGAAGGAAACTTCCTGATAAAGGCCATTTACAAAAAAACAACAGTTAATATCATACTTAATGGAAACAGGCTAAATGATTTCCCCCTAAGATTGAGAACAAGGCAAGGATGTTTTCTTAGAATTTTTATCATGAATGTAGGGATGTGAGGACATCCAAATGGAAAGTAAACATAGGAAAAGATATTTCACTTATTAGTCTTTAGGGAAAATAAAATTAAACCCATCCTTAAATATTTCTAGGCATTCACCAGAATGACTAAAATGAAAAAAACTGATAATACAGATATTAGAGAAACACTGTGCACTGGGAAGTCTCATACACTGGTGGTGGGTGCATAGATTGGTATAGCCACTTTAGAAAATTGTTTGGCAGTATCTTCTGAGTTTATATGTTTGTAGTTTATAAGCCGGCGGTTTCACTCTCCAAATCTACATAAATGCGTACACAAAGTTTTGTACAAAAATGTACATAATGCCATTATTTTTAATAGCCAAAATTGGAAATGAGTGTAATGTCCATCAATAGTCCAGTAGATGAGTGTATTATATATAAATATATCATTGGTTCTTGAAGAGTTAGTTATTCTTCTCCTATCCCTACTGGTACAATCAGTATCATCTAGGTACTCCTTCCAAGTGCACTACCCCACACTTTCTTATTCACAAATTCTGAGTTTGTGGCTTCTTTTTTTTAACAAGCTCTTCATGTGATTCTGTTGTATATTAAAGTTTTAGAGTTAATGCTCCGTAGCAGATTTTGGCATGCCTTTTCTATAAAGAAGTATAAGTAAATCAGTCTTCTGGGTTTTGGAGGCCATGTGGTCTCAGCTCTGCTATTACTTTGAGAAAGCAGCCTAGACAATGCATAAATGAGTAAAAGTAGTACTTCACAACCCCTGTCTTACAGCACTTAAAGTGCACGTACTTTAGATGCATTCGACAACATAGATGTTTCTCTGAAACATAATGTTGAGTAACAGAAGAAAAGCCAGATGAATATGTATTACATGGTTCTATATATATAATTTTTATAAAGAGGTGGGTTTTGTCACTGGTATTAGAAGTTAGGATAATAGTTAACTTTGAGCAGGAGGATCTGAATCACCATTGGGAAACTAGAATGAGAAGGGATTTTGAAATAGTAAAGAATATAAAAATCCATATGCTTACACTATCTAGTATGCTTTTTATCCATGCTGTGAAAAGGAATAGGGAAAAAACTTTACCATTGCTTGGGGGTGACCTTTATATAGCATTACTTGCTTGTGAAACTGTTGAGGGGGAAAAATTAAGTTAGCATTTACTTTTTGCAATTAGAGTAACTAGTTTATACTAAGGTCCACTTTTCCTTACAGGATAATGATAATAGAGAAAGAATGATTAAATTATTAAAATCACTGTTTCACAAAACCACTGTATTTGCTGAGAGGTATGCAAGTATAATCAGTGAATACTAAAACCATCAGATGAACAGGATATTAGTTTGGTGCCTAAATATCATTGCAGTGTAGAACCTCCTTTATTTTCAGAATCATCTTTCTGACAGTTTAAAAGTAAAAGCATCACAGAGATGAATAAAAGGATATTTATTTCCCAGTGTAGAGGTTGAAGAAGGAACAGTAGGGGTTTCATAAGAGAGTTTCGAATGGTTACTCAGTGTGTGAGCTTTGAGTTATTTAGTCTTGGAATTGGGGAAGCTACTCTCCCCCTGCCGTTTGAAAGTTATTCTGTTTTTTTTTTTTTTTGCCAAAGTTCAGTACGTATGAATTCTATATGATTTTTATCAGTGATCACTGGAGGTGATAGTTTTCCACTTTTCTCAGACATTGTTTCAGTAAATTCACTGTTGATTATCCAATAGTTCTTTTTGATTGCTTCAAGTTGTGTGGGAGAAATTAGTCTTTTTCGTTTTGTATTTTTCTTTAGTGTAATCATCAGATAGTGTAGCTAAAACAAATCAGACTTAGTTTTCCATCCGAGTGGAATCACAAATAGGATTCTAATCAGAAAATTTGGTTGCATGTACTATTAAAAGAAAATAGACATACACTATATCACGATTTTATGCAACTGAAATATACATTTCTTTCATTGTATAGATTAATGATTTTTAAAAGTTTAGTCTATTCTTTTAATCCTGGTAAAAACTTTTTAGTCCTTATTCTCACATACCTTTTTATTTTCTGCAAGATGAATAAATTGTTAATTTGTTATTTCCTAGGAGGAATATAGAACTGAAGGTATCAGCTGGCACAATATAGACTATATTGATAATACCTGTTGCATTAATCTTATTAGCAAGAAACCAACAGGCCTGCTCCATCTTTTGGATGAAGAAAGCAAGTGAGTATGATTCTTTTCAGTTTTGTTATTGCTCATTTGAGTTTTTCATGTCTTCTTAAGCCCTAAACTTTCTTCTTAATGCTACTAAAAGCAAAAATTTCCCTGGTATGCATTTTTGTGTGTGTTTATAAGAAAGTTGGGCAGACTTCACTCAGTTCAGTTCAGTCGCTCAGTCGTGTCCGACTCTTTGCGACCCCATGAATCGCAGCACGCCAGGCCTCCCTGTCCATCACCAACTCCCGGAGTTCACTCAGACTCACGTTCATCGAGTCTGTGATGCCATCCAGCCATCTCATCCTTGGTCGTCCCCTTCTCCTCCTGCCCCCAATCCTTCCCAGCATCAGAGTCTTTTCCAATGAGTCAACTCTTCGCATGAGGTGGCCAAAGTACTGGAGTTTCAGCTTTAGCATCATTCCTTCCAAAGAAATCCCAGGGCTGATCTCCTTCAGAATGGACTGGTTGGATCTCCTTGCAGTCCAAGGGACTCTCAAGAGTCTTCTCCAACACCACAGTTCAAAAGCATCAATTCTTCTGCGATCAGCCTTCTTCACAGTCCAACTCTCACATCCATACATGGCCACAGGAAAAAACTACTGAACTCATTTTTTCCTTGACTTTTTCCAAATTTCTTTTGCAAAGTCACTTTGATGTTCAATCGTTGGTATATATTTTTTTGTTTTGTGTTTCTCTCTTATTGAATTAAGTTTTACATATGAGGTGTGTTTGCAGTTTTCTTGTTTAGTGGTGAAGAGTATAATAATAGATTTGTGATATCTGCCGTGGCTGTGCAAGTTTTTAGTGACTGCATATGTTAGATATTTGCCATCCCTTGGTAACATTGTTCAGTATAAGTTAGGTAAGCTAAGTGTAGTCGCTCAGTCATGTCTGACTCTTTGTGACCCCATGGACTGTAGCCCACCAGTCTCCTCTGTCCATGGGATTCTCAGGCAAGAATACTGGAGTGGGTTGCCATTTCCTTCTCCAGGGAATCTTCCTGATCCAGAGATCGAACCTGGGTCTTCCATATCACAGGCAGATGCTTTACCCTCTGAGCCACCAGGGAAGCCCAACCAAACTTAAATATATATGTGGCAGAAATAAAGCTTCATGGAGCATCCTCCACTGTGTTCTCAGTGCTCTAGAAAGTATTATTATAGTTTAATTATTCTAAGAGATGGTAGATCTAGAATTGGAGAAACCAAAGTGGTGGAGAGTGTGTTGCTTTTCTATGACTCTTTAGTAAAATATTTAGGAATTAAATTAGGTCACTTGATTCCTCATTTAATACTATACCCATTAAACTAAGATATAAAATATTAAGTAGTAACTTTCATAAGTAGGATGACTGTAAACCATATTTGTGTAGGACAATCTAAAGTTTATACTGATTGTTCATTTTAGTTATTAAAGGCACCTACTTTTACTCTAAGAATATCCTGATATGTATGGTAACTTATATGTTATTGCCATATTAATATACCATAAACTCACAGAATTGCTGCATAGAATTATAAAGTAATATGGCAGAGGTGCAAAATATATTGGAAAGGAGATTGCCAACAATTATATCTGCCCTTCCATCATTGGTCTATTTCCATTAAATGAATTAAAATTCAGCAAAAAGCAGTTTAATTTTATGTGCAAAGTGTAACTGTTTCTTGTATTGCTCTATATTTCCCCAAACATACATTATCTCTTATAAAATTTTGAAGTTAGTGGTTCTTACCTCTGCTTGCATGCCTTACTTCTCATGTATTTTATTTTAGAAAGTGTCATAGGTGATTTTGATATTTAGTAGGGAGAACCATTGTAGATATTGAAATGATAAGCAGTTATTTTGTTTGAGATGTCTTATGAACAAGAAAATTTAAGCAATTTGAGAAAAAGATCATATGTATAGTAAATGATGGACTCAAGATTCAAACCCACCAGGTATTTCGGAATAAGCAGCTTTATTTTTGTCTTTCACTTGAACTTTCGTTTTCCTTTTTTATTGTGGTAACATTGGTTTATAACATTATATAAGATTCATATGTACATTATATTTCTACTTCTGTATACCCTACAGTATGTGCTCACTACCAAAAGTTTGTTTTTTATCTGTCACCATACAGTTGATCCCTTTTACCGATTTCACCTTCCCCCTCTTCCATCTTCTCTGGTATATAAAAAACTAGTATACAAGCAAAATAAAAATACAAGAATAAACCAAACAAAAAGAAACATGAGCTACAGAGAACAGAGTAATGAGCTTGTGCTTTGAAGTATTGTCCTTATTTGCTTTACCATAATACTTAGACTGTGATGTCAGAAGTTCAGGGCTATATTCCAGCTCTATTAACTACCCTCAGCAAATCTCTTAATATCCTTAGTCCTCAGTTTTCTTGCATGCTAAAAGGAAATAATGATGATAAGTTATAAAGCTGTCTACTCTATATCTTACAGTGGTTGTGAGCAGGACATAAGCTATGGATATATAATTAAAACATGAATAGAGCAAAGGGGCCTTGTCTGTTATTCTTTAAGCAGAGTTTCATTGAGTGCACATCTTATTATGTTATACAAAGACCATCTTTACCTGGTCAGGTGCTACCTCATAGAAATGTAAATATTGCCCAATGAAGAGAATGTCACCTTTTTGCTGTTACCCAGAAGCTTGGGGTTAAGCCACAGGTCCAGAAATTACAGGAAGACAGATTTTGGCTCAATATAAGAAAGAGCTTTTTAGTCATTAGAACTGATTAGCAGCTGCTTCATAAAGTAATAGAATTTTCCATTATAGTAACTATTTTGCATCATCTATTAAGGTACTTTTGCAGGTAGGAGATTGGACTGAATAACCTCTTAATTGCCACTTCAGTTGTGCTTCTATATCAATCCATAAAATTTTTTAATAAACCATAGTATTAATTCCTTTGCTTTAAGTTAATCCTGTTATCTTTCCTTATAAATTAGCCAGCTTTGTGTCTCTGTTTTAACTTCCCAGAAGATGCAAAGACATGAAATATTTTCCCTCTTTCATGTACCAATAAAGAGGACTTGACAATAAATTAGTGTCATTTGGAAAGAGCTGTTTTTGAAATCACTTTGAGTATTTTTCCTCTGACAATATTTTGTTCTGTAGAGGATATATTACATGAAATATCCTTACTGGTATTCCTGCTTCAGTCAGTGTGTTTGTAGTGCTTTAGGAGCACATGTTGGAAGTTAGAATTCTTGTTTAATCTTGTCTTTGTTGTCTGCTGGTTGTTCAAATTTTATAAATTAGATTCTAAAGGATGCAGTGTGGCGTTTAGAAAGGAGGAATGGTGTAAGCAAAGTTAAGAGTGTTACTAGTCTTTTCCATAGTACTCAGTGTGACCTGCTGACAGAAGTACTGGCAGCATCTTAAAGGTTGTTACAAGTACAGTCTCACATTTCCATCCCAGACTTCTTGAATCAGACTCTGCGTTTTATTTAACAAACTGAAGTTAAAATCAGAGCATTCATTTTAGGCTGACATTTTATCAATCTTGCTTGTTTGTAAGAATTACCTGGGGAACTTATAAATAGTACTTTATCACTGGCCTAGCATCGATTCAGTAGAATAACAGGAGATGGGGTCCAGGCATTGATATTTTTTAAAACTCCTTAGTTAGGGTAGCCTTAGATTAGTGCAAAGAAACACTAATCTAAGGCTACCCTTGCAGGTAGTCTTTGGGGAACATTAGATGAAGAGTTTTGAAATTCCTGATAATGTCTACTTGGCCTCTGTTCCAGGCTCTTATGCTTGATTATGTAGTATGTATCCACAGTTGTTTACTGACTGCAGGACTGGTGGAAAGCTTTTTTCTCATCTTTCCTTATTTGGAAGAGAAACTGCCCTCATATTTGTTCTCATTAATTATCTTCCAATCAAAAAAAAGAAATAATGTATCAATAAAAGTGGGCAAAAGATGTAAATAAACAATATAAATGTCCCATAAACATGAAAATTAGCATTGGTTTTAATAAAGGAAGTTTAAATGGAAACATTTAATTTTTTCCATTGTTTATCCAAGAAAAAAGAAACAAATCACAAGTTTTTTAATAACTCAAAGGGTTAGAAGGCAAATAGACCTTTACCTAGAAACAATGAGATAAACATCCTTCCTGAAAAGAATCATGCTGCTGTGGAGTAGTGGGAGATGTGTTTGCAGAAGTTGGGTTGGTCTGGGCTTAGGAGCTTGGATTTCAGTTTTCTAAAGTAGGGGAGGCACACCATTAAAAGTGCATTGTAGGAAAATTTATTTTGATAGTTCTGTTTGGTGACATGAAACATAGTAAAATTAGAATCACTAAGGCTACTATAAAGGCTGTTGCTGTATTCTCTGAAATTGTTCAAGAGTTGTAACCTGTTCTGGAATGGCTTTAGAGTTCTGGGAAGGAGAGAAAAGCCTAGAGGAAGGGATAGTGTTTGATGCAAAAGCAGGCCTCAGTTGACTAGGAAAATGGCAGTGTTGCTAATATGAAAAAGTAGATTAATTTATATCATCCCTATAGGATGTCAACTAATGTTAGGTATTTTTGCTAGTGTTATTTAATTCTTCTGGCACTATCATTCATTTTACTCATTTATGGATTAACAAGCCAGCTCCTAAAGAAGGTTGTACCTAGCTTGCCCAAGGTCACAGACAGAATTCATAATGTAAGCACTATCTGACATCAAAGACCTTTCTCCTTCCTGGTTCTAATATGTACTATGTAATTAACCATTTTTCTTGTAGTTTTGGAATCATTTTAATGCATTAGATATTCAACATCTTTATATCACATTATTTTTCATTATTTCAAGTACTATTAAATGAAACTATTCTCTGAAATATACTTGCCTTCTCTTTTTCTTTTTTGGTCAGTGATTATTTTCTCTGTTTGAAACTCCTACAAAACTTTTAAAATATAGCTTGTAATTGCCTCTTGTATCCTCTGAATCTTTCCATTATTCCCAACCACTAGTGATTTTTTTTTCCTGTTCTAAAGTTTTATATGTCTGTACTACTATTATTGCTAGTATTATACTGTATTCCCTGGTGGCTCAGTGGTAAAGAATCTGCCTGACAATGCAGGATCACTGGTTTGATCCCTGGGTCGGAAAGATCCTCTGGAGAAGGAAATTGCAATCCACTCCAGTATTCTTGTCTGGGAAATCCCATGGACAGAGGAACCTGTTGGGCTTTAGTCCATGGGAGTCACAAACAGTTGGATACAACTTATCCACTAAATAGCTACTACTATTATGTAGTTACTTCTTAATAAATATTATTTGAATGATTCCCAGATACGAAATGTTCATCAGTGAGTGTAAGTCTATTGATGTGTATTTGAAAGAATGATTAATATAATATAAAAACATTCAGTAACTGATGTAGGTAAGAAAATTACTACTTAATTTGTAATAAAAAAAATTACTCTGGATTTAAAGGACGTGTCCAACCTGAGAGATCATTCCCTTTTTGCAAGTTCTTGAATCCAAGCAACATGTGGTTTGGTTTTTATTATTCTTTGAGTCTTGAGGTGCAGCACACTGTGACCCAGGATAAACATAAAAACCTGAGTTAATTTTCTTACTTCTTATACTTGCATAGTATGTGTTAGGCAGAGCACAACTTTTGAGCCCTCATATACAAAATAGGAATACTAAATCTTTTTTCACTCATCTTTCAGATTGTTTTGTTGTTGTTCAATCACTGTCATGTCTGATTCTTTGCAACCCCATAGAATGTAGCACACCAGGCCTCCCTGTCCCTCACTATCTCCTGGAGTTTGCCCAAGTTCATGTTCATTGAATCAGTGACGCCATCCAGCCATCTCATCCTCTTCACCCTCTTCTCCTCCTGCCCTCAGTCTTTCCCAGCATCAGGGTCTTTTCCAGTGAGTCAGCTCTTCGCATCAGGTGGCCAAAGTATTGGAGCTTCAGCATCAGTCCTTCCAATGAGTATTCAGGGTTGATTTCCTTAGGACTGATTGGTTTGATCTTGTTGCTGTCCAAAGGACACAGCACCACAGTTCAAAAGCATCAGTTCTTTGGTGCTCAGCCTTTATGTCCAACTCTCACATCCATGCATACTACTGGAAAAATGATATCTTTGACTAGATGAACCTTTGTCAACAAAGTAATATCTCTGCTTTTTAATACACTGTCTAGGCTTGTCATAGCTTTTCTTCCAAGAAGCAAGCATCTTCTAATTTCATGGCTGCAGTCACCATCTGCAGTGATTTTTGAGCCCAAGAAGAGAAAATCTGTCACTGTTTCCGTTTTTCGCCTTCTATTTGCCATAAAGTGATGGGACTGGATGCCCTGATCTTAGTTTTTTTCAATATTGAGTTTTAAGAGGGGCTTTTTCACTCTCCTCTTTCACTTTCATCAAGAGGCTCTTTAGTTCTTTGCTTTCTGCCATTAGGATGGTGTCATCTGCATATTTGAGGTTTCTCTCGGCAGTCTTGATTCCACCTTGTGATTCATCTAACCTGGCATTCCCCATGATGTACCGTGCATAGAAGTTAAATAAGCAGAGTGACAATATACAGCCTTGTTGTACTCCTTTCCCAATTTTGAACCAGTCCTTTGTTCTATGTCTGGTTCTAAGTATTGCTTCTTGTCTCACAAACAAGAAACTCTCTTGTTTCTCTCAAGAGACAGGTAAGATGGTCTTATATTCCCATATCTTTAAGAGTTATCCACAGTTTGTTGTGATCCACACAGTCAAAGGCTGTAGTGTAGTCAATGAAGCATAAGTTGATATTTTTCTGGAATTCCCTTGTTCTTCCTATGATCTAGCAAATGTTGGCAACTTGATGTCCATTTCCTCTCAGCTTGTTATGAGAATTTATTTAAGTGAAAGCTCTGTAATTTGCTAAATTTGTTAGATGAAATTGTAATTATTAAAAAAATACTTTATTAACTGCTGCATCTTTCTTTAGTGTTTTTGTTTTTATTTTTAATTTAGTTTTCCACAGGCTACAAATCAAACCCTGCTGGACAAGTTTAAGCACCAACATGAAGAGAATTCTTACATTGAATTTCCAGCTGTGATGGAGCCTGCTTTCATCATAAAGCATTATGCCGGGAAAGTAAAATATGGAGTAAAGGTCAGTAAATTTCTCATTGAATAAGCCTTTAGGACAGATAACTGTTATCACCATCCCTATTATACTGTTTTCTTTGTAGTTGGTCAATAACAGTGGGAGAAATTTTATAAGGATGGTACCAAAATTCATACTGTTCTTTGCAGTATTCTGCTGTCATTAGCTGATGGTTTTATTGTTTTTTTCCTGCAGCTAAAATTGATGTCAATCCATTCTAAATGTAATAGCCTTTTTATCTTGTTTATTTTTAATTCTTTAAATTTGACTTTTATTTTATGTTGGGGTTTAGTTGATTTATAATGTTGTGTTAGTTTCAGGTGTACAGCAGGTGTGCAGGTGTACAGCAGGTGTGCAGGTGTTCAACAAAGCAGTTCAGCTATACATATACATGTATCCATTCTTTCTCAGATTCCTTCCTCATACAGGTTATTACAGAAGTGTAATGGCCTTTTTAGATCTGCAAGAGTAGATACCATTGGTATGTCTGAAACCCACTAGTTCATCTATTTCTGATTGAATTTTTCTCTTCTCTACATCCATGAGGCCTCATGTCCTCATGTACCCTTGGATATTTGTGAGCTTGAGCTCCTAATGAATATGTTGAGACTTAACTCCTGCAGAAAGGAATCTTCATAATTTTGCCCATCCCTTGTTTATAATTGAGGAACCCATTACCCTTCAACCATTTGATATTTAAGCCTGATATTGAAGGCAATTTCTAAGCGAGGTGGTGATGCTGTGAAATATTGTGCAGCAATATGTTTTTTCTGGATCTTGAGGTGAGAGTCAGAATTAAGACCACTCATTCACTCATCACTGATTGATTTATTCAAGAAGTATTTATTAAAACACGAAGCACATTTCAAACTCTGTGCTGCTAATTTATCACTAGATCATTCTAAACACAAAGCACAGAGTCTGACATTTGTGTTTAGAATGATCTAGTGATTAATTAGCTGACATGATTTTGGTGTATAAATTAATGAATAGCTTCTATGAGAGACAGTAGTGAATTAGTCAATTTTTAATTTGTAGGTAATGAACACCCCCTTCAAAACTTAAATTTTGAGAGATGATCTGAAGTAAATGTGACCTTGGTGAGGGGTTGGGATGATGAATCTTATAGGCCATGAGATAGGACAGAATTTAATATGTTAAAATAATTGAAAACAGGTCAGCATTACTAGATTATAGTGATCGAGGAAGATATGGCATGAAATCAATGTAGAGAATGGACAGTAACTTAGTTCTTTGGGGCTTCTTGATCAAGTTAAAGGAGTTTGGTTTTTGTTGAAATTCTGATGAGGAGCCAAGAAAAAATTTTAAGCAGAGGATATGTTATGTGTTTTTAAAAATTGATTTCTCAGAGGAGAAAGAATAGCAGAGGGAAAGATTGGGAGCTGGGAGATCAATGAAACATTAAGGTAAACTGGACCCCTGAGGTGGCAGTAGAGATGAGGAGATCTAGATGATTATGAGATATTTTTGGAGAAGCAATGACTAAATCTTGTTGATGGATTATAGTTAACTGACTTCTGGCTATAGGTGATGGGTGAATTTGAGGTGCTATTTTCTGAGATGGAAAAGACAAGAAGGAACAGATTTTAGATACACATTTAGAATAACAGAGTAGAATGGTGGTTATTAGTGGGTGGGGGAGTTGAGGAGAGGCTGGGTAAGGATAAAAACCTGCAGTTAATTTCTGGAGTTCTGATGTACAGCATTATAATTATAGTAAACACTGTGTTTATAGTTAGCATCGTGATTATACCACTGTCTTCAAAGTTTCTAAGATAGACCAGATCTTAAATGTTCTTACCATAAAAAAATAATGATTGTATGACATAATGGAGGTGTTTGTTAACTTTAAAATGGTAATCATATTACAGTTTACAAATGTATCAAATCATTATTAATATTTTATATGCCTTAATGTTGTGTGTCAGTTACATCTCAATATATAAAAATAAAGTCTAAAACAAAAAAATCTTGACCTATAAAATCATATAGCAAGGCACATAAAATGCAGAAATTTCAAGTGTCCAGATTTCTCTCATGCCCCTTCCAGGCTCATTCTCCCCCACCCAGAGGTAACATGACTGTAATTTTTTATCCTTAGTTTTTTTTTTTTTTTTTTTTACTTATTAAATTTCAGATAAATAGAATCATACAATATATGCATTTATGTCTGTGATTCATTCATTCTTATTATCAGATAGGTTGAAAGTAAAAGGATGGGGAAAAGACACACTAGGCAGACCCTAACAAAAACAAAGTTCCTGTAATTACATTATTATTGGACAAGGTAGGCTTTAAGACAAGAAACATTATTAGAGACAAAGAAGCACACTTCATAACAATAAAAGGGGCTTATTTCAATGAAGACATAATCAAAAGTTATATGTACCTGATGACTTCACTTCAGGCTAAAAGGGGAGCTAGACAAGTTTATCCTTAAAGTTGTAGATTTTCATACATATCTTTCAGTAACAACAAAATATGCAGACATGAAATCAGTAAAAACAGAAAAATTGAACAGCACTGCTAAATAACTGACCTAATTGGCACATCCTAAAGAAAACTAGATACTCTTTGGTGTTTATAAATTAAGTGAACTTCTTTTATGTAATCCCTGAGTTAAAAAAGAGATCACAAGTGATAATATTTTAAACTGAACATTGATGAAGATATATCAAAATTGGTAAGATGCATTTAAAGCAGTGATTTATAACTTTAACAAAAGTATATGTTAGAAAGGAAGACTGGTTGGCAAAACAGTAGGGAAAATCAGCAAATTAAACTAGAAGAAGAAAATAATAAAGCAAAGACTAGAAATCAATGCAATAAAAAGCAGACATATAGTAAAAGAAATGAGCAATGCTAAAAGTTAGTTCCTTTAAAAAATAACTGAAAATAATACAGATGATCCTTGAACAGCATAGTTTTCAGTTATGGGGGTCCACTTGTACACAGTTGGAGATGTGTCCAGTGGTGAAAGTAAAGTCTGATGCTATAAAGAACAATACCGCATATATTACTGGAATGTTAGGTCCATGAATCAAGGTAAACTGGATGTGGTCAAGCAGGAGATGGCAAGAGTGAACATCCATGTTTTAGGAATCAGTGAACTAAAATGGACTTGAACGGGTGAATTTAATTCAGATCACCATTATATCTACTTAGATGGGCAAGAAACTGTACAAGAAATGGAGTAACCCTCATAGTCAACAGAAGAGTCCAAAATGCAGTACTTGGATGCAGTCTCAAAAACGACAGAATGATCTCTGTTCATTTCTAAGGCAAACCATTCAGCATCACAGTAATACACTAATAATACACAGTAATACAACCACTAATGCCAAAAAAGTTGAAGTTGAATGGTTCGATGAAGACCTATAAGACCTGATAGAATGAACACCAGAAAAAAAAAAAAAGATGTCCTTTTCATCATAGGGAACTGGAATGCAAAAATAGGAAGTCAAGAGATATCTGGAATAACAGGCAAGTTTGGCCTTGGAGTACAAAATGAAGCAGGGCAAAGCTAACAGTTTTGCCAAGAGAATGTACTGGTCATAGCAAACACCCTCTTCCAACAACACAAGAAACGACTCTACACATGGACATCACCAGATGGTCAATATGAAAATGAGATTGGTTATCTTCTTTGCAGCCAAAGATGGAGAAGCTACATATGATCAGCAAAAAAAATACCAGGAGCTGACTGTGGCTCAGATCATGAACTCCTGATTGGAAACTTCAGACTTTAAAGTAGGGAAAACCACTAGATCATTCAGGTATGACCTAAATCAAATCCCTTATAATTATACAGTGGAAGTTACAAATAGATTCAAGGGGTTAAATCTGATAGACAGAGTGCCTGAAGAACTATGGACAAAGATTAGTGACATGGTACAGGAGGCCAAGATCAAGACCACCATCTCCAAGAAAAAAAAATGCTAAAAGGCAAAATGGTTGAGGATGCCTTACAAATAGCTGAGAAAAGAAGAGAAGCGAAAAGCAAATGAGAAAGGGAAAGATCTAGCCATCTCAATGCAGAGTTCCAAAGAATAGGAAGGAGAGATTAAAAAAAGCCTTAAGTGCACAATGCAAAGAAATAAGAGGAAAATAATAGAATGGGAAAGACTAGACATCTCTTCAAGAAAATTAGAGATACCAAGGGAACATTTCATGCAAAGATGGGCACAATAAAGGACAGAAAATATATTAACCTACCAGAAGCAGAAGATATTAAGAAGAGGTGGCAAGAATACACAGAACTGTACAGGAAAGGTCTTAATGACCCATACAACTACAGTAGTGCGGTAAGTCACCTAGAGCCAGATCCTGGGTGTGAAGTCAAGTGGGCCTTAAAAGCATCACTATGAACAAAGCTAGTGGAGGTGATCGAATTCCAGCTGAGCTGTTTCAAATCCTAAAAGATGATGCTATTAAAGTGCTGCACTTAAAATGCCAGCAAATTTGGAATACTTTGCAGTGGCCATAGGACTGGAAAAGGTCACTTTTCATTCCAATCCCAAAGAAGGGCAATGCCAGGGAATGATCAAACTACCACATGGTTGAACTCATGTCACATGCTAGCAAGGTAATGCTCAAAATCCTTCAAGCTAGTACTTCAATCAAGATAGTATTTAAATCAATAGTACTTGAATTGAGAACTTCCAGATGTTCAAGCTGGATTTAGAAAAGGCAGAGGAACCAGAGATCAAATTGCCAACATCTGTTGGATCATATAAAAAGCAAGAGAATTCCAGGAAAACATCTGCTTCATTGACTACGCGAAAGACTTTGACTATGTGGATCACAACAAACCGGAAAATTTGTACATCAAGGCTGTATATTGTCATCCTGCTTATTTAACTTCTGTGCAGTGTACATCATGGGAAATGCCAGGCTGGATGAATCATAAGCTGAAATCAAGACTGCTGGGAGAAATATTTCATGACACCCCCCTAATGGCCTGTAGCAAAGAGGAACTTAAGAGCCTCTTGATGAAGGTGAAAGAGGAGAGTGAAAAAGCTGGTTTAATACTAAACATTTAAAAAACTACGATCATGGCTTCTGGTCCCATCACTTCATGGCAAATACCTGGGGAAAAAATGGAAACAGTGATAGACTATATCCTTGGACTCCAAAATCACTGCAGATGGTGACCGCAGCCATGACATTAAAAAACTCTTATTCCTTGGAACAAAAACTATGACAAACCTAGACAGTCACTTAGCCAGCAAAGGTTCGCCTAATCAAAGCTATGGTTTTTCCAGTAGTCTCATATGGATGTGAGATTTGGACCATAAAGAAGGCTGAGCACCAAAGAATTGATGCTTTTGAACTGTGGTGCTGGAGAGTACTCTTGAGAGTCCCTTGGACAGCAAGGATATCAAACCAGTCAATCCCAAAGGAAATTAACCCTGAATATTCATTGCAAGGAGTGATGCTGAATTGAAGCTCCAATACTTTGACCACCTGACAGAAAGAGCTGACTCATTGGAAAAGACCCTGATGCTGGGAAAGACTGAGGGCAGGGGGAGAAGAGGGTGAAGAGGATGAGATTGTTGGATGGCATCATCGACTCAATGGACATAGGTTTGAACAAACTCCAGGAGATAGTGAGGGACAGGGAAGCCTGGCGTGCTGCAGTCCATGGGATGCAAAGAGTCAGAAACTATTGAACGACTGAATAACAATTTATGCTAGACATCTTTCAGTAAATAGATGCTGCAGTACTGTGTGATCCATGATCGACTGAATCTGCAAATGCAGCACTGTAGATGCTATGAAGATCTGACTGTAAAGTTATATGGTGATTTTCAGCTGTGGTTTTGGTCAGCATTCCTAACCCCCATGTTGTTCAAGGGAAAACTGTGTTAAGTAAAAGATAACAGAAAATAACTAATGAAAGGAGAAAGCTTCACAGATTGCTGGTAATAGAAACAAATAAGGGGATTTAACTACACAGTTCAGTTCAGTTCAGTCGCTCAGTCGTGTCCGACTCTTTGCGACCCCATGAATCGCAGCACGCCAGGCCTCCCTGTTCATCACCATCTCTCGGAGATCACTCAGACTCACATCCATCGAGTCAGTGATGCCATCCAGCCATCTCATCCTCTGTCGTCCCCTTCTCCTCCTGCCCCCAATCCCTCCCAGCATCAGAGTCTTTTCCAATGAGTCAACTCTTCGCATGAGGTGGCCAAAATACTGGAGTTTCAGCTTCAGGATCATTCCTTCCAAAGAAATCCCAGGGCTGATCTCCTTCAGAATGGACTGGTTGGATCTCCTTGCAGTCCAAGGGACTCTCAAGAGTCTTCTCCAACACCACAGTTCAAAAGTATCAATTCTTCGGCGCTCAGCCTTCTTCACAGTCCAACTCTCATATCCATACATGACCACAGGAAAAACCATAGCCTTGACTAAACGGACCTTAGTTGGCAAAGTAATATCTCTGCTTTTGAAAATGCTATCTAGGTTGGACATAACTTTTCTTCCAAGGAGTAAGCGTCTTCTAATTTCATGGCTGCAGTCACCCTACACAGTCTATAGATATTTATAAGATATGAACATGTTTTGCCAATAAATTTGGCAGTGTAAAGTTGAAAATTCCATGAAAAAAAAATCACCAAAACTGACACCAGAAAATATAGGAAAACTTAAAAATCCTATGTTTGTTAAGTAATTTGAATCAGTAATTTAAAATTTTCTACAAAGGGAATTCTAGGTCCACATGGTTTCACTGGTAATTGCTTTAAAGCATATAAGCAATACTAGTCTTAAACATTTTCTTTCAAGTTTGAGATACCTTTAAATTGTATAAGTGCATCTTCAGACTTAACAAGAAATATCTGAGCTGGAAATACAGATTTGGGTTTCATCATTTAGATGGAGTTTAAGCCACAATTATGGTTGAGATAAACTGATATAAAATGATCAGAAACTTGAGTACACAAGATGAAACTCTAAAGAATTTTCAATACAGAACCAACAGTGGGGACTGAGAAGGGATAGCACAGGATACAAGTAGTAAGTCACAAGCTGTGGTGCTGTAGAAAGCAACAGAAGAGTTTCAGTGATGATGTGATTATGATGTGATTTAGCTTATTAGTACTTAGGAATGTAGGAATATGAAGACAGAGAGACAGGACCATTACATTGGGAAATGTTGATGACTATCAACATGGAAAAGTGATATAGAATTTTAGATTTTACAGTGTAGTTGTTAATAGGACAGAATAATCTTTGGAGTAGGGCAGACTGACGTTTTAGTTCCTGTAGCAATGCTTATTATGTTTGACTTCTGACGAACTTTATCTCTGATTACTTAGCAGTGAAGTTTGGTTTATAATTGAATCTACTTTATTGAGTAATTGTTAGAATTAAATTAGTTATGTATAGTGCTTAACTTAGTGCCTGACATTTGTCTGTCTGCTCTCAGTATTTGCTGCTGCTGGCATTTTGATTTGAAAACTCTTCCTCAGTTTTGCTAACTTTCATAATATATACTTTTGCTCAAAGGGTACTTAGGGACAAACTGAGCACCAAGACTTCTGACTTGTTTCCCCCTTCCCCCTGTTTTCAGGAGAACCAAGAATTATTAGGAAAGGAAAGTCCCAAAGGTAGCAGGATGAGTCCAGGCTGCCTTGTGGACATGAGGGTTGATGATATTATACTAGGCATGACCCTCCAGGAATTCTGAGTTAGAGCTATTCTGTGAAGCTGCACTGACATGAAGTGATTTACTCACCAGTCCTTCCATCTGGAGAAGGAAATGGCAACCCACTCCAGTATTCTTGCCTGGAGAATCCCAGGGACAGAGGAGCCTGGTGGGCTGCCGTCTATGGGGTCGCACAGAGTCGGACACGACTGAAGCGACTTAGCAGCAGCAGCCTTCCATCTGGGTGTGGCTGTAGTCAAATGCCTAGACTCTATGTATCAGTCTGGGACCTTCTTCCAGGAGTGTAAGTTTCTTGCCCTCCTTATCTTTTTGTGAGGTATTTAAACTCATTTTCTTCTGTTCTATCATCTCTCACCTCCATTGGCAAGTGGTTTTAACTGGCTATTTACATTCCTTTGGTAATCTTATCCAACTTTAAAAATGTATATGCTAATGATATCCAGATGTGTTTTCTGAAATCTGTTAAACTCTAGGCAGATACATCCATCTGCCTACTCGATGTCTGTATGCAGACATAGTATAGTGGTTATGAGTGGCTATGTTTGAACCTCTGTTCTTCTCATTACTGTGTGATAGGGGCCAAGACAGTTAACCTTTCTGTGACTCAATTTCCTCATCTATAAAATAATAATAATAATATCATCCATCTCAAGGACTTGTTAAGGTGTATTTATCTCAAGGACTTGTTAAGGTGATGAAATGAACTTCAATGAGACAACATGTGTAAAATGCTTAGAAGTGTGCCATTTACTTAGTAACTTCTCAATAAATGATGCTTGTTATTGTCATTATTTTCACCATCTCTAACTTAACTTGGACAAAACTTATCTCTTGATCATCATTTTCTATCATATCTTCTCTTTTCTCAAGTCTTCTCCATATTAGTATATATAGTACCTCCACCTACCTCGTTGCTCAAACCCAAAATATAGGTGTTAACCTAATTCTCTTGTTCACTCACAATGCTCTAATCCACCAGCAAGTTCTTCGCCCTTACCTCTAAAAAATGTCCCAAATATGTAACCATTTTCCCTTTCCTATAGTACCATCCTTATAGTCCAAGTCACTGTCAGCTCTTATTTGGAATACCTTTCTCCATTCTTTGTATGGGCTTCCCTGGTGGCTCAGAGGTTAAAGTGTCTGCCTCCAATGCGGGAGACCTGGGTTTGATCCCTGGGTCGGGAAGATCCCCTGGAGAAGGAAATGGCAACCCACTCCAGTATTCTTGCCTGGAGAATCCCATGGACAGAGGAGCCTGGTTGGCTACAGTCCATGGGGTCGCCAAGAGTCGGACACAACTGAGCGACTTCACCTTTTACCTTATTCTTTGTACAATTAATTCCTTCAGTAGCAATCAGTGATGTTTATAAAACATCAGTTAGTTCATGTCATTATCCTTCCAGTGGCTTTCCTTGACACTTGAATAAAGTCCAAACTCCTAACTCAGTCTTGCATAGCTTACATAGCCTATTTATCTCCCTTTTCTTGTACCTCTCTCACCCTTGCTGAGAATGCTCTCGACCTCAGTCTTACTAACATTCTCCTAACTTCTGCAACTTAGCACCACCTAAAGGTAGTAGGTGTTCCCTTTGAGTGAAATGTTGTTCCTGGTCTTCTCATTCTGGCCTCTTTTTATTACTCAACTCTCTTGTTGTTTTATGTGATAGTCTCTTAGAGAATCTCTCCCAGACTAATGTTTAACAAGCTGCAATAAGTTGGTGGAATGTTCATTCTAATTTAAATGAATTATAGAATTAAATAGTTTTAGGCTTAGATGGGACTTTATAGAGGCTGTCTATCTGGTCCATCTAGCTGGCTAACACAGAAATCACTTCTATACCCTTATTCAGCCACTGTTCAAATATGTCACCCATTTTCTTCTTGGCTTAATACGTTTTTTCAAAAATAACACTGGTATTTTTTTCATGTAGGATTTCCGGGAAAAAAATACAGATCATATGCGTCCTGACATTGTAGCTCTTCTGAGAAGTAGCAAGAATGCATTTATCTCTGGGATGATTGGAATTGATCCTGTAGCTATTTTCCGATGGTCAGTTCTCCGAGCTTTTTTTAGAGCCATGGTTGCTTTCAGGGAAGCTGGGAAAAGACACATTCAGAGAAAAACTGGTAAGCAATAGACATCAGTATTCTGCCATGCTTCTGTTTTTTTTTTTTTTAAATAGTGTTTCAGAGCTAATGAGTGCTGGTGAACTTTATGTGTGTGTGTGTGGATATTATTAATAAATACTGATAGGAATAATGAGTGTAAAACACCTGTTATTTCTTAGGCATACTGACATTGGTAAGATTCTTAAGCCAAAAGTGAAATTATTATGAAATTGTATAGAACTTAATATTGATACCATTCTCTGTTTTCTTCTAATATCATAGTTTTTACTACAAATGAAACATAGTATGGAAGCATAAATCAGGAGACAGAAAAATTAGGATGGAGGTAGTATAGTATGGTGGATAACCCAGCTTCACTTGCCGTCTCTGTTGTCATCAGTTGAATCAGTTGTCATCTCTTCTCTTGACTGATTTTGTGCCTGTTAGCTGTTTTACTTGGAGTGTTAATAGTACCTTCAATATTATGAGGGTAAAATTAGATAATACTTGTAAAGTGTCTGGTTATGAAGTGTAATTTTTGTTTTCTTATGCTTAATTTAGTTAGCTGAATTTTACTTTAAAAGTTAGAAATGGATAAAACTGGATACTTTTTTGTGTGCCTCCCTTGCTGTAGCTCTAACCTTAGATAGACCGTTGCTGCATAGTGAGGATTTTCTAATACATATGTGATCATTTAAAATAATATTCTTCTGCCAAGAAGCCTCAGCAGAAGTGCAGGAGGATACACTTCGTACTTTCAGGGCTCCTAGGCTTACTTCTGTGGCTTTTTGGCATGTGCATTAGCAGTGAAAATTTAAATTTGGCTATTATATTTTTTAAATGAATAAAATATTAGAAAGATTGTATTTCTAAAATGAGAGGCCAAAGTAATTGAATTTCATTTCTGTACTTCAGATTATAATGTTTACGAACTGGCCTTTGTGAATAGAACTATATATATTTTTTGAAAATAGAAGGAAAATCTTAAAACTGCTTTGCCTTTGCCAAAATTATTTCTAAGAGGCTATCTTTGCAAAAACACTTGAAACAAATTTAAATTGAGGTATAATGGACATATGACATTATATTAGTTTCAGGTGTATAACATAATGATTCAATATTTATATATACTGTGAAATGATTCCATCCATCACTATTCCAACCATCACAGAGTTACAAACGTTTTTTGTATGTGATGAGAACTTTCAGAAGTTAATTTCTTGGCCACTTTCAAATATATACTGCATTATTGACTACAGTTACCAGCAAAAGTCTAAAAGGAAAAGTTTTTTTTTTAAGATGTAGTCTTATTTATTATAGTGGACCTCAATTTATGTATCAATATTGAAAACTGTATCAATTCTGGAAATTGATACATATTCTACTAAGATTTAACTAAGACAATAAACTTTTCTTATATTTACTGTTAAATACTTTGCTTTCTGTAAAAGTTACATTGTATATTCTTTTGGCATTTAAACTTATTTGTGAAAGCTGGTTCTGTGTGTATTAGTATTAGTACAAAGACATGCAGTGTTCTACTGCTTCTAATGATCAATCAACTGAGCCTGTATTACCTCTACTTTGATAATTTCTAGATTCCTGTTTTCTAATCTAATTTCTCTTTCTGGCCAGCATCGATCTTCCATGTAATAAATTCTTTTATACTGGAATATAACATGTATGTATAAAAGTGCACAGAACAAAAACACAGTTCAGTGAATTATCACAAAGTGAAAACACTTGTGAAACTATCTTCTATGTTAAGAAAGAGAGTATGACCAACATGCTAGAAAATCCCCCTTGCATAAACTTTAAAAATTTCCCTTTTTATCTAGAAAAAAAAAGATAGTTCATTTGCATTTTGAGACAATCGCTGAGTGAGCAGGTTTGTTACAGAGAATAATTGTATTACTGTATATTAGTGTCAGTGCCAAAATTTAGCATTTTTCCTCCCTCTGTACCATTTACCACCTGCTCTTTTCTGGTGAGTTTAGGATATTATAAAATTAGAACATTGTAGTATTGCACAATAGAAACGAACAAAATAACTGAAAATGGGCTAAGTAGTAGATTCAGAACTTCTATAATCACCATAGGTAGTATGCAGATATATCAAAGTGAAACAGGAATTGGAGATTATTTAAACAGAAGTAGAACATGTGAAAGGCAGAAGATAACCAAGTTCAGATTTTGAATTAGAGTAAGATGTCAAAAATATTATTTCTAATGAAGAAAGTAAACATAGAATACACAGTGCAATATATTTTCACTTCCTTTGAGAGTATCTTTTAAAGGAAATAAATGTCAGTGGACTTTTAGCTAATTGTCAAGAAATACCTTGTTTCTGAACCAAAAAAAATTTTTTTTTATTTTCTTAGGGAATTCTCTAACATTCTTCTTCATCAAGCCAGCTGAGCACAAATGAGAATATCAAATTTAAATCTTCTTTTGACTATTGTTTTTTTCTTTTTTTATAGATTTCTATATTAGAGAACACAATGCCATTTTAAGACTTTTAAATAAAAAAAATTAATTCAATTAATTGTTTGAAGAATAAATTTGTTATAGTTGTGTGTTGTAGCTGTGGCAGTTTATTAGGAAACCATAAAATATTCTTAGTAGAGTCATGTAAACAGGCAATTTGAATGAGGTACCATGTTGGCCCTGCTAGGAGGTAAAATTAGAAATGATAATGATTTTTCTGGTGAACAGTGAGGTATGGAAGAACAGCTATTCCAGTGGTGTCATCCGTCTTGCCTCTGATTTACTCCTGAATAAGAAAGAGCCTGAGCTAGAGAGTACAGTGGAGATCATAACTTGACCACGAGTTATACAGTGTGTTGCTGTGGGTGCAGTGATGCTTATTTGTTTCTTTTGGAGTTACATAAAAATATAGCCAAAGAGGAATTTAATCCATCTAAAAAGACTAGGGAGAGACAGAAAGTTCAGCTGTGGCATTGGCATAAGAGGCAAGAATGAGAATTTAAAGTGTCATTCAGTGTCTTCATCTACAGGGAGAAAATCTGAAGCCATTCATATAGTGTCTGTAGGTAAAGAGCGTTAATGGTTCCCACATAACCTGTTCCTCTTCACCATCCCACACAGTGGGCTGCATAACTCTAATGTACTCCCATTTGTTTTTGCAAGTGGGAGAAGGATTCCAGTGATGATCCTTTTCCAGAAATAACCAGGTACTAAAACGAATTTACATATCACCTAAATAGGGTTGGACATGACATGGCAACTAAACAACAACAACAAACAGGATCTAGGATTTCTCCTGCATTGGCAGCTGGGTTCTTTACCACTAGTGCCACCTGGTAAGCCCTGGGTCTAGGGTTTCTATGCAGTAGTCTATCCGCAATTCTACCCAGTACTTAAGACAATTAAATGCATTTTTCTTAACAACAAAACCCTGACCATTACTAATAAATTCATTCTGTGTTAGGCTATGTGGTGTGGTGATTAAGAGTAAGGGTTTTAGATTGAATGTCAATTCAGCAGTGGAGACAGGACTTCTGAAAATGCATCTCTTCCATAAAAGCAACAGGAATACTTGCAAAAATTGTCAGAATAACTTTGTTGGAGCTCAAGAAATTCATCAAAGGCCTGCAGTAATTTGGAAAGTGTACATACAAGAAAAAAGACTGAATGTTATTATTGTCAGTGCATTTTATAGTGTTTAAGCTTGCACTACTCACCACCCTCCCTCTTGAGCTCTACAGTGGCCTTGAAAACCTATAGCCTAGATGTGCAATGAAAATCAGAAGTGGGACAACCACTGGAGGGAATAGAAGGGGACTGGTACTCCTTCAGAGCTCCATTCCCAGAGAATTGTCATTATTTAACCTATTTGGTAGTTTCATGGAAGACCCCACTTACAAGGCTATCTTTTAACCTGACTTAGAGCTTTCCCAGTATGAATAACCTTTGATCTAGGGGTTTTGTCCAAAACAGTCAGAAACTGTTGTTGAACATTGCAACTCTCTGATGCAATAGATAACAGTTGGGGCAAAAACTAACCAAACATTTAAAAGGAACACCTGGGGAATGAGGTTTCCATAATGGTTATGCAAAGTGTCTGTGTATTCATGGGAATTTAGGTGGCTAAGCACATGCATAGGACTGTCCCTAGGGCTGTGCTCAGTAAAGATCTGAAGAGATCCTGATTTCTTATCTCAGGATAATATTCAGGTTTCCTGTGAGCAGGATAAGACAGATTTCTAAACTGCCTAGCTGAATGTTGTAGGTGTGCTTCAAGGTAAGCACTCAATGACCCTTGACAAAGACTGGGAGAATTACTGGTTTCAGGCATGTAAAGATGTATGCCTCCAGTCAATAGCTGTTTATTAAGCTAAGTGAGCAGAGGTTTCCATGGTCACCTGTGACAAAGAATACAAACTTTCAGAATTAGTTCAGTAATGTCCTAAACAAATAGCAACTATAAGAATCAGTAGCAACAGTAAATTCTGGGGAGAGAGAGAAAATCTGACTTTCAGGGTTGCCATGTTATATTATTTAAAATGTCTGATGTTATATATAAGAGTTTGAAACATGCAAAGAAATACGAAAATATGACCCATACATGGGGAAAGAAGGAATCTGTAAAAACCTATCTCTGAAAAAATCCAGGCACTGATATTGCTAGACAGAATTTTTAAACTGTTTTAAATATGTTTAAAGACATAAAGGCAACCATATCTGAAGAACAAAAGGAGAATATGAGAACAATGTCCCACTAGATGGAGAATATCAAATTTTAGGTACACACAGATCAGTTTTGAAGTGGGAAAAAGTGTACAGTAACTGAGATGAGAAATTCAGAAGAAGGGTTCAATAGCAGATTTGAATAAGCAGAAGATTTGAATAATCGGTAAACATGAAGACAGATCAGTTGAGTTGAAGAACAGGAAGAATAAAGAATGAAGAATGAAGAAAATAAGTAGAGCTTCTAGACCTATGGGATACCATGAGGCATATAAACTTTTGAGAGTCCAGAAGGAAAGGAGGGAAAGGGACAAAAAGAATATTTCCAGAAATAATGGCCCCAGTCTTCTCAAATTTGATGAGAAAATTAATCTATACATCTCAGAAGCTCAACAGATTATAAGATGAGTGAATTCAGAGATTCAGAGATTCAAACTTCAGTTCAGTTCAGACGCTCAATCGTGTCCAGCTCTTTGCGACCCCATGAATCGCAGCACGCCAGGCCTCCCTGTCCATCACCAACTCCCGGAGTTCACTCAGACTCATGTCCATCGAGTCAGTGATGTCATCCAGCCATCTCATCCTCAGTTGTCCCCTTCTCCTCCTGTCCCCAATCCCTCCCAGCATCAGAGTCTTTTCCAATGAGTCAACTCTTCGCATGAGGTGGCCAAAATACTGGAGTTTCAGCTTCAGGATCATTCCTTCCAAAGAAATCCCAGGGCTGATCTCCTTCAGAATGAACTGGTTGGATCTTCTTGCAGTCCAAGGGACTCTCAAGAGTCTTCTCCAACACCACAGTTCAAAAGCATCAATTCTTCGGCGCTCAGCCTTCTTCACAGTCCAGCTCTCACATCCATACATGACCACAGGAAAGACCATAGCCTTGACTAGGCGAACCTTTGTTGGCAAAGTAATGTCTCTGCTTTTGAATATGCTATCTAGGTTGGTCATAACTTTCCTTCCAAGGAGCAAGCGTCTTTTAATTTCATGGCTGCAGTCACCATCTGCAGTGATTTTGGAGCCCAGAAAAACAAAGTCTGACACTGTTTCCACTGTTTCNGACTAGGCGAACCTTTGTTGGCAAAGTGATGTCTCTGCTTTTGAATATGCTATCTAGGTTGGTCATAACTTTCCTTCCAAGGAGTAAGCGTCTTTTAATTTCATGGCTGCAGTCACCATCTGCAGTGATTTTGGAGCCCAGAAAAATAAAGTCTGACACTGTTTCCACTGTTTCTCCATCTATTTCCCATGTAGTGATGGGACCAGATGCCATGATCTTCGTTTTCTGAATGTTGAGCTTTAAGCCAACCTTTTCACTCTCCACTTTCACTTTCATCAAGAGGCTTTTTAGTTCCTCTTCACTTTCTGCCATAAGGGTGGTGTCATCTGCATATCTGAGGTTATTGATATTTCTCCCGGGAATCTTGATTCCAGCTTGTGCTTCTTCCAGCCCAGCATTTCTCATGATGTACTTTGCATAGAAGTTAAATAAGCAGGGGACAATATACAGCCTTGATGTACTCCTTTTCCTATTTGGAAGCAGTCTATTGTTCCATGTCCAGTTCTAACTGTTGCTTCCTGACCTGCATACAGATTTCTCAAGAGGCAGGTTAGGTGGTCTGGTATTCCTATCTCTTTCAGAATTTTCCACAGTTTATTGTGATCCACACAGTCAAAGGATAGATGTTTTTCTGGAACTCTCTTGCTTTTTCCATGATCCAGCAGATGTTGCAATTTGATCTCTGGTTCCTCTGCCTTTTCTAAAACCAGCTTGAACATCAGGGAGTTCACGGTTCACGTATTGCTGAAGCCTGGCTTGGAGAATTTTGAGCATTACTTTACTAGCATGTGAAATAAATAAATAAAATAAAGTCACTCAGTCGTGTCCGGCTCTTTGTGACCCCGTGGACTGCAGCCCACCAGGCTCCTCAGTCCATGGGATTCTCCAGGCAAGAATATTGGAGTGGATTGCCATTTCCTTCTCCAGGGGATCTTCCCGACCCAGGGATCGAACACGGGTCTCCCACACTGGAGGCAGATGCTTTAACCTCTGAGCCACTAGGGAAGCCCACTAGCATGTGAGGGACCCATGAAACCTACTAGTTGCTTTGGTCTGGACTTTGAAACATACTGCAAATGGTTCTAAAGGCTTGCATGTTACTTGGGTCCTGGTAGGATGGTGTCAATACATAAACTCTCCAAGTTTAATTAAAAGCCTCCTTAGTGATTCATCTTTAATGCACTCCTACTCCTTTTATGTCACTTTCCCTCCTCTGCGTCTATGTTATGCAACAATTTAAGACTATCAGACGGTAAAGAATCTGCCTGCAATGCAGGAGACCTTGGTTCAACTCCTGGGTCAGAAAGATCCCCTGGACAAGGGAATGGCAACCCACTCCAGTATTCTCGCCTGGAGAATTCCATGGCAGAGGTGCCTGGTGGGCTACAGTCCACGGGGTTGCAAAGAGTCGGATGCAACTGAGTGACTAAGCACATTGATCCAGCATTTAGTTGTACCGACCAACACAACTTGGCAATTGACTTACTTGGAACTTTATACACTCTGTCTTGGTCTATTTAAGTTTTAAACATCTGAAATATCTATTTAAGATTTTTTGTTGTTGTTGTTTACAGCTGAGTCCAGCTGGCACTGATATTACTCGAGCCATTGTCTGGGAGCTCCTACCTAGAAACTAATACGTCGAAGTGAGCTACCAGATATGGCTGGCATGAGACTAAGTAATAATGATAGGTCTTTGCAGTTTCAGTGGGCTATGTGGAAAGCCCAAACAAGTAACATCTTTCACAATGCCAAGAATTGGTCTTTTCCACTGTGGGCAACTGGATCTGCTTCTGGTTCTCATGTATATAGCACTGTTGCAGTTAAACCCAGGATTCTCTGAGCTGAGTCATACACACACTTATACAGACACACAGAGGCACGCACACATGCATATACACACAGACGTTTTATAAAATATGTCCCCCACCTCTAAATGTCAGATTATTTTAAAATTTCGGAACTTGAAAATGTTTTTTCATCTTTACTTTCTTTTCAATTGTTTGTGTATGTGTGTCTGTGTGTTAGTCATTCAGTCATGCCTGAGTCTGAATACCTGCTAAATCTGAACATTTTCTTTAAAGCTTATCTGAAATGGCAACCCACTCCAGTATTCTTACCTGGAGAATCCCATGGACAGAGGAGCTTGGTAGGCTACAGTTCACGGGGTCACAAAGAGTTGGACACGATTGAGTGACTTCACTTTCACTTTCAAAAGAAAATGAGCATCTATGCAATGTTAACATAAAAACATCCACAAAGATCATCAGTAATGTTATTTAAAGCATCAAGAATACTACAGATTTGACCACAAGAATGTGTATCCATGGAATTATATAATTATAGATTCCAAAATTTGAGATAATTAGGAAACAAATATATTATTCTTTACTATATACCTCTCTGAGGGGACAGATTTATTCACTGGTCAACTATTTGAAGAAGCATTTATAATTTAAAATCAGGAAAAGATATTAAAAAGTCTAATAACATGCCCTATTTGGAAACCAAACTTGGCAAAGGCGCATCCTTAAGATCACATGACTAGGAAAAAAAAAAAATCACATGAATTTTTAGAACCAGACAGGTCAGGAACCCAGGTTATCTGACTTTCACCCACTAGAGTACCTCCCCACCCCACCCCTGCCAATTATATAAAATTGTCTGTATAATAAGATTCTATGAAAAGACATGAGCATCAGATTGCGAGGAAAGGGTATAAAATCACTATTGTGAAAATCTGATCTGCTGCTATGACTAATTAGAGAGAAACTTTGATATAAAAATAGACTCTCTCTAGTCAAAAGGTTAATTCTACTGATGTCACTTGTTGACCCCCTAGGCTTAGTGGCCAACAAAGTTAGTGCCCGTTCAGCTTTTGGGAAGTGCTGAGGCTGGTGCTAAAACAGACATGTCCAGGAGAGGAAATCATGATAATCCTCCAGCCAAGCAGCTTTACTTCCAAATTGACAGATCATTAGTAAAGGAAGAAATTTAATGATGTTTTCAAGGGAAGTATGACCACTAATTCTGGAAAATCTTAGTATGAAAGCAACCAAATAGAATAAAGTGAAGAAGACTACCAGCGGGTCTGCAAAGCACAACTGAATAGTCAGAAAGGGACCTGATTTCCTTATAGGTAACTCCCTCTTTGGCTAGATTTTGAAAATGTAAAGCTGCAATTTAGGATGGTCTCACCTGCCATCCATATGCACACTTTCTTTAACCAATTTATGGCAAACATAACTTTTTTTTCCCTAAAATCTCTTCTCCCACCTACATACCTAATCCATATTATGGTTTGGTTTGTGTGTGTGTGTGTGTGTGTGTGTGTGTGAGTCACCTGAGTTCATAAAATCTTCCATTTTATTTCAGAGATACTTTGTTTTAAAGGTTCTGCCTTTTGGTAAGCTAGCCACATTGTCAAATCCTACCCCATTTTAATTAGAATTGCAGAAGAATAGAGGGGAAAGAAGAAGAAAGCCAGCAAATGAAAGTTCTATCAGTGACTGAAGAATGGTTTTGTAGTGGAATTCAACTCTAGTTTGTCCTGGTTTGTCTTTGTTCTTGGTTCAGCATATTGCTATAAAGTCCTTTCTGGAAAGTAACTTAAAATATGGAAAAAAAAAAAAAAAAACCTCAAGGTAGAGAAATCTTTAAAAAAGACTCAAGGGTGTGGAAGGAAGAATGGCTGTATTGCATTGACGGCACACTGGAAACAGCTGTCAAGGAAGAGGGTGATTTAGGTGGTGACTAAAAAGCCACTGTTCTTACCCTTGGTCATCCTCCATTTCTAGTTATCTTCTTTTTAATCAATAAAACTTGTTATTAGGTCTTTCCTCTCTCCTGCTTCTTCCTGTTATGAGTTGAGCAGTATAAAGTCTTCTCGCCAACCCTCAGATGATGGGGAGTGGAAGTGTTGGCTATGACATGAGTCACAGTGACATAGAGATTACTCATAGATTTCCACTCCAGGCAGACAGACTCACCTATTAACAAGGAGCTCGTTAGGGCTGTTCAACAGCAGGGGACATGATTCAGTGGAATAAGATTATCCCTCATGGATTTTTGAGTGCTTTGCCCAAAATCTTTTTTTCTCTCAGATGACCTTAGTGCATCAGATTCCTTACTAGTTAAAAGTCACATATCCCTAAAGAGGAAATCACCATATAATTAAGGTTTAGGTGTGGTTGACAGACAGTAATGTCCTTGTATGTTGGAGAATGAATTAGTCATGCTTTTTCCCAAGCTCCTTTTACCAGTGAAAGGGAACAGAAACACAGTTACTAGAAATGACTAATTAGAAGAGAATACAACCTAAAGCCAAACATGTGTTTTTAGAACAGATATAACCATATCAGATCAGGACTAAAATGTTCAATAATTCTATATGTGTCATCATCACCAAGGTCAAACATTTAATGAGTGCTATTGAGATGTATAAAGCTCTGTTCTACATATTTACCTGCCTCAAGGCTTTCTTTTAATTAGGGAGATAATTACTGATGGGGAGTCATATACAAAGAAAATGCATGAAAGCCCCAGATCACACATGCTTCTGGAATTTACATGCCTTGTAGAGAATGCAGTAACTCTTCATAACAGGAAAGTTTGTGTGCCAAGACTTTTATAGAAGCTCATCCCTAAAAGGGCTGTCAGATTTGATGGCTGAGTGTGAATCAACGAGGTGTACAGAGTAGGCATTTTCACCAAGCACAGTTAACATATATTCATTCAGTCATTCAAAGAAAAGAGCCTAAAGTATATGAGGCACTAATGCTAGAGGGTGGGATACTACGGTTACAAGTCAGAAAAGTTTCCTGCCCCCTTGAAACTCATATTCTAGTGTGTGAGCCAACCAACAACAATAATTACAAATTGTCACAAGTTACAAAGCAGATGGTTCATTCAGATGTTGGAAGGGCAATAGATACATCAAGGTTACTTCTGCTTGGTGACCAGAGAAGGTCTCTATGAAGAGCTGACAGGTTAATAGAGACGTGGAGGAGGAGAAGGAGACATCAATATAAAGAGTCAGTGGATAGAGGGAAAGGCCTAGGATGTGTGGTTAGGCAAAGGCATACGAGATCAAAGAAGAACATGAATAAAAAATGAGGGAGTTGTGATTTGTCACATCATCAGTTGCACAGTTGGAATGGGGTGAATGGAGGGACAAGTCATAATGCAGCTGAGGAAGTGTTGCTGAACTCACACATGACAGAAGGAGGCTCATGCTAACTGTCTTCTCACCACCCACTTCGGTGTCACTGCTCTCCTTCACTCATTAACAGCTCTGATGGCCACCACATCTACTGGAATATCTTTTCTCTGTTATGACTTTATATTTCAAGTGCCTGTGGCCTCATTTCCCAAATAAATTATAAAGTTCCTTGAAGGTGGACTATGTGTAATATCTCTCTATTTCTCAGAGCATCCACTTGCCTGGTGTGTAGTAGATACTTAATATTTGTTTGAATGAATGAAGACGTTGATAGAGGATATGTAGGTCAAGAATAGGTGTGAATGTTGTTAGCGGCATCAATCTGGGGACTAGTCTAAAGTGGTTGACATAGACAGTGTTTCAGTAAGTCTGCTGTCACCCAACCCATGGTTAGGTGGTCAAAACTAGTAGAAGTAACGATAGAAATAGCGTTATTCTCATTTCTGTTTTTTTCCCCCCTTTGAACACTTGCTTCAGTTGTATCTGACTCTTTGCGAACCTGTACAGGTAGACTATAGTCCACCTGGCTCCTCTGTCAATGGGATTTTCCAAGCAAGAGTACTGGAGTGAGTTGCCATGCCCAGGGGATCTTCCCGACCCAGAGATTGAACCTGCATCTCTCACATCTGCTGCATTGGCAAGTGGATTCTTTACCACTAGCACCACCTGATGTTAAAATAACTGCTTCTTAGTGAAAGCCACTCAGTTGTGTCCAACTCTTTGCGACCCCAAGGAATTTTCCAGGCCAGAATATTGGAGTGGGTAGCCTTTCCGTTCTCCAGGGAATCTTTCCAACCCAGGGATCGAACCCAGATCTCCCACATTGCAGGCAGATTCTTTACCAGCTGAGCCACAAGGGAAGCCTGAGAATATTGGAGTGGTAGCCTATCCCTTCTCCAGGGGATCTTCCTGACCCAGGAATCAACCCGGGGTCTCCTGCATTGCAGGCAGATTCAGCCCACTCCAGTATTCTTGCCTGGAGAATCCCATGGACAGAGGAGCCTGGGAGGAGTCCACGGGGTCACAAGAGTCAGACATGACTGAGTGACTTTCACTGCTTTACCAACTGGGCTATTAGAAACCTCTTAAATTTTCTCTTTCCCTAGACTATACTTAATGGGTGAATTAATTTCTTTTAAAATAAAGATTCATGTTAATTTCAACTTGAAGACCTATCTCTATAGAGTATTCTGAGCATGGAGGAACAGGTCAATCACCTCAGCTTCCTCCAGGAATGAGTAATTACAGAACAGTCTTCATCCAGTGTATCGTCTAGTGAAAGATTTTCCAAAACAAAGACAAGAACAAAACAAAGCAAAACAAAAAGCATAACAAAAACAAAAGAACACGATTCAGCCATTGCCTGAAACAGGCAATTATTAAAAGTTTTCTATTGGGCTAGATGCTGATAATTTGAAAGCAATTCTAAAAACCCTCAATGCTGGATTTGAAAGAGATATTGGTTGCCGAGTCCAACCTATAATTTTTTCAGTAAGGACACTGAAGCCTAACATCAGAGATTTGGTCAGTAATCCTATTGAGTTAGGATCTGAGCCTCCTGATTGCTAACCTAAAGCCCCAACTGTCAATTTCCACAATTGCTTCATAACAGAATTTAAAGCAAAATAGGAGGAAATGTGTACACCTAGTTGTTATAATTTTTAAAAATGTATTGGTTATATCTTAAAGTAAGTCATTTTACAGACAAAAATGTTGAAACCTAGAGATGTTACAGTGTGATACAGTTCTCAAAATATGTCCAACTTTAAATCACTGGTTACACTTTGGCTTTTTTAATTCTTTAAAAAGAATTTTAAATTCCCTTCTCTTAAACATTGTTTAAAAATACCAATCTTCTCATGTTGACCATTTTGGCAAATTTTAGTCTTTATATTAGTTCAATAGAGGACAGAAATAGTATGGACCTAACAGAAGCAGAAGATATTAAGAAGAGGTGGCAAGAATACACAGAAGAACTGTACAAAAATGACCTTCACAACCCAAATAATCATGATGCTGTGATCACTCACCTAGAGCCAGACATCCTGGAATGTGAAGTCAAGTGGGCCTTAGGAAGCATCACTATGAACAAAGCTAGTGGAGGTGATGGAATTCCAGTTGAACTATTTCAAATCCTGAAAGACGGTGTTGTGAAAGTGCTGCACTCAATATGCCAGCAAATTTGGAAAACTCAGAAGTGGCCACAGGACTGGAAAAGGTCAGTGTTCATTCCAATCCCAAAGAAAGGCAATGCCAAAGAATGCTCAAACTACCACACAATGGCACTCATCTCACACGCTGGCAAAGTAATGCTCAAGATTCTCCAAGCCAGGCTTCAGCAATCCTTGAACTGTGAACTTCCAGATGTTTAAGCTGGTTTTAGAAAAGGCACAGGAACATCAAAAAAGCAAGAGAGTTTCAGAAAATCATCTATTTCTGCATTATTGACTATGTCAATGCCTTTGACTGTGTGGATCACAATAAACTGTGGAAAATTCTGAAGGAGATGGGAATACCAGACCACCTGACCTGCCTCTTGAGAAACCTATATGCAGGTCAGAAAGCAACAGAACTGGACATGGAACAACAGACTGGTTCCAAATAGGAAAAGGAGTACGTCAAGGCTGTATATTGTCACCCTGCTTATTTCACTTCTATGCAGAGTACATCATGAGAAACGCTGGGCTGGAAGAAGCACAAGCTAGAATCAAGACTGCTGGGAGAAATATCAATAACCTCAGATATGCAAATGACACCACCCTTATGGCAGAAAGTGAAGAAGAACTAAAGAGCCTCTTGATGAAAGTGAAAGAGGAGAATGAAAAAGTTGGCTTAAAGCCCAATATTCAGAAAATGAAGATCATGGCATCCGGTCCCATCACTTCATGGGAAATAGATGGGGAAACAGTGGAAACAGTGTCAGACTTTATTTTTTTGGGGGCTCCAAAATCACTGCAGATGGTGATTGCAGCCATGAAATTAAAAGATGCTTACTCATTGGAAGGAAAGTTATGACCAACCTAGACAGCTTATTCAAAAGCAGAGACATTACTTTGTCAACAAAGGTCTGTCTAGTCAAGGCTATGGTTTTTCCAGTAGTCATGTATAGATGTGAGAGTTGGACTATAAAGAAAGCTGAGTGCCAGAGAATTGATGGTTTTGAACTGTGGTGTTGGAGAAGACTCTTGAGAGTCCCTTGGGCTGCAAGGAGATCCAACCAGTCCATCCTGAAGGAGATCAGTCCTGGGTGTTCATTGGAAGGACTGATGTTGAAGCTGAAACTCCAACACTTTGGCCACCTGATGCGAAGAGGTGACTCATTTGAAAAGACCCTGATGCTGGGAAAGATTGAGGGCAGGAGGAGAAGGGGACAACAGGGGATGAGATGGCTGGATGGCATCATCAACTCGATGGACGTGGGTTGGGTGAACTCTGGGAGTTGGTGATGGACAGTGAGGCCTGGCATGCTGCAGTTAATGGGGTTGCAAATAGACATGACTGAGCGACTGAACTGAACTGAATTAGTTTGATGTCAGACACCAGAGTAATACCTGAGAAGGGCTTTAATTTCTTCTTTAACCCTCTTCACTTACTGTAGACATTATTATGGAATTATCCTTGGCTCCATCTTTATTGTGAGGAAAAATTAATTCTCTGTTCTCAGTGGCTTTCTCTGCTATAGGCATTTGTCCTTTTAACTTGAGATGAAAAACATAAGGAAATATAAGTCATGCTTCTATTCTTAAGTGTTCAAATGCCTCATAGTTGTCTGTTTTATCCAAGTAAAAGAGTCTTGTTCTACCCATACTGTCCTTTCAAGAGCTGAGCTGACTTTCTAATTATGTATATCTCCTTCATTGCTACCTGCCTCCAGCTTTATATATTTTTAAAGAAACCTATTTTTTTTAACCATATTTTTCTTCAGTACATTAAAATTTTTTACCCCCCAAAAATGAATCATTAAAAAAAATGACTTATGGCAGTTGCCTCCCATGAAGACACCAGTTTCTACAGCTAATGTGAAGATTGATGTCGTGTCTTTTACAAAATGACAACAAGCCTTACTACAAAGGGAAAATGCTACCCAAAGAAGGCAGTGGCTTATGACTCCTCTGGAGCTTTGTTTGTAATCCTACTCAAATGCCCCACGCTTCCAAGGGGACCACACACCTGGAATATTGCAATTTTAGGAAGCTTTTAACATCTCAGTCAGAGCTTACTCCTTTCCCAGAACTTTGCTTTCCTTGGTTTCTTTGTATCCCTTTGGAATTCATCAAGGCGCTCAGACATTTAAAAAAAAAAAAAAAAAGCCACTGAATAAATATTGAGTAATATGACCCAACTTTTGTGTTTTTAGACATGTGGCAACCAAATTAGTCAACCCAAGGCAAACAGCCTGAGGAATCATTGAATTTTCATAGCTTGGGTTTAGCTCTTGGCTGTCTTCCTTTTTCCTGTCTCTTTCTTTTTTTTTTTTTTTTAACTCATTTTCAGTGAGATGACTTGTTAAAGGAGTAGGTTGCTTACCTGTCTTTGAGTGTTGGAATCTGCTTGCTTTCTGAATGTTTCTTGTCAAAATTTGTATTGAGAAAGGAAAATTGCCTTGTTAGAGAGCCAGGAAATTGATTAGCAGTAAGCAGAGAGAGCCAAATGGGGCTTTCGGGACAAACTTCAATGCATGATTTCCGTGTGCAATTTTGAGTCTATGATCATGCTTCAGTTATTTTTAATTTATGAAGTTTTTACTCATTTTTCATGCTCCCTAGATCTCAACGATGCTCCCCCATCAAACCTAACTAAGCCATAGCAACATATTTGTATGTTTTTCTCACCATCTCCCCCGTTAGGCTGTGATAGAGCTCTTAGTGAGCACTTAGATACCAGCAAGCCGTGAATAGAAGAAAAAAAAAACAGAAGAAAAAAGGAAGAACAGCAGTGACTTTGACTAGTCCCTCTCCAAGGAAAAATCACAGCAGCCATGGAAGCTGTGAAATCCAACTGCTATGTGTCAGTCTGTCTGCCTGCTCCATGTTTGTTGAATTTTCAAATGACCCTAGGAAGTACATAGTCTTTCTTCCATTTTATTGTTTTGAAAATTGAGGCTCAGAGAAGTAAAGTGTCTTACCCAAGTCCACACAGCTGATAAAGTAGCAGGGCCTATTGGAGAACACAGGTCATTCTGATTGCCAAGCCAGTGACCTCACTTCTCCACTTTGCTGCACTCTCCCGGTTATAGTGTAGTTGGCTCTCATTGAAACACTCTCATTTCCCACTTTTCTTGACATCCAGAAATGAACTGAAAAATGGGTAAATAAGTGATTCATCCATAGAGAAATTGGGAGTAGTTTACATATCTGAAGCCAGAATTTTATGTCTTTATCAAAGAGAAGGTACTGAGTTAGCCAAAAAGTTCATGCTTTCTGTAACATCAGCTGGGAAAATCTGAATGAACTTTTTGGCCAAGCCAATATTATTGTGTACTCCTAAGATAATAGTTCTACTATATAAATATTTTATATCTGATTACTACTTTGTATTCACTGAGCATTGGAAAGAGCTTCAATTAAATACATAAACTTGATACTCTGAAATTACAGTCTAAAATAGACCCAGAGTAACATGGAAAATGACAGCATGGGGGAAATTATCAACATAGTTCCAATAGAGCCACATGGGAAGGCTTGCTTTTTACCAGATATCCTCAAGATTCTGGTCAGGAGTCCTTTCAGAAAAATATCTTAAGGCAGTTAAAGTAGATAAGGTGATGTGGATTATGTTGGTATTTTTGACTCTATGGGAATAGATTTCCTACAGAGGTAAAAGGAAATATATAAGATGAAGTGAAGAGAAGTATACATTATTATGATGCCTCATATTCGCCAGTGTTTTCAAATGAGACCGGCCTATACTCAGAGAGCTTTCAACTTTTACCTGAATCTGCATGAAACCACTATAGCTTTACACAGAGTCACTGATCCATCTTTTGGGTGAAACCCATTCAGAATAATGTTATTTCACACATTTCTAAAGCATTTTCTTCTGCAAAGAACATATACTCTCCAAATATTTAAGGTGTTTTAACGCTACAATCTAAGGTTTACGACTCATACTTGACTAACAGTAAACCACATGTATACCAAGTTGATGATAAAGGAAAAAACATACTCGTCAACGATCATCATGCAAAGTTCAGGTTCTGGCAGCCGAGATGTGATAATTTACCATAAGGTGAATCACAGCTGTACAATTGGACATTTGTATTGGCTGAAACCTGGTCACCCTCTTTTTTGAAAACACGTTCTATCTTGTATTGAGGTTTTGTTGTTCAGTAGCCAAGTAGTGCCTGACTCTTCATGATCCCATGGACCGCAGTATGCCAGGCCTCGCTGTCCCCCACCATCTCCCAAAGTTTGCCCAAGTTAATTCCATTGCATTGATGATGCCATCCAACCATCTCCTCCTCTGTCTCTCTCTTCTCTTCCTGTCTTCAGTGGGGCTTCCCTGGTAGCTCAGATGGCATTGAGGTAGAGCTGACTAATAATGTTGTGATAGTTTCAGGTGAACGGCAAAGGGACTTGGCCATACATATACATGTATCCATCCTTCCCCAAACTCGCTTCCCATCCAGGCTGCCACATAATATTGGCAGTATTGTTTCATTCCACTCCACTGGAGTAGAGTTCCCTGTGCTAAAAAACCTGGTCCCTATTGACAGTTGCTGGCATTCAGTGGTGGAGGATCCTGGGTATGCTGCTGAGATCTGGATGTGCTACTGAGATCTGGATGTGCTACTGAACTTGGCTTTGGCCACTGGGATGTGCTAAACTCAGTCTACAGTCATCCCAGTGAAGGACCTATGTGCCATTTATCGGAGCACTTATTAAAAGGATGCTGTCCTAATTAGAATTGGAGCTTAGGGTAACCAAAGAAACGCAAATGAATGCCACAGCTGTATCTCACTGCTTTTCATAAGCCTTGCAATAAAAGCTAAACAGTTTTTAGTGGTTTTTACAATTATACTTCCCTTCAATTTTCCAAAGGTTACAGGGCCTGAACCACACAAATCCCATTAAAGTAAGTAGTTGTTGTGCAATATAAGTTCTTTTGAAAACATTCTTCAATGCCCATAAAATGATCAGCGGGCTCCTCTGTAGATCCGCTTGCCTGCCATGTTTTCAACCAAAAGACAGATGACAGGCTTTGATGTGGTGGTTGGTTTCTGCTACTGAAGCTGGCGTTTTATCTTCTTGCATCAGATTTCTTCTCAAATGGATGTGACTCAGGCATACGAAACACATTTTTTTTTTTCTTCAGATTTTATCCCTAAAATATGTTTTTGCTGTACCTTTAAATTACATTTGGCTGACCGATTTGGAATCTCAAGTCTCCCACAAGATACAGAGCGGGAGAGGGTCAGGGTCTTTGGGAGTTAACTGGAGCCCAAGTGGAGAGTACAAAGCCTTAGTGAGGAGGGATCACTGTCTGCTGTCTGGTCCTCAGGCTTGAGGCTGGCACTTCTCCCTGTCTTTTCCACCCTCCGTTTAGTGTAACTTCAGCAGTCCCACGTAAAGTTCAGAGTGAATTTCAAGCTAGAGTCACGAACAGAGCTATTGTTCTCTTTAACTTCTCTGTGAAAGCCTGAAGGGTCTCCTCCCTAGAATTTAGAGCTTTCTTTTCCAAAGAGGAGCTTGATAAGTATTCTAACATCCTATTCCACTGGAAACTCCATTCTCTTTAAGACTCTTCCTCCTGTTTGTTTCAATTATTCATTATCTTAGATCTGCTTATCTTGTAGGAAATAAAAATGAAGGACTAGCTCCTTCATTTAGGGAAGAGTCAGAAGCACACAGCTGTCTCCCATCTCTAAATCTGATGATGAAGCTATTTTAAAAAGAAACATGGTAAAAGAATGTTTTTTTCCTTCACAGGTAAAATTATCCAGGGACAAAAAGATAATGTTAACCTAAATATTTGCTATGTGCTGTTAAAAAGACTAATTGGAATTCAGACATGATTCATCCTCTTAAACTTTGGGAAAATCACCAGAGTGGGTCCTGGTGCTCAGATAGTAAAGAATCTGCCTGCAATGCAGGAGACCCAACTTTGATCCCTGGGTGGGGAAGATCCCCTGGAGAAGGAAATGGCAACCCACTCCAGTATTCTTGTCTGGAGAATTCCATGGACAGAGGAACCTGGCAGACTTCAGTCCATGGGGGTCACAAAGAGTCAGTCATGACTGAGCAACAAACACACACACAAATCACCAAGGTTCTAATTTTCTGAAATTGCTTCTGTACCACAATACTCTTTCAAATTTTATTGTCGCTTAATTTATCAAAAGACCTTATGTCTTTTTTTATAGAAATACCTGAGTGCATTGAGGTGATAAAACATTTGCATGGAAAGAAATGAATCATACTTTTAAAAAAAATTTGATTATACACTAAAATATGTATAGGAATTTAGATACGAAGGAATCAATATGGATTGGAGGTATCAGCAAATTTTATAAAATAGAATTAAAGTGTGTCATAGGAAACAGATCTTGCACTGTGTCCTAAAAGAAAAGAAAGAGAAATGCTAATATGAATGTGGGGAGAAGATAGAAGACGAGAGTTTACTACCGTGTGAAAGTAACCCTGCACATACTTAACTGGTGAAGCAAGGACTTACAGAGGCCTTTGAAATGGAAATCCAAGAACATCTTGATCAAAGTAGCTGTCCTAGATGAGAATTGTTGCATTTTTTAAAATGGCTTTCCTGGCAGAAATAACATGTAGAACACATGGACCCCCTTCCTGAGACCCTCTTTATATATGGCTAGTATGGATAACCTTTTTTCCCATACAGAGTTTTCCCAGGGTAGTGTTTTTTTACTTATATCTCTGACTTAATTGTCTCACTCCTGCGTGGGGCGTCTGTTGTCATTTGCACTTAAAAATAAGGTGGAAATAAAAGTCCTGGCTTCCACACTACTATATATAGAATGGACAACCTACAAGGACCCACTGCATAGCACAGGAAATGATACTAATATTTTGTAATAACCTATAAGGGAAAAGAATCTGAAAAATTATGTATATATTCTTTTATACATATTGTACATATACTGTATATTGCATATATAAGATACTATTTAATATATAAAATATTATATATCACACATATACAATATTATATATATAATATTATATAAAATACTACTATATATAAAATAATATATATATAGAAAATTCAGATATATATATATATATATATGGATATATATATCTGAATCACTTTATGGTATGCCTGAAAATAACACAACATTGTAAATCAACTATACTTAAAAAAAAAAAAAAAGAAGTCCTGGCTTCTAGCTCTGGCTCAGTTTCAGCTTGTATTGTGATTTGAGGCAAATCACTTCATTCTCCTAGACCTCATTGACCTCGTCTATAAAATAAGAGGGTTGAATCACATAATTTCTCTGGTTTTATGTGGTGCCAATATTTTATGACTCATGAATCAAGTGAAAATTTACCGGTTAATAAGATAAACAGGTGATCTTATTTTTTTTGACTTGTTTTTGTTAGAAAGCATGACAATAACTATGTTCTTGAAATTTACACAATCATAACATAATCTTCTATAACATCTGTAAACACCTTGGATTTGAAACATAATTTTGATAAATATGTATCCATGTACCCTGGTAGCCCAGCGGTAAAGAATCTGTCTGTCAATGCAGGAGACACAAGTTTGATCCCAGGGTCGGGAAGATCCCCTGGGAAAGAAAATGGTAACCCATTCCAGCATTCTTGCCTGTGAAACCCATGGACAGAGGAGCCTCGTGGGCTATAGTCCATGGAGTCGTGACAGTCAGACACGACTGAGCGACTCAACAACCACCACCAACCTGTGGTTATTCTTCACTTTGGTGAATCCTACCCGTTCCAGAATTCCAAGTGCGTGAAGTCGCTCAGTCATGTCTGACTCATGGACTGTAGCCTGCCAAGTTCCTCTGTCCATGGGATTTTCCAGGCAAGAATACTGGAGTGGGTTACCATTTCCTTCTCCAGAGGATCTTTCCAATCCAGGGATTGAACCCTAGCTTCCCACACTGCAGGCAGGCTCCTTACCATATGAGCCACCAGGGAAGCCCCTTCCAGAATTCCAAAGAATTAGCCATTTCCTGATGTCCAGTTGGCTGTCAGTATCCTTGAACAGCATCCTTCTGAACTGACCTTTTATAGTAGCTGTTTTTACAAGAAAGATAATATTCCAGCAATAATTAAATATACTAGTTTCTCTCCCCTATATTCAACCAGAGTTTATATTCTAAGTCTTTATCGCAGGTGTTTCAAATGTCTCACATTTGTAAATGTGCTCTATTTTGTCCACATTTCCTTTCATGCCACTGATGAGACTGTACTGGATCCTGTTCTGTGTTCCTGGGGGAAAACAGGGAGCTCGTAGTTCGTGATTAGTGAGCAAAGACAGACAAGCCCAGGGCTGCCGCTTGAGCTGTCTGCTGCTCCCTCGCTGTCTCTTCCTATTATGTGACACTTGGGCTCTGAAGGATGTTTACCAGAGCCATACTCCTTGGACCCGTGTCATTCGTGTGTCTTTTCTCACCTTCAACATGATCTGGACTGGTGTTTTCATTTGTTAAAAACAACAAGGACATTCACTGGGAAACTTCTGCTGAAATCCTTTCAAGTCATCACAGCTATTTATTCTCTGTCATAAACTATAATTCTCCATTTCCCTTACCCCCACGTCAGGGGAGCTGGTGGTTTATGGTGGACAGTCAGTGGAATTTGAGTGAACAGTGGAAGATTTCAAAGCACGACTGAGAGATTCTGTAGCAGGTTGTAGCACTAAGAACAAAACCTAAAACCTTCTTGTTTTCCATCACAGTTTGGCAGTACAAGAAGAAATGGGCTTCCCAAACAGCATAAAGGATGTAGAATTTGTGGCTATACCTGTGAAAACAGTTCCTCTGAGGAAAGAAAGCAAATCATGGGATTGGGTTAATAAGGAATTTCCTTTATATGATTAAAATGGCCCAGGGTCTGTCTAATTGGTCTCAGTCTGGGGTTGGTATGGAAGTTAGAGATTTTTTCAGACTTCTGTTTAACAGGAACATGAAACACAGGTGGTGCTGTCATAAAGGCATGAATGACCGAGAGAGAGAGAAACCTGAAGCATAAGACATGTAGAACTGTAAACAAAAAGATTTGGAAAGAGAATGGGGGCAACAGGAATGCCTCAAGCATGAAGGAGAATACAAATGCAAGGCAACAGCCGAAAGATGTATGATCCTAGGTGTTTGAATTGTAGTGTTGACATTGTTGTAAAGTAATTTTTCTAATAGCTAAATGGTGGTAAAATCAAGGGTGGTGTTGAAATATTCCAGGCTTTGATTGTTGCTGTTGTTGTTCACTCACTCCCAGAAATCATGATAATCAAATTGGCTTCATGCTCAAGATGCCACTGACCTGACCTTCTTTCTTATTGAGAGTGTCACAGAAGTGCCTTCCAAGCAGGGCTCCTGGTTGAGGCACCACAATGGAAAGAACCAGAGAGGTGGTCAATTCTGAAGACAACCATAAAGATGAAAGAATGAATGTCAGCAGCTTCTTAGACACTGAATGGGGGAATGGGGTTGAGATCATATGGTTTTTTCCCTACAGAAACAGTTTCCTCAAGACAGGGAAAGTTTCACATTTTCCCTGGACACAAATTCAGCAAGCATGTACTGTATACGGGTGCTTTACCTCTCAGGAGGGAACAAGCAGTCTCTGTTCTGAGCTCCAAGGGCATCACTGGTGAAGCAGCACTCGTGAAGAAGGTGGTCTCTCATCAGAAGTCTTGGAGGCCTCAGGTAGGCACTGAGAGATCTGGGCTGGGAGTTCCTAGATTTAAGCTGCACTTTGAATCCCCACCCAATTCTGGAACATGCCCCCAGTCTACAGTAATAATACTATAGCTCAGGTGTGGATCGTTCCTCCTGGGACATCAGGATTCACGCTAGGAGTTTTCTTGAGTGTTTTGTGTGTTCATAGTTACAGAGGGTCAGGAGACTTCTGTTGTTCAGTGGCTCAGTCATGTCTGAGTCTTTGTGACCCTGTGGACTCTAGCCCTCCAGGCTCCTCTGTCCATGGAATTTCCCAGGCAGGAATACTAGAGTGGGTTGCCATTTCCTTCTCCAGGAGATCTTCCCAACCCAGGGATCGAACCCATGTTTCCTGTATTGGCAGGTGGGTTCTTTATCACTGTGCCACCTGGGAAGCCCTCAGGAGAATTTGCATGTGTTGAAAAAAAGCGACTTGAGAGCTACTTCCATTGAATGTGGAACTAGCGGTCATGCTCTCTTTCCCTCCATCCTCACTTTCACTCCTTGCATTTTCCTTCGAGATGAGTGGGGAAAGCGATTGGAAGTGTGAGTCTGGTTCATCAGGCCAGCATGTGACTTGGGCCTGAGCAACTCGAGCTGTAAATCTCTGAGTACTTCAGGGGCTCTGCAGTGCCTTGGGTATGAGGGTGAGGGCTAAGACAGTGAGGTTAGCACAGCTGGTATCCTGCTCGGCCCCACAGATCCATCGCTCCTGCTGGACCAAGGGAGGGCAGCAGGACAGGAGCACGCTACTCTCTCACAGCCCTGGGCAGGCTGGACCAACTGGCCATGGTGCCTTTGGGGGAACTCCGAGAAAATCAAGGAGGAATCCTGATGGCTAAAAACTTGAGACATGATTCTCCAAAGGTTCCTAAGACTTCAAAGCCCTAGAACTCAAATTTGGGGTGAAACTGGTTCAGAGGTCTTTCAGGACTGTTCTTGAGTTCTTAGTGAGTTCAAGGTCAGCATCAGCTGGGGTGGGTAGGTGTTGTAGCACTAGCCCTGATCTAAGCTGATGCCCTTGACCCCTAACTCAGCAACAGCATGGAGCCTTGAACAAACACATTATTTGGAGATTATTTGCTTTTTCCAGGAAGATGCATGGGAAAAACAGAAATCCTGCTTATCTGTTTGAATATGGCTTTTCCTTTGTAACTGCATTTGTGTTGACGTGGGTTTGTTGAGGTGACATAGCCAGGGAATTGTTCGCTCCTCAGTTATGAAACTGTGAATGAACATAGCAGTACCTAAGACAAATGAAGTCCAAAGCAATCTCTTCTCCTTTCCCCCTCTCTGGAGATGTCCAGAGAATATAGAGAGGAGTAAAATATTTCTTTAGCCCTCTTTGACAAAACAGGCTTCAAGGAGCATATGAAAAGATCTCTCTGACAGTTCAGGTCTGGTTGAAGATTTAGAAGCAACAAACAAACATCAAAACTGCGGTGGGTTCTTGGAGGATGAACTTGACGGCACCAAAACCTGTATTTGCCCCCGGAAAGTGGCATTTGGCCCTAGCACTTTGATGAGCACGGGAGCCAAGGAAACAGTTTCACTGTAGATATACAGTGAAGAGGTATAAACCAGACCTCTGACATGACTTTAGCTCCTTTATCATCAATTTCTTGTATTCCAGATGATCAACTGAACTCAGAGGAAAAGAAGAAGAGAAAGCAGCGGAGGAACAGGACAACCTTCAACAGCAGTCAGCTGCAGGCTTTGGAGCGTGTCTTTGAGCGGACACACTACCCAGATGCATTTGTGCGAGAAGACCTCGCCCGCCGGGTGAACCTCACTGAGGCCAGAGTGCAGGTAACCAGAGTCCTCCCCACCTCAAAGGCACATCTCTGAAGACTGTTGAAAAATACCACTTGTAGATTTCAGACCAGGGCTGATAGTAAGAAGGATCATAAATGGGCAGCATGAGGACAGAATCAGTTTCTGATTATGTTTCTTTTGGCAGAAGCATATTTTAAAAAATCAAAGTGAAGGCCTTTCAGTAGGGCAGAATATGCCTTGCTAGTAGTCTCACTCCTCTCACTGTTTCCCACCCTTCCAGATTCGTGTTATAAACATTGTCCATCAGAGCATTTGACTCTGCACCTTCCCCACCACCTTGCCCCAGCTTTCAACTTGAGCAGTCAGGTGGTCAAAGAGATGGACTCTCTGTCCCCCACCTCAGTTTTCCTCCCCAGACTTTGGGAATGTCCAAATCTTCAAGAAACATATTTATAGTGATGGACATGGATGGCAGTGGGGAATGAACACATCAAAGACCTTGAACTTAGAAACTGCATTAAGAGCACGTTTAAGTACGTGATTTTGTGTTTCTGTGAAGTGAAGAAGGGTAAGTGTATATAAAACAAGGTGAAGAGAGAATAGTAATTCTTTCAAATATTAATGCCATGACTCATCAACTACAAGCCAGGCATCTAGAAATAATACAATCTGTGATTAGGAATAATAATGATGATAATAATAACTAATACGAGTTGAGCCTTTATATGCCAACCAGTATAACTCATCTGTCTAATCCTCACCCCAATTCAGTGAGGTGGATAATATTATTCACCTGACAGATATGGAAACTGAGACTCAGAGGTTAAAGGATTGTGTATAACATGACACAGCTAGGAAGGGGCTGAACTAGAATTTGAAGACACCTATGCAGATCATGTTTTTAAGCATTACAGTAGATTTTAAATAAATACATAAATACAAGTCCTCTGGCTACATGCTTTTTCAAGCAGTGCTTTGCTATCTCTGCTCAGAGTCCAGATTTTATTATCTTCCATATTGCTAGAGGTAGGCTTGTCTTCCCTAATAAATTATTGTTTGTAAATCTGTGTTCAGTCTGAGATTGAAGAATTTCTTTTTGAAAAATACTTTTCAAATTTATTTACTTTTGGTTCTGCTGGGTCTTCATTGCTGTGCAGGCTTTTCTCTAGTTGCAGAGAGCGGGGCCTACTCTTCATAGCAGTGCATGGGTTTTTCATTGCGGTGGCTTTTCTTGTTGGGGAGCATGGGCTCTAGAGCACAGACTCAATAGTTGCGGTTCATGGGCTTAGTTGCTCTGCAGCATGTAGGATCTTCCTGGACCACAGATCAAATCTGTGTCTCCTACTTTGGTAGGTGGAATCTTCATCCCTGAGTCACCAAGGTAGGCCCTGGGCTTGAAGGATTTCTTTCTGCAAATGATAACTCTCTTGATGGAGGACTTGGGCTAGGGTGTGGGAGGGTGTGGAGGCTAGGAACTGTATGCAGAACCCTATACTATGAGAGATATTTGTTGAGTTGAGGGAGAGGGTCTGAGAGGTTGCCTCAGCCTGAAGACAGTGTGCAGGCATTGTCCCTGTGAAATGAGGATTTCACCTAGAAGTCCTCCCCAGGAGAAAAAAAAGTGTCTTTGACAAAAGGAGTAAGTTGCCTGGGAACTGTGGTACCCCTAAGGATAGGTTAGGAAAAGGCAGATGTGAGGATGCTGTTGTTACTATGGGAGTCTCAGGGTAAGTTGTCTGGGCACTGTGGTACCCCCAAGGGTAGGTTAGGGAAAGGCAGATGTGAGAATGCTGTTGTTACTATGGGAGTCTCGGGGTAAGTTGTCTGGGCACTGTGGTACCCCCAAGGGTAGGTTAGGGAAAGGCAGATGTGAGGATGCTGTTGTTACTATGTGGGAGTCTCTCAGGGCTCAGAAGAGAGTGGTCCACAGGCACAAGCTCAGTTCTGCTCTCTCCATCCTGCGGTCCACAGCACAGCTCTGAGGTCTGCCTTCCCACATCCTCTTCCCCCATGCTGCTCACCACGGATCTCCAAACACGTTCCCTGTTTCTACTCTTAAATCCTTTCTTCTCTCCTTCAAAACCCATATTTTTTTTAATGCCGCAGGCTTGACCTACAGTGGCATAATAAGTAATTTTAGGTCAATAACTCACAATGCCTGAAAGTACCACTTTTGCCATGGCGATCTGAATTTTAAACAAGGGAACCTGAACAGGGCAATGCTGGGAATTAACAAAAAAAGGTGAAAGAGCAATTTTGGATTAGGGAGCTAAATTGGTCCCATCACAATAAGCAAATGACTTTCTTATACGTTGAAACTATTTTTTCTTCTTCCTTTTCCATCCTACTATCTTCTAAAGTCTTTTAGGATTGTGAACATTTCCCATGTAAGCAGGACGGAATTCTCCCTTTGTGACTTTATTCTTCCTCTGTGAAGACTTACCCTTTGCCAGTCTGAACCACTGCCTCTGAATCTGGCCTTCTTTATATTTATGGCCTTTATCACAATGTGACATGTATTATATTGAGTTGTACGCAGGCCAACTTCCCCAGCTAGACTGTGAAGTTCTCTTGGATAGAAGCCATATCTTATCATCATTGCAATCTCATTTTTTCCCTGTCTTTTTTTCCTCTCAAATATTTATCAAGCATCTGTTATTCTCTTGGAACTGGTTTGGGTTTGCTGGGGATAAATAATACACTGGCTCTTTCCTCAAAGATGTTCCAGACTGGGAGCAGAGAAGACAAATGTGCAGATCATACTATTATCAGAGCATAAGATGATTCCTACACTAAAGGACTGTTCAAGAACTAGTGATAGATCAGAGGAAGGAATGATTAAATCTGCCTGGGGAAAAAGAGAATACATGAACATTGAACATTCTATGCCAAGTCTCACAACAACCTGTGAGTTGGTATTATCATCTTTATTTAATTGTGAGACAAAGGATCAGAGACACATATAACTATCCAAGGACAAATCTTTAAGTCATGGAGCCCGTGTTTTTCTTTAATGTTAGATTTTAAAGTCACGTTCCTTCCACTCTAACATGTCACAAAGAAGGTGATGTTCAAGTTAAATCTTAAAAAAACGTGTCTTTGGCACCTGGATAAAAGGGGAGAATACTGCAGACAGACAGAACATTCACTGTGAATACATATAGGTGGGAAAATAGCCAAATACATTTGGGAGTCTTAATTCCAGAGTAAGATCTGAAATGATGAAGCACCAGTGCATGAGGGCCAAGTGATACAGAATGTGGCTGAATCAATGGACAATGAGCTAATTCTTGAACAGTCTTTGTTCTAGAATAAAGATAAGATATTATCTTTGATATGTTTGATAAAACATTTTGATTTTATTCTGTGGGTGACAGAGAGTCAGTGGATGATAGGAAGCTAAAGAGAAGCACTAATATAATTATATTTGCATTTAAAATGATAACTCTAATAGGAATGTGAAGGACACCTTAGAAAGAAAAGAGCTGAAGCCAGAAAAGATTCTTCCTCTGCTGATTTGTGCCCTGGCCTTCCATAGGGCACCAATCACATGGTATTCTATGTGAATGTTGCCAGCTAGCTCTGTGAAATTGTCTTACTCTGCACTATAGGATTTCTTTCTCCCACACCTTGTCGTGCCTTTACAGAACTGTACCTAAAATTCTTGTATTGCTGTCTTTCAAATTTACATATCTATCTTCTTTTAGTAGATTGTGAGCTGCTTATGAGCAGAGAGTAAGTCTCATCACTCCATCCCAGTATTTAGGCCAGGAACTAGAATGCAGTCTCCAGAAAGACTGTGAATGAGTAAATGAAGAAATGAAATTCCACAGCAGTACAGAAGAGTTGTAAGATCATGAGTCAGATGTTCTTGAGCTCAAAAACTCAGCCATTTATTACTTCTGTGAACTTCAACAGAGTTCATCTCATTGAGATGGTTTTCTCAACTCTGAAATAGAAATAATAACACCTAATTGTGGAATTGTCATAACTATGAAAAATGTAGGTAACATGTTTGTATAAATTCCTAGTCCTAGTAGCACTAAATAAATGGTCGAGTTTTTATTAGCTGTCGTCAATGGTATCAGTGCTGCCCATTTCCTTGGAAGCCTGCAATTAAATAAACTCCTGAACCAGATTCCAACTTTCAGTATCTGAATTTCTGTTTCACAAGTTTCTTTCTAGAACTTCAGGAGACATGCCAGAAGTGTTGGAACATTAATAATCAGTGACTGACAGGAGCCAGTGTATGAATCCACAACTCTTTCACCCCTCCAGTGGGAGGTGTGTGCCCTGTGTTATCCTCAGCGTCCCTCAATGATTAAGCTACCACAGACAGAGCTGGTTCAGTAGCACACCAGTTAGACGTTGCTTTTCTTCTGTTACTTCCTCCCTCTTCTGTGGTTATTCCTTTCACCTCCCAGATAAACTATTTGCTTCTGAAATCCTTAATGCAGGGTCTACTTCTGGGAAGATGGGAGATTTTCTTGAAATATTCAATAAGTATCATAAAAGCAAATGATGTTTCTGCCCTTTGAAGAACTTTGAAGAAACTTTAAAAATGTCATTATACTTGTGGCAGAAGTCTGGGTGAGGTTTTTCTTTTTTATTATAATTCCGAGGGGAATTATAATCCACAATTTGCTGTCAAATGGGTTTGCCATGGATCCCGTATCTGATGGCTTGATCATTGGAAGCACCTCTTAGTCTTTGTTCTTAATAGCCCTGGAACATGGCCCACTGGGGAAGAATTATGGCATGTTTTCTGTTGTTCTAGGAAGAATTCCATGCTTAGCCTATATCTTCCTTGGGAAGGTATTATATGGTAAAAATCAACCAGGAGTTTATTCATGGAACCTCTCCTATGTTTTTCCTCTCCCTCCTCATGCCCTTCTCTCCTTCTGACAATCTTCCAGGTGTGGTTTCAGAACCGAAGAGCCAAATTCCGCAGGAATGAGAGAGCCATGCTGGCCAATAAAAATGCTTCCCTCCTCAAATCCTACTCAGGAGACGTGACTGCTGTGGAGCAGCCCATCGTACCTCGTCCTGCTCCAAGACCCACTGATTATCTCTCCTGGGGGACGGCCTCTCCGTACAGGTGAATGACTGGTCCACTCTCCCTTGCTCCACCTCCACACATTTCTCAGCGGTTGGTCACATTCAAAGCTGCTTGTGCAGCTGGCTGACATTTCTTACTGGGTTAACCTCTTCAGAGACATTCAACTTGCTGACATCCCCAGATTTTCACAGGAGATCACTAGTTGCCCCAGGAGCAGGGTCTGGGGCAGAAGAGAGAGGGGCAGGCCAACAGCAGTCTCCCCTTGGACTCAGGAACTCTTGCAAAGGTTTCAAAGATGGGGAAGAATCTAAAAGAAAAAATCGTTAAGTTATGCCCAGAGTCCCTCTTGCAATCATTCTGGAACAAAACTTCATTCCATTTCCAAATTGGATAGATCGGTTCGATTATGCTCAAGTAGGAATTTAACACGTAAGGCTCTAAGTGTAGGACCAAAGGCAAACTTCACAATAAAACTGATGTGGAATGAAAAGAAGTAAGGAAGGGGAAAAAGAAGGAGAGAGGCAGAGAGAGAAGGGAAAAAACCCAAGATCGTTCAGATCGCTCTAATGGCCATAGTTCTTTATTAATAGGTGGGGGGAATGTCTTATGATCCAAGATGCTTTCCTATTCTATTGCTAGTTCTTGTCAACTTATTTGAAGTTCTTTTGGGGTTAGATTGTGTGGGTTTAAAAAATATATATATGAAAGCAGTGTATAATTTTCACTAAATTTTTATATTTAAAAGGTGAAAAATATGAAGGAAGCAAATAACATAATATTATTTCAATTGCTTGGAAAAGCTTTTTAACTTTCATTGATTATGCTGTTCAGAAAAAAAACAGATGAATGCCAGAGGGAAGCTGAAACACATGTGCCTAATGCATTGTCATCAGTCTGAAGTGTCTATTTGAACCTAAGCCTGAGTACTCTTAGAAACCACGTCAAGGCTCTGTGTTCTCTGGTCAATTGCAGCAGAGGAAGAAGTATTTACAAACCACTTACTATGCTTCTGTTTACCTTTTTACCGTTAAGGTTAATTAAGAGTTTAAAGAGAGGTTTTAAACTAAGCGTAAGAGATTATCTCCCAGTTGATGCGGAGTTCCTGATGTGAAAGGCAACATTAGTGAAATGCAGATAGTTTCAAACTTGATCTCTCTAATTAAAGCAAAAACCTTACCTAAATATTCTTTCTGTTTGAAATCAGTTCCTTGAAAGAAATGCCATAAACGCATTTGGAAATTTCTTTTAAATTCCCCATTATGAAATTAGCCTGAGTTGCTTTGGTCCGTGCTTAGGAAATTGGAAATTACTATTGCTCTTAAACATAGTATGCTTTGCTAATTTCAAAAGATTAGTCCTATTTGTGTGTCCTTTTTAAAATTTAGACTCCTCTCCCAAAGGATTTACTGAAAAATATATTTTGCAGACCATTATAAAATCACATATTCTCTAATTTTTTAAATAAGTGAAAGATTGCTTTGGTTTTTTTTTTTTTGATAAATATTGGTAGCTCATAGACTTATTAAATGGTTTGGGAAATGGATGTGGATCAGAGCTTGAAGTCTCTGGTTTGAATTTGGTCACAACCAGGAAGTTTAGCTCCTTTTTATTTATTCCTGGATCCTAGTAAGGAACTTTTTTTAACCAGCTGTAATAACCCAGATGGCTGTCATGTGGTCCTTACCAGTGAGAGACGGAGGGAAGTATCCTGCATAGTGGGGACGAAAATCTTAATATTGGACCAGATTGCTTGGACCTCAGCAGAAGTTCAAATCCCATGCCTGCATTATACATACTTTGTATATGGGCATCTAACTGAAATTATTAGCATGCAATTTATGTATGCTTTTTGGGGAAGTGTTATATTTTAATTTGAAAGATTGTGTAGAAATACTAGGTACACTTTAAAAAAACACTCATAATTCCACCATCTTGAGATAACTATTGTTTATTTTTGCAATTAGAGTTCAGTATTTTATATAGTATAGACATAGTGTAAATACTATTTTGTATTCTGCTCCTTTCACTTAAAAATCATATAACCTAGTTACTTCTTATTCAATTCATGGTATACCTTTATATCTTTTCTCTCTTAGACACAGAGTTTGTTAAAAATAATTAAAAATTTCACAGAATCTGACTGTTCATATTCTGTATGAAGAATAAATTAATCTCCAGATTTAAGTAGAAAAATGATGGTTTAAACAGTAATTTAATCAACAATTATGTTTTTGACCCAGTGTTGACTGAAGTGTTTATATTTTGATTAATTTCAAAAAGTGGCAAAAAATTACCTTGTTCCTTAAAGGTATTTCTGCTGTGTTTAGAGCCAAAATACTCATTATGATCTCACATTTGAAGCTTGGTAGGAAATCTAAGTGTTTTTAAGGAAATATAAAAGAAAACCAAGTGATGAAAAGCAAAGGAAATGATAGATCTTTTGTGTTATGGAAAATTAACTCGCTATTTCTGTTGGTACTATTATGTCAAATTAGTTATCTCTCATGTGACATTCATTAAAAAGCATTTCTCTTGGTTAATCCTTGGATGCTCCTGTGTGGCAGCTTTGTCCTTGATCTGGTTCCAAAGAAGAGACTGAACACTTGCCTGAATTTAAGCCTTCGGCACGCAGAGTTAAAGCCAGGGCTCATGAATCCTGTTTCTGTCTAACGTATTAGGCCATATAACACTACTTTCATTCACATTAAATCTTACTCTACTGAAAACAGTAAAAAGAGTAAGACTGGAAAGCTACATAAGCATGCCTGTTTGATTCAGGATTTGTCTCAGATGTGGGAAGCATGCCTGCCACTGAGGTCCATGTTCTGGAGTGTGTGGACATTCCCTGGCATGAATGAGACACGCAACCCAGAGACGGTGAGGAGACAATTTTGCCCGAGAGGACAGTTTGCTGACTTCCACAGCTCTCCCCTGGAAGAAGAGAGGAGGAAACCAAGTCTCAAAGCAGATAGCTTGCGTATGGTCAGAATTATAACATGGGAAACAGCCAACACTTTTTTTTTTTTTTTTCTGGGTGTCTTTTATATCCAGAGTGGTGGTTGTATAATTAATCATCCAAACTGGGACACTTGTGAGAGTTAAAGGGGGGTGCTATTAATAATGACACAAGGACAACAGGCCTAAACTGGGATTGTCCCTGGCAAACTGAGACATATGGTTCACTCTGTTTATAGCATGTCCTGACCTCCTTCATTACCTCGAGGATATTGGAGGTGATGATGTCAGGCAGGCAACTGAGTCGCCCAGAGTAGCAAAGTAGTCCCTAATTGGACACTACTGTCTTGGCAGGTGTCTTCTTTATCTACTCAAAGCCAGTTGAAAGAAGCTTGTCTTCAGCGTGCATACTCACTGCTTTGCTCAGAACTGTTTCCTTAGGCAAACGAAAGCACACACAGGCACCAGAGTTACTAAGACTCCTTGACTTGTTCAGTTTTGCCTCTTGGGCAGCAGTGATTTACCAAGTCCTGGACTTTTGACTGTTGTTTTGAATGAAGTAGTCAAGAAACCTTTCCTCAGGGACATCCTTTCCTGTGAAAGATAGATAAAGAATGGTCTGGCTCTGCAGTACTGGGCTGGAGTGCCATTTCCAGAGGGAGGGCTGGGCTTCAAAGGAAACTAATGACAAGTGAAAGAGAGGCCAGTGATCCTTATCCACGATTTCCCTCCCCCAACCTTCTCCTCCTCCTCCCCTCATTTGATCGTGGTCACAGTGCTGCCTGACATCTGCTGAACGCATTTGGCTCATTTCTCCCTTTCACACTTTCAAAAATAGATCCTCCTCCCTCCCAAGATGTTGTTTACACGAGGGGCTTCATAACGGATTCTAACGGAAGACACTGAAAAGGTAACTTGTCAGAGGGGGAAGAGGGTGGCTGCTGGGGGTAGGGTGTAAGTGGGAATTAAGTATGTTCAAGAAAGCGGGGCTTTAGAAATGAAAGCAGTGAGGTCTTCCAGTGGGAAATACTATTGGAAACCAGAGCTGCAAGAAAAATTCGTCCATAGAGTTCAGGGTAGCCTGATCGCCTAGAGAAAGGCTCTTCAAGGATTACTGGGCATATGAATCACCTGGGATCATGTTACAGTGCAGACTCAGATTCAGTAAGTCTAGGGCAAGACCTGGGAATTGTACGTCTAACATGCTCCCATGTGATGCCCAGGCTGTGGACACTTGGTACATGCTTTGAATAGTGAGGCTTTAGAGGATATAGGACAGAGGTCAGAAGAACTATGTTCTTGTCCTGGCTCTTGTTGCTCTTCAGGCCAGTTGAGTCATGGATCTCTTATGTACCTTGTATCTAAGATTGAGCTAGTAAGAATTTCCCTATTATATATCACACAGGGGCATTTGGAACCTATGGTTAAGCAACGTGCATTTCAAAAAGAAAAACAAAAATCACTGAGATAGCAGAAAGATGCAAGACTTCATATATAAAACATTTTTAGAGGAAAAATGTTTACAATGGCAGATGGATCACTGAACATGCAGTGCAAACTGAAGTCTTAGCAATGAAATATGGTCCAAATGTGTCTACTTTAAGAGCTAAATGCACATTTAAAGAGATCAACTTCTGAGTTTTAAAAAGAGAAATTGGAAATGATTACTTAAATTACAAAAGATCACTTCCCAAAGGATTTATCGGGTCTCTCTTTAAAAGTTTAAATTCCTCTGGGAAAACTCACATTGAATTTTATTAGATGGAAGCACGTAAACCTCTGTTGTTCTTGTACTGACAACAGAACAAACCCAAGAGATGATCTCCAACCTTTACACATCACAAACAGAAACCTCAAGCTCTATAGCCTTTGGAAAAATCTGAGAATCCCTAGGACCTCAGAAAGACACACAGACTTCTTGGGCTGACAGATCTATCTTTGGGGTGAATTTTTCCATAGTTTGTTATCATTTGTCCAGAAGGATAAAATAGAAAACAAAGAGTTGAAAACTGAGTCAGGTATTATCCACCCCCACCCTCAGCTCTCCTTAATTGTTTTGTGATTGGTGGGATTGCATTCTGGGTGACTAGAAAGCAGAAGGGGAGATGTTCATAAGTTTCCTGGCTTCCATACCATGCATAGTATTTTCCATACTTCCTTTGGTGTTTGACAGCCATTTTAACATATTATTCCTCAGGACAACCTCTCAAGGTAGGTTGAAATTATCAAAAATGATTTGTCCCCCTGTGAAAACAGAACTCTAACCCTGCTGGTGGTTAGCATTCTGCTGTCTATGGCTGAGCTCCATCTGTTAGGAATCTCCAAATAAGGAGATGGAAAAATTTCAAGCTTACTTAAATGTGTCAGCTCTGTGCAAGTTCCAGAGCAGATTTGCTGAATCAACAGATGGGATGCAAGTATTTCTTTTTCATCTCTGGTTCCTCAATGCCTTTTATTCATCAGTGTGATTTCTTGGTCATGGACACAAAGAACTTTACATTCTTAAAAACCAAATAGAAATGTTGCTTTGGCCAAATGCTGTAAGCCCAGTCTTAGTACTTATCTCATGTCTCTATCCTGTTAGAGGAATAGGCAGAAGGTAAGATCAATGGGCAAGATCTCTAGATGTCAGTAAGCAAGCTCTTTGTATTATCATGTGCTTAATAAATTAATTAGTTTTAACCTCATCTTTTTAGCCTAGGAAGCTTAATCCTGTTTAGGAAGGCCATGATCTTAATGGCCCCCCAAATTTGGTTGAAAACAGCTTATTAACCTTATTGGTTTCTGTCTTGTGAGAAAACATTTCAAAGTTCTCTTTATTTTCCTAACACAGAGCTTCAAAAGTTTTGATGACATGGAAAACAGGTGGCCACAAACAATCTTTCAGATTGGCAGCCACTCAAGGCTTTCTTGCAACTGTTGTTACTTTGGGAAGTGGGTCCTCTCCATCATATTTCTAAGGCCTTTTACAAGAATGACTAAGCTGTTTTTAGATTAATTTTGTCTTTTCTGACAGTAACATGTCTTGATTGGCACTGGTATGTCAAAGGACTGGTCCCTACTTGCCTAAATGGCACTTTTAATTTAGGTTGAGAGACTAGACTCATGTCAAACTACTGGAGGGAAAACAGACTCATTTTCTTTAGTATATGCACAAAATATCGCTGAGGTCTCTGCCTACAGAGTTGTGTATTCTAAGCATTTATTAGAGGCTGTGAATTATGGCTATGCAATGCTGAAATGTTAGACCAAAATTTAAAAGTTTATAATTTTTCTAAACATTTATCAAATGAAAATCTTATCACTTTCAAGCATCTAGGATATTGCAAAGCTCATTTATTAATAGCAACTGCTTTTTTATTCAGATAACCTTCTAACTTGAGAGCTACCCATAAGGCATTAACATGGTCTCAAAACACAGTGGGGTCTTTATCAAAAAACCACAGTACAATTAGACAAGAGTGATGTTCTCAACTCTGCAAACAAAGCCTGTTGTTTAAGGAAAGGTGTCTCAGTGAAAATCTAGTTTCCCAGGTAAAATACAAACTCCAATTTCACTAATTTGGGTTTGAGATGGGAAGTGGATCAACATTCATCTCATCTGGAATATGAACATTTGGCCTGCATTAGAGAGAGAGTCTCAATATTTCCAAGAAATGTGTTACCACACTAAGTCTTCAGACTAGAAAACCAGATGACACTAGTAAATTATGAAGTTTACAGCAAAATGGTTGTATAATAGACAAAATTGAAATCACAAGTACGATAGACGTTTCTAGAAAACAGTAACAGCACCTTCAGCAAACTAATCCCCCACAGTTCTAATTCCCTTTTTCAACTAAGGAAAATAGACCACACCTTTGATTATCAAAAGAAAGAGAGAATCTCTATTAAATGACACTTGCCTTGTTTAGAATCTCAAAGGATGTCTCAGGAAACTGAGTCAAATTCTTAAAAGCACAGTATTCCATCTTTGCAATATTTCCAGTTTGCCATCAGAGAACCTTTTCTCTTTTTGCTCTTTCATGAAATTTTAGCTTCCTGTTTTCAGAAGCCATTCAATTTTATTCTCAGTATTTAAGAAAAAAAACAGATAACTCAAAATCCCAGCTTATCACCTATACATTTAAACTGGTACCATATATCATTTTTAGGACTTAATTCTCTCACAGAAATCTGGCTAAGAAAGGCTGATTTGGTTGATTTCATAATATACAACTTAGGTTCATTTCCCAAATCCAGGTATCTCTTTTCTTAGATACTTAGATTTTTTTGTTTCTTTGAAATCTTAGATTTCAGTATATCCTAGAAATTTCTCAAGTATGTGATTTATGGATTTGCATTTCTTTCTGATAGGGTCTTGAATGGAAGCATGTAATTCATATAGAACTTAAATGATAATACGTAAATGGATTTTGAAAATAAGTGAAACTTCTTGGTATATTGTAACAACAAAAAATATTGTCCCATTTTAACAGGTTGTTCTGATTTTTTTTTTCCCACTCCTAATTAAAACCTACTGAATTGAGACTGTTTTTCAGCTGTTGTCTTTTGGTAGATAGTGGTTGAAGTAATAGTCTCTTCTGTAAATCTAACCTGCACCAATATTTATTCATTTTTTGGTTACTGTTAAAAGCTATTTGTGGTGGATTAAGAATATGCAGTCATCAGCCCCTGCTTGTGATATACCCCTTCTGATTTTTCTCATTCTAGTAAGATACCAAAATTAATAGGAAGGACTGGTTCCTTAAAAGTCTGTTGGTAAAATACTTTTAGAAATCATTACTAACAGCAGGGTGACAGAGATCGCTGATACTGAGCAGTAATCCGTTTAATCATACAGTACCTAGATATTTCTCAGTTACTTATCTATTCACTACATACTTTCTTGAATGCCAAATATGTGCTAGATATGGTGTTAGCTCTACCTGGAGGCACAGTGGTGAACAAGGCAGATGTGGTATCTCATCAATGGAGCTTATAGTTGAGGAATTAAAATAAGTGCTGAAAGGAAAAGTACAGGGTGCTATAGATGAACCTAATTTTGTCTAGACAGTTAAGATCAGGTACCCAGAAAGGAGTAAGGATTTTCATTTTCAAAAATGAAAGAATGTAGCATTATTTTGGAACCCTTCCAAGTCTTTCTCCTGCGGTAGGACACCTATATAAACACTCACACACATACCAGTGTTAAAAGGGTCTTAAATTAAGGATGTATATTTCTAGTAGGACATAATTATAATTTTTAAGCCAGTTTTCCTGGGTTAATTGCTAGTAACTGAGCTGAAACAGGCTATTGTGAGTCTTAACTGTAATTCTTGACTCGAAGTCTTGACTACATGGTGTCCCAAATAAGTATTAATGATATAATCTTCCTATTTGTAGAGTAGCTTTAGTTTTTTTCTCTTTCTGGTCCAACACTTGATTCCCAGAACCACAAACTCCTGTGTGGCTGACAAAATTGCACAGGAATGCAGGCACCAGAAGAGCACATGTCATTCCATTTATAAGTCTATCTCATTCCAACCCTCAGTTGAAAGGTATTTTGCTAATCTTAGAAACAACTAGAAATATGTTCATTTAATTAAAATGAGTTGTTCCTTTATATCTATTTAGTATCAAGTAATAGATACCTTGCATCCTAGTCTAAGAAATCTTTACTTTTCCTTTTAAAGAAATTCTTGGATGCAATTAACAGAAAGCCACCAATTACAAATTTCTGCCTAGTGGTATTCCTAGGTCTTAATTACAGTCTCTGACTTTGGGTTTTTCTCTGCAATAAGAACAGTCAGAAACAATTACCTCTGAGGTCAGGAATACTGAAACTGGATCATTTGCTAGTTTATATAGGATATTTAAACGTTTCCAAAATAATGGACATGGCATGCAGTGTAAGCTGCTCAAGTACTTTTGAGTAAAAGTTATCAAATCAAGGCCAATAGGGATGGAAACTTCTTGATTCTACAATACTTGGTCCCATCAACCAGTGGATCAAGAAAGCCAGAGAAGTCATCTTAGGTTGTTTAACTGGTTCTTCAAGGAAACTATTTAATATGGTATTCAGTGATTATCTAAAAGGTGTTAGAATTCAAGTCAGCTACCTAGAGTGAGGAAGGCAAAATGCCCTTTAGTTTCTTTTTCCAAATGCCTCCTTCTCTTCCTCCTCGCTCCCAGAAACTAGTGATGTAGGCAGGACAAGATTAAATACTGTTTTAATTGGTCAGCTGATGAAACACCTGTTATCCACCATAAGCAGCTTTCTTCTCTCACCCCAGAAATAAATCATTACTCACTGTATCCAACACAGAAAATACCCCCCCCCCTCACCTTGTTCCACTCTCCACTGCTTTCCCCTGCCCTTCAAAACACTTGCCAGTAAGGACCTTCAACACACTAAGGGCCTTAGACTAATGAAAACCTGGGGCTGTAAGGGACCTCAGAGGTCATTAGTCCAACCCGCCTGTCCCCATCCTGAGAGCTGCACCCACCTGGGGCACAGACTTGCGACTTCATGAAACTAATGCCTGTTATTCTCCCTGCTCTCTCCTTTGTCCCTACAGCGCCATGGCTACTTATTCTGCCACATGTGCCAACAATAACCCTGCACAGGGCATCAACATGGCCAACAGCATTGCCAACCTGAGACTGAAGGCCAAGGAATATAGTTTACAGAGGAACCAGGTGCCAACAGTCAACTGAGGAAAAAAAAATAATTAAACAGGCCTAAGAAGAAGTCAAAAACCATAAGACACCTATCCTGCTCTGTCATTTCTACATCTGCTGGAAAAAAAAAATAAATAAAAACGAACAAACAAAAAAAAACCAGAACTAAACTATTGGGACCATGGCAGAGAAAAGCAGGAGAGGAGCAAAATGAAAATTAGTTAACATGTTCCTCCTCCCTCTGGGATACCACCACCACTTGTTTCTGTGTGTGTTAATTTTGTTTTTCCTTCTATTCATATGCTTTGCTTAATATACTCTGAGCTTCTTCAGTTAAGTTCAGCCCACCCACCCCCATGATTGTATAGGTTTTAAAAGAATCGACAGCAGCCAAAGAAACCATATATGTATATATATATTCAGAATACTTGCCTATAGTCTCCTCAGTGAACCTCAGTGCCTTACCCCATCCTTCTTCCCAGTTCTCTGATCAGAAGCTCTAGGAACTTCTGAAAAGCCAAAGTCTTTCTGAAGAATTGGTGCCAGACATAGTTCCCTTGCTCATTGTCTCCATCTGCGTTGGTCATGGTAAGGTGATTCCATCAGCTACTATGGGGGGGAAACAAAGCAATTGTATGCAACATCTGGTCACTGGCCTGTCTAATCCAATGTGATTGGCTATGTCTGGCTAATTCTCCACTCTAAACTCTAGATTTAAGCTCTAAGCAATAGAGGATAATGTCACCTCATTACTACCCCTCACCCCTATCCAAGCAAACAGCCATCTTAAGTTAAAGACATTTGTTGTTTCTTGAGTAATTTGCTAACATAGGCTTATTTGATAGAAGACATATTTTTCACTTGAGAGAGGAAGAGACATTTCTCTAGGAAAACAAACACTAAGTTGTGAAAGGCATGGCCTACATCTCTTTGGTGCCTTAAGGGTAGTCAGATGCACACTTATATATATACTGTATATATTTATATATTATATATATATATATAAAATATTCTTGCAAGCTTGAGTTTGCAGTTTCTCAAACACTACCAAGAGCAAATTTCACACCATCGCCAATGTCCTTATTTCTACCGTGGTAAGACTTTTTATTAGGGATCTTGTTTCCTTTCTTTCTCTACACAAAATTCTCACTATGGCCACAGAGCAATTGATAAAGCAGCTGTTTGAGAACAGTTGTAACTTTCACATTAGCGTTTTAAGTACATTAGAAACAATCAAGGCTATGAAAAGGTCCTTGAGTTTGGCACTTGAACTCTGGTGAAATGCTGATACATACTAAACTAGCATGAGAATTAGACTTGGCAGAGCAAAAGCCATTTAGTTATCTGTCATTTTCCCACTCAACAGGAATACGAAAGATACATGATTCAGTGAAATACTTAAAGGTTTATCTAAATTCTAAGAATCTGAAAGGCAATTGTTGGCTATTTGTATCTTCTAATCTATTGAAATAAAGTTTAGTATCTAGGGCTGGGAGCCAGGACTGACTGATCTTTTGTTTCTTTCTCTTTGTTTCCACCCATGCTTTTGTAACTTGTCAGGTAGACATGACCAAACCACATTATCATGCTGTGCCTTGGTTTACCTTTTTTTTTGTAAAATGGGTTTAACAATACTTACCTACCTCACAGGGGTGTTGTGAGGCTCTAATCATTTGCTCTTTTATTCTTTCCTGTATTCTCTGCGTGTCCAGCACTTTGTAGCCATGGGAGGGAAGGGACTATGAAAGTAAACTATGTTAATAGAAGGCTATGGTACCCAGAAGCCTTGTTTTCTAGCAAGGAGATGCTACCTTGCTGTAAATACTTATAACCTTGCATTTGGAAATGAGAAATAGGCTTATATTTGCAGACCTCTCAAAAATCACATCATTTGACCAAAAAATAACTTGAGACACACAGAACAGACATCTCTTTGACTTATGTTTTCATCTTGACCAACTTGGATTTATAATAATTTTTAAAATTAGTTGAAAAGCTTTAGACTGATTTTGGCCAAATATGCCAACTGTGAGTAACAGGCAAGGATTTGGGATTTAAGGTGCACTTTCAGTACACATTTGTGATTTTCCCTGGCATGTCAGGTTGAACTAATGGTGGTATTTTCAGTCAAACAGTCATCAATCTGAAAATGTGTTTCCAATGTTGATTCTAAACTTCTTTCAAAGAAGAAAGCCCATCTTATATGCATTTGCTTTCATCAACTGATTTCCTCTTCTTTTAACATACTATTAAGTCATTTCTTACTGAATGGTTTATGTAGGCTGGCCGAACAACACACATTACTGCTTCCTAAAGTATTCTTCAACTAATTCTCTTGTCCCACTAGCTGCTGTGGATTATCAAGGTTTTATCCTAATAGATCAAAACATTCTTTGTGAAAAGCATGCAGTCCAAGAAAATAGTGAAACTTTGGAGTTTGGGGAGAACAACTAAAAGAATATTTGGGGTGTATAGTGCAGGGAATAGACATCATAGGTGAAAAGATTTTGCTAAAAATGGGGGGAATCTTAGAAGAGGGAGTAAAGAGATAGAGGATCATGTAAAACAAGGTCATTTGAAACTTTCATCCTGACATTCACTTTGAGTGGTGAAGAGAAAAGCCTGAACCCCTATAACCCCAGTGCTGGATGAAATTAGGCAATGCCTGGGCAAGTGCTTGCTGTCCAGGAATATCACAGAGTAATCAATGCTGTCAGCCATAGGAGCTTTTATTGCTAGTGAATCAATACCACAAACATCGACTATGTAAGGATCTGATGGAGAAATGTACACAGGGTACCAGCACTCAATTTTTTTCATTCATTATTGATTAAAAAAAAATAGAAGTTTCATATGTGATTTGAAAGAACAGCATTCTGGCTCCTAAACCAGGTGTGAGAGGGCCTCAGAGCCACGAAGTTCAAAGGCATATCCCTGTTCTTCATCATCTATACCCAGATAACAGATGAATACATGCCAACCATCTGTGTTCCCAGTCCCTCCCCAAACAAGACACTGATTTTTAGAGTACTTGGCAGGTTAAATCAAGCTGGAAGAGGTGACTGGATAAAAAAGGGAATGACATTTAGGGTATAAAGATCTCATAAGAAATGTAATATGTAAATTATATCTTGCTTTATGATGTAAAATATACATTGTTTGCGCTAGAATAGAAGTGATTCCTTTTCAATAAAAAGAAAGAAGGATACAACTATGCTTCCTGAGTCTGATGTTCTTTTCCCTTTGAAATTTAAAAACAGATCTGCTAAGATCTAAGACTGTATTCAGAAAAAAAGTGAAGGTAAGAGGAATTTCTGAACAAGAGAACTTCTTAGAGTATAATAATATTTTCTACATATTTTGTTTGTTTCTCACAGACAAAGACAACGGTAGGAGAAGGTGGGGGCACTTTTTAGTAAAATGGGTAAGTGTAGAGTGAACCTTTAAGGAGAGTTTTGCTATTTTTCACCCACCTCCTTAGTATGCACAATAATGTATATCATTAGACAAAACAGATTAATAACAGCCTTTTCTTTTAGAAAAAAGTAACAAAGTAAAATTTCTTAAGCACCTATTGTTACAGTATTGAGTGTGTCCTAAGTGGGGAAGGGGTAGTAGAAAAATAAAATAGGAAAATGAGTTCTTTTTAATACAAATTAAAGTAAATCTGATTTAAATGGCAAATATATCATGAACAAATTTATGCTATAGAAAGTGAAGTCATATCCGATTCTTTGCGACCCCATGGACTGTAGCCTACCAGGCTACTCCGTCCATAGGATTTTCCAGGCAAGAGTGCCGGAGTAGGTTGCCATTTCCTTCTCTAGGGGATCTTCCCAATCCAGAGATCGAACCAGGTCTCCAGCATTTCAGGCAGACAGTTTACCCTCTGAACCACCAGGGAAGCCTATAGTTCAAGACAATAAATGTGTCCAAGAAATAAAGCAGATGGGAGTTCAGAAAAGGAAGCAAGAAAACACTGAGCTGGAATGGGAGAGAGTTTCACTGAGGAACTGGGACTTGAGTTTCATCAGCAAGGATCTGGGCAGGAGAAGCGGAGGCCGATGGATTTCATGTGGGAGGAGTGGTACAGAAGAAAGGATGAAGGGAGGGATACAAGAATGAGGAATTTGTGTTTCAGGACCATGGCAAGATGGGCCTAGAAGGGATGGAGAGCTTATTTTGAAGCAGAGTAGAAGAAAACACTGAAGACTGAAGTTGATTCTTCATCTTGCAATGTATTATGTGTCAGAGGAGTATGGATTTTTCCTCAGGCCACCGAGATTCATTGAAAGTTAGCAGGATTATTGTGGTAAAAGGATGAAGATGAACTAGAGCAGAACAGAAACTGGAAGCAGAACAGATAGAAGAGGAACAGAAAACAAAAGATGCATAGGAAACATCTTGCAAGGAAAAAATCAACAGAACTTCATGATGGGAGAAAGAAACTGGAGTCCAAGTAACCCTGATTCGAAACCTGGGCACGGGGGCGGGCGGGGAGCGGAGGAATCACTGACAAAAATGAACAAATACAGGAGAGGGCCAATAACAGGAGAAAGATAGATTGCACTCTAAGGACTTCCCTGCCAGTCCAGTGGTTAAGGCTCGACACTTTTACTGTGGTGGACATGAGTATGATCCCTAGTCAGGGATCTAAGATGCCTCATGTAGCATGGCATGGCCAGAAAAAGAAAAACCTGAAATGTAAGTGTTCAGTACGTGAAGAAGTAGGGCTTAGAACTGAGGTCAAGGGTGGAGACAGAAATTTGGGATTCATCTTTAAGGAGGTGACACTTTGAGGTATAAGTATGAATAATTCTTTGAGAAGAAAGAGTATCATTGTGACTCAAATAATTATTTCAGTAAGTGCCTTTTGGAAGTAGTTAGCCCAGGGAGAAAGACAGGACTTAGAAAAACATTTCCAATTAGGAAGAGAGCTACTGAAAGCAATTTACAAGGAGCTTTTTAAAAAAATATGGGAGAGCTCAGCTTTTTTGTTATCTCAGATTTAAGAAAGGAGAAGTTTTTAAAAAGAAGGGAATCACATTTCTCTAGTAATTAACAATGTTGAACATCTTTTCATGTGCCTCTTGGCCATCTGTATGTCTTCTTTGGAGAAATGCCTTCTGCCTATTTTTTGACTGGGTTGTTTGTTTTGGTGCTGTTAAGCAATGAGCTGTTTGTAAATTTTGAAGATATCACCTCACACCAGTCAGAAGAGCCATCATCATTTAAAAAAAAAAAAAATCCACAAACAATAAATGCTGGAGGGAGTGTAGAGAGAAGGGAACTCTCCTACGCTGTTGGTGGGAATGTAAATTGGAGAACAGGATTGAGGTTCCTTAAAAAATTAAAAATAGAGCTACCTTATAACTCTGTAATCCCACACCTGGGCATATATCCAGAGACAAACATTATCTGAAGGGATACATGCACCCCAAATGTTCACTGAAACACTGATTACAATGGCTAAGAATTGGAAGCAACCTGAGTGTCTATTGACAGAGGAATGGATAAAGATGTGGTGCATATATACAGTGTAATATTAGCCATTAAAAAGAATGAAATAATGCCATTTGCAGCAACGTGGATGGACCTAGAGATTGTAATACTAAGTGAAGTAAGTCAGAGAGAGAAGGAGAAATATTGTATGACATCCCTTATATGTGGAACCTAAAAAGAAATGATACAAATGAACTTACAAAGCAGAAAGAAACTCACAGACTTAGAGAACAAATTTATGGTTCCCAGGTGGGAAAATAGGGGGAAGGAATAGTTAGAGAGTTTGGGATGGAGGTGTACACACTGCTATATTTAAAATGGGTAACCAGCAAGGACCTACTATATAGCATATGAAACTCTGCTCAATATTATGTAGCAGCCTGGATAGGAGGGGAGTTTGGGGGAGAATGGATACATACATATGTATGGCTGAGTCCCTTCGCTATTCACCTGAAACTATCACAACATTATTAATTGGCTATACCCCAACACAAAATAAAAAGTTTTAAAAAATAAATGAAAAGAAGGGAATGCTCAATATACTCAAATGCTGTAGAGCAGACCAGCTAATTGGAGATAAGAGAAAAGGCCATTGGATTAGTGATTTTCTAGAGTACAGAGTACCTGAGTACTGGAAGAAGGTACATTGTGCCAAGTTATGGTAAGAATAAGTGCTTGATAAAAACGGAAGCAGTGGTTATATACCAGAGGTCCCCAAACCCCAGGCCTTGGACTGGTATAAGAAGTCCATGACCTGTTAGGAAGAAGATGTCACGGCAGGAGGTGAGTGGCAGGCGAGCAAGTGAAGCTTCTTCTGTGTTTACAGCTGCTCCCCGTCGCTTGCATTACTGCCTGAGCTCTGCCTCCTGTCAGACCAGTGATGGCATTAGATTCTCATGGGAGCGGAACTCTACTGTGAACTGTGTACATGAAGGATCTAGGCTGCATGCTCCTTATGAGAATCTAATGCCTGATAATCTGATTCTGCACTGTGGTGAGCTGTATAAGTATTTCATGTAATAATAATGAAATACACAATGAATATAATGCACTTGAACCATCCCCACCCTGCCCTGGTCTGTGAAAAAAATTGTCTTCCACAAAACTGGTCCCTGATGCCAAAAAGGTTGGGGAGCACTGCTATAGATCACTTGCTTGAGATTTTTGGCATTGAAAGTGTATTAATAAGAATCCTTTCAGTGGCAGGTGGCAGAAGCCTATCAAACTAGTTCAAATTACTCAGAGCTTTACTTACAGGACACTAGGGTTGCCTACTGAACCCAGAGAAATACTGCTGGAGCCAGAGTAGCTCTTGGGATCCCAGACACTGGAATGAGGCCCATACCCTTAGGCCTAGCAAGATCCATACACCTTGCTCTGGGTCTCACCAGCACTCTTCTGACTGTGCAAAGAATCTATGGGGCCAGATGACTGTGCCCACCTGGATTCTGTATCTCTCATTGCAGACCATCCTTCAGGCACTTGGGGTTTAGAAGTTCCTTTCCAAACGATCTGGAATCCACTTTCAGGGTTTCCATTAGCCTCTTTCCCTGGGACGACTATTTGTGGGGGTGGGGGTAGGTAGCTGGTCCTCGGATATGCATGCTGCCGTTATTCCCAGGTGGCTCAGTGCTGAAGAATCCACCTGTCAATGCAGGAGACACAAGAGATGCAGGTTCGATCTCTGGTTTGGGAAGATCCCCTGGAGTAGGAAATGACAAGCTGCTCCAGTATTCTTGCCTGGAAAATTTCTTGGACAGAAGAGCCTGGCAGGCTACAATCCATGGGCTCACAAAAGAATCGGACACAACTTAGTGACTAAACAACAACAGTGCACGTCTACTTTTGGTGCAGGATGGGGCTGGGTGAGAAGAGAAGTGAGGGGGCTACAGGCTGCAGTCTCAGGCCTGGCCAGAGGCTCTCTACGCTGCCATGTTCTGGAAAGAAACTATAAAGCAAACAGTCTGAGAAGTCACAATGAGAACCTGGCTTTTCCTGTCATTATAAATGGGTTCATTAATGGAGGAGGGTGGGATATAATTTGTGTAACAGTTTGTTAGCTTAATTTATAACATTAGTGTCTGGATGTGAATATGCAGGCCTTTATTTGTTCTCTAGCCTGAATATGGCTCTAGCATCCCCATGGATGAGCCACCAGGCTTGGCTGCCTTTTGATTTAATTTCTGGAGATTACATTAACTAGAAATCAGTGCCAGAAAGCTTTCTGAGTTATAAATCTTCAATATGAACCCATTCTGGCCCCACATTTTTTTTCTCTCTTAGAAATTGGACTCAGACCTCTGTGCATCTGTAGGACCTCAGCTTGAAGGCTTCTTTCAAGTCTTCCTTGGGACAGGGTGACAGGAGAGTTTTGAACAGAGTTTATCTGTCCCCTGGTGGCTCAGATGGTAAAGAGTCTGCCTGCAATGTGGAAGACCCAGGTTCAGTCTCTGGCTTGGGAAGATCCCCTGGAGAAGGAAATGGCAATTCATTCCAGTAAATTTGCCAGGAAAATTCCATGGATGGAGGAGCCTGGCAGGCTACAGCCCATAGGGTCGCAAAGAGTCAGACACAACTGAACAATTTCATTTTTACTTTATCTGTCCCTTATCAATCAGCATACCAATTTATTGTGGTTTACCTGGGTTGTGGTTTACATTATGCTTGTGGGGAGACAGAACAGCAGAGAGGTTTGAGAAGGGGCCGAGAAGGAAGATTTCAGTTATTGCTTTAGTTCCTCATAAGACCCAGTACTTTCCACTGTGTCTCCTTGTGTTTCAAACGTCTTTATTTGACAAGGGGGGATTTCTGTTGCAATTCAGAGTTTTCTACAGTCTGACCCTTGGAGTCTTGCAGACCTGGCATTGGGTTGAAATCCTCCCTGTTGCACAGAATACCTCAGGTCATTTAGTTTTAGAGTTGAAGGCCTGTAATACTCATTTCTATATTGTCTGGTGCACTTTAGTTGCAAGTGGCAGAAACCCAACTGAAATTAGGTTGAGGTGGTTTAAATAGGGTGTTTATTAGCTGGATTTGGAGGTAGATCAGAGGAAGAAAGAAGGAGTCAAGGGAATTGAGGTAGTTCTGAGAAGCTCAGTCACTGGAACTGAGTCTTGACATCACCAGATCCCCCTGTCTGTGTCTCATCTCTGCAGGCAAATTTTCTCCATGGAGTAAGGAAAGTGGCTGCTGGCAGAGGAGACTTGCATCCCTTCAGCTTAGAAGAAAGATCTGAGAAACCATCTCCTGTTATAAATATCCTGGGAGATAACTTTAATGTCCTGGCTTGGTTTATGCACACTCATGATCCAATCACTGAACCCTAGGGGTGGAGATGTACTAAGTGTCTAGATCAGCGATGTGTGCCTTTTTCAGGCACCACTTGAGCACCAGTGCAATGCCTCTTGTTCTCACTTCTACATCTAGTCAGTACTGAAACATTCAATCCTCAGTATATTTCCAGAGTCTTGTAGATAGAACATCAACTAAACCAATGTATAAATGCTCCCCACTTTCATTTTCAGGCATACCAATTTTGGACATCAGTCCTGAGTGATGGTGGCTACCTTGATAATGGACCCTTGCATTGGTTTTCCATTTTCATCCTTTTATCCCCTTAGCTCCTCAATCCTGCTCCCTGTGACCATTTTCCAAATAAACCATCTGCATGTCAGCCATTACCTCCATCTGTGCTTTTCT
>SJYT01004306.1:27724-45676 GCA_006410635.1 Cephalophus harveyi | reverse complement strand
AGGGTGGGGGGGGGGGAGGTCTCTGACTAACATGGAGCTTTATCTCTTTTGCCAGGGGCCATCCTCTCCAAAACTTGGATTGAATACTGGGAACCTTTTGTTACCAGAAGAAAGAGAGAATGAAATGAAATGTAGACAGATAAAAATAACATAGGTTCTCCAGATCAAGGAAGGAGAAAAGAACACTTTTGACTGTCAATTGTTTTCCATCTCAATTGGTATTAACTTGCTTCTTGCTGATGTTGACAAATGCTTGTTGCAAATACGTCAATTAAAATTGTACCAATCCCTTTCTTCATTCTTGTTGAAGAGACAACTAGCATTTCAACAGAGTCCGTTTACTCTTTTTCCTGGGCACATGGATAGGTTTCATTCCTCAGCATCCTTTGCAGGTAGGTGTGGTCTTGTGACACCTTCCAGACAATGGAATATGAGCAGCAGTGGTATTTGACAGTTTTGATCCTGGCTCATAATTCTGACCTGCGTTTTCCCTTGCTCTTTCTTCCCTGTGGCTGAGTGCTAAGACAGCATCTAATCAACTTTGGGAGCCACATTTTAAGGAACAGTCAACCTGGGACTGGAAATGTGACTTCAGGAAGAAAAGTTGCAACTCTTGCTGACCTGGAAACATTCTGGAGTATTATATGGTGGAGAAAATAAAGTTCTATTCTGTCAATCCATGACATGACAAATGGATTTGTTATTTGTTAACTGCAACTCAGCCCAACCTAAAACCTCCTTTTCCTTTCTTCTCCCTTCTTCCTTCAATATCATGTGCATTTCAAGATCCTTGTAACTCATAGACTTATGAGTTACACATAAGCACACATTTTTCCATACTGGACATTTGAATATTATAGTATATGGTTTTGTAGCATCTTGTGCCCTTTGTACAATACATAATTAACTTAATGTTGTAGTAAATAAATAGACTAAATAACACTTTCAATAAATAGTGCCTGACACTGTAGAGTTCCTGGAAAATAAGTCAAAATGTTATTCTAGTTTTAAAAAAGGCAGCATTCCTGAAAGTATGAATGCCAAGTCATCTACAAACTGAAGACATCTGAAAACTATTTCTTAAAGTCACATATTTATCTGCTTAGTGACACTCAGTTACTCAGAGGTAAAATAAGGCTAGAAATCCTGGACAGCTAGAGAAACTCACATATGTGCACAGGAAGACATGAATAGAAATGTTCATCATAGCACAGCTTGCAATAATAAAATATTGGAAACAAACGAGATGTCCGTCAAAGAGAGAATAAACAAACTGTGATATATTCATACAATGGAATACTATTCAGAAATAAAAAATGAATAAATGAGAAATGGCTACACACCTCTAGTTGGAGACCTCTCAGAAACATCACTTTGAGAAGAAAAAAATAAATTATAGGGATATATGACACTATTTATATAAAGTTTAAAAATAGATAATAAAATTGTATATTGTTTATAAACACATGTATGTGGTAAAACACACATACATATAAATAAAAAATGAAGTAAAAAATAACTTCAAAATACTAATTTCTGAATAAAGCAATTTCTGAGTAAGGAGGTAGGGGACAGAATCTGAAGAAGCACACTAGGTGCTTCAAATAAATCTGAACTATTTCATTTCCTTAAAAAATATGAGATGAAAATAAATACTAAATACTAAAGTTTGACAAAAGCTGGGTGTCAAGTACAGTATGTTCAAAATACTGATCTCTGTACTATTGTGTGCTTATGATATTTCACATTGTGTTAAATGTGGGAAAAAAGAATGGGCATGTATATCTCACAACCTCAGCAGAGGGTCATGCAAGACTGTTGGTGGCTGTGTTTGTGTGATCTGAGACTTTGCTCTAGGGCATCCCTGGCAGCTCACTGGAAAAGACTCCACTTGCCAATGCAGGAGACTTGGGTTTGATCCCTGGGTCGGGAAGATCCCCTGGAGAAGGAAATGGCAAGCTTCTTCAGTATTCTTGCCCAGAAAATTCCATGAGCAGAAAAGTCTGGTGGGCTACTGTCCATGATGGGCTACAGTCCAGTCAGACACGAATTAGTGACTAAACAACAACAAGAAGACTTTGCTATAGCCAAGCGGGGAGCAAAGATGTTATAACACATTTTTAAGAGGACTTCGAAAAAGTTCTACATATAACTTAACTCACCCAATCAACTTCTAGACATGGAAGAAGCAATGCCCCTTAAAGATTTATACCAAGAATATTTCCCTTGGATTACTACCATAAACCTAAATTTCTGCCTTCACAGGAAGGGTTTCCAGGAGTCTTCCATTATCTGGACTGTATAGGTATCCTGTATATAGGCCGGAAATACATATATATATATATATATATATCCAATTTATATTATATATAACTAAATATATTCCATATACATGGAATATATATATGGAAGCTATATTCAAGATATAACTTCTATATCTTGAAGTTATTATTAGCCATTATCACTCCTGCATGGTCTTAAAGGCATAGGACATAGTTTTGATGCATGTGATGGAAGCAGAGGAGAAGTATGTGTGTGGGGTATGGGAATCCTGTGGCAGAATACCAAACATTGATGGAAAAATCTACAGAGGAGAATATAGGGAATAATATGATTAAATGGAAAAAGCATGGACCTTGTTTCTAGTCTCTGCTTTCTTATTTGTGGTGTAATCTTGGCAGGTTATTTATTCCCCATGAGCCGTTTTTCTTCTTTTGTAAAGTAATACCTACACTGTGGGCTTCCCTGGTGGCTCAGTGGTAAAAAATCCGCCTGCTAAACAGGAGACATGGGTTGGATCCTGGGTCAGGAAGATCCCCTGGAGGAGGAAATGGCAACCCACTCCATCATTCTTGCCTGGAAAATCCCATGGACAAAGGAACCTGGCAGACTATAGTCCAGGGGGTCACAAAGATTTGGACATGACTGAGCACCTGAGCATAAGCACAGTTACCTGCACCACAGAATGATGGAGGGATTAAACAAGGCATCCTATGGGAAGGATTAACACACTACTTAAGTCACATCATAGATTTCCTTTTCTATTCATACCTACAAGCGACATCTCAGATACATCTCTACTGTATCTCAGATACAGTAGACAGAGTCTTGGTTTGTAGGTTAGAAGGCCCAGATTCTGTGTGGTGACATAGCTGAAGGAATTTAAAGATGAGAGATATGTAGCAACCAATGAGAGGAGGAGGGAAAACATGGAAAGGAAAAGAGGGAGTATATAGAATGTGTGTGACTGCCCTCTTCTTCCAGGAATCATGTGCAAGATGTTTCTCCTGTTGCCTGTGCTGTGCTTAGTCGCTGTCATGTCCGACTCTTTGTGACCTCATGGACTATAGCCCGCCAGGCTCCTCTGTCCTCTGGGCTCCTCCTCCAGGCAAGAATACTGGAGTGAGTTGCCCTGCCCTCCTCCAGGGGATCGTCCCAACCCAGATATCGAACCCAGGTCTCCCACATTGAGGGTGGATATTTTATAATCTGAGCCACCAGGGAAGCCCAAGAATACTGGAGTGGGTAGCTTGTCCCTTCTCCAAGGGAACGTCCTGACCTAGGAACTGAATCAGGGTCTCCTGCATTGCAGACAGATTCTTTGCCATCTAAGTTACCAGGGAAGCCCCTCCTTTTGCCTCAGTTCAGTTCAGTTCAGTCACTCAGTCGTGTCCGACTCTTTGCGACCCCATGAATCGCAGCACGCCAGGCCTCCCTGTCCATCACCAACCCCCGGAGTCCACCCAAACTCATGTGCATTGAGTCGGTGATGCCATCCAGCCATCTCACCCTCTGTCATCCCCTTCTCCTCCTGCTCCCAATCCCTCCCAGCATCAGGGTCTTTTCCAATGAGCCAATTCTTCACATGAGGTGGCCAAAGTACTGGAGTTTCAGCCTCAGTATCAGTCCTTCCAATGAACACCCAGGACTGGTTTTCTTTAGGATAGACTGGTTGGATCTCCTTGCAGTCCAAGGGACTCGCAAGAGTCTTCTCCAACACCACAGTTCAAAAGTATCAATTCTTCGGTCCTCAGCTTTCTTCACAGTCCAGCTCTCACATTCATACATGACCACTGGTAAAACCATTGTCTTGACTAGACGGATCTTTGTTGGCAAAGTAATATCTCTGCTTTTTAATATGCTATCTAGGCTGATTATAACTTTCCTTCCAAGGAGTAAGCTTCTTTTAATTTCATGTTGCTTGCTGCTGCTGCTAAGTTGCTTCAGTCATGTCCAACTCTGTGAGACCCCACAGACGGCAGTCTACCAGGCTCCCCCATCCCTGGGATTCTCCAGGCAAGAACACTGGAGTGGGTTGCTATTTCCTTCTCCAATGCATGAAAGAGAAAAGTGAAAGTGAAGTCACTCAGTCGTGTCCAACTCTTGGAGACCCCATGGACTGCAGCCTACCAGGCTCCTCTGTCCAGGGGAGTTTCCAGGCAAGAGTATTGGAGTGGGGTGCCATTGCCTTTTCTGTTACCTAGCTACTCTGATAATTAAAGCTGTTTTCCCTCTCTGTCCTTTGGATACAAAAATGAAACAAAGTTTACAAGCCTCTTTACCCCACCCCCTTGCAAATTCTACAGAATAGTGAGAGAAGAGTTTTGATTAATTTTTTTCTCTTTCGTAACACAAAACAGTCCAGCCCCGCAGAGCTGATTCTTGAGTGAAGACAGATCCCCCAGGTTATTTCACTTCAACCCCCTTTCCCTACTATTTCTTGCTGTGCAACACCCTTGATACTCAAGGATGGAGCATTTGGTGTCAGTTAGCCGAGGAGAATTTCCCTCAGTCTGGACGGCACTCCCTATTCCTCCTGACCCCTTACCTTCCCCTTTTGGTCTTCAGGTGAGTTTTCAGTTTTCTTAAAGTTAACTATTTTTGTGTAGTGAGAAGAAAAGCAGCCACCATAGATACCTAAGAGAGATTACAAAATGTCCCTTCCTCAAGCTTTAAAAAACCTGAAGTAGGGGACTGTGTCCCACCTGCCCCTGCTGCCTCTTTCACCAGGTACCTAACTCAGCCCCTGTCCTCCCAGGTAGAGAATGAACCTCCTTCTCCCTCTTACCCCAACACCAAATGAATTGCTGATGGTCAGGTGGGATTAAAAGTATCCTGCAAATATGCTGTAGACAAGAGATGCACAAAACACAGGGGTAGAATTTTGAAGAAAATGTAAATCAGTTGAATACTAGGCCAAAGAAACTGGTTTCTAGACAGATAATATAGACTGCTCCCCAGGTGGCTCAGTGGTATAAAGAATCCACCTGCTATTGCAAGTGATACGGGATTGATCCCTGTCTTGGGAAGATCTCTTGGAGAGGAAATGGCAACTCATTTCAGTAGTCTTGCTTGGGAAGTTCCATGAATAAAGGAGCCTGGAGGACTACATTCCATGTGGTCACAAAAGAGTCGGACATGACTTAGCAACTAAACAACAATATTATAGACTTTAAAGTCAAGAGTACTCTTAGGATAGGATAGATCATTCCATAATGGTGAAAAAGAAAAATTCAACATGAAACCATAACAATTTTAAATAATACTTAACACTGTTTAATGACAGTCTTAAAATTTATAATCCATACACTGACAGAATTACAAAATAAAATTTAGAAATTCACAATACAAATTGGAAATTTTAACATACTTCTCACAGTAAATGATAAACACTAAAAGTTAGAAAGCTTATAGAAGAGTTGAACAAGACAATTCATAAGATTTGTCTTTATACATATTGATCATATAAAATGAATTTTAAATATCAAAGAACTCATATGAGTGAAAGAAAGTGAAAATGTTTATCGCTCAGTTGTATCTGACTCTTTGCGGATCCCATGGGCTATACCCCACCAGGTTCCTCTGTCCATGAAATTCTCCAGGCAAGAATACTGGAGTGGGTTCCCATTTCCTCTTCCAGGGGATCTTTCCAAACCAGGGATCGAAGCCGGGTCTCTAGATTCTTTACCATCTGAGCCATCAGGGAAGCCCCATGTAGGCAGCATACTATATAAACTATCTTCTTATCATAAGTTAATTAAATGCAATCAAAAGAACTATGATGGGGAAAACACTATGGGCCATGTTTGAAGCTCTTAGCATTCAGTATTCCAGAACAGTAGATTCAGGAAGGTACTTCTTCAGCAATTAATGCAAAGAAATAGAGGAAAACAACAGAATGGGAAAGACTGGAGATCTCTTCAAGAAAGTTAGAGATACTAAGGGAACATTTCATGCAAAGATGGGCTCGATAAAGGACAGAAATGGTATGGACCTAACAGAAGCAGAAGATATTAAGAAGAGGTGGCAAGAATACATGGAAGAACTGTGCAAAAAAGATCTTCATGACCCAGATAATCATGATGATGTGATCACTAATCTAGAGCCAGACATCTTGGAATGTGAAGTCAAGTGGGCCTTAGAGAGCATTACTATGAACAAAGCTAGTGGAGGTGATGGAATTCCAGTTGAGCTATTTCAAATCCTGAAAGATGGTGCTGTGAAAGTGCTGCACTCAATATGCCAGCAAATTTGGAAAACTCAGCAGTGGCCACAAGACTGGAAAAGGTCAGTTTTCATTCCAATTCCAAAGAAAGGCAATGCCAAAGAATGCTCAAACTATCGCACAATCGCACTCATCTCACATGCTAGTAAAGTAATGCTCAAAATTCTCCAAGCCAGGCTTCAGCAATACATGAACCGTGAACTCCCTGATGTTCAAGCTGGTTTTAGAAAAGGAGGAGGAACCAGAGATCAAATTGCCAACATCCGCTGGATCATGGAAAAAAGCAAGAGATTTCCAGAAAAACATCTATTTCTGCTTTATTGACTATGTCAAAGCCTTTGACTGTGTGGATCACAGTAAACTGTGGAAAATTCTGAAGGAGATGGGAATACCAGACCACCTGACCTGCCTCTTGAAAAATCTGTATGCAGGTCAGGAAGGAGCAGTTAGAACTGAACACAGAACAACAGACTGGTTCCAAATAGGAAAAGGAGTACGTCTATCAGCCCTGGGATTTCTTTGGAAGGAATGATGCTAAAGCTGAAACTCCAGTACTTTGGCCACCTCATGCGAAGAGTTGACTCATTGGAAAAGACTCTGATGCTGGGAGGGATTGGGGGCAGGAGGAGAAGGGGACGACTGAGGATGAGATGGCTGGATGGCATCATGGACTTGATGGACGTGAGTCTGAGTGACCTCTGGGAGATGGTGATGAACAGGGAGGTCTGGCGTGCTGTGATTCATGGCGTCACAAAGAGTCGGACACGACTGAGTGACTGAACTGAACTGAGCTGAACTGCAATGTTTTAAGGAAAGGAGAAAATAGGCATTATACCTACACAGGTATAGGGGATAAGCCCTACAACCAGTCAAAGGTCCTGATAGTCTGTCTCCTGGAAACTTCAGAGCAATTAACTCTTGTCCCTATTCTGCTGTACTAGGTTCAGGTCCATACCAGGACTAAACTCATGTTGGCCTATAGGAGTTGAGGGAGGTGGTTGAATGTACTATATTGAATTGGTCCCAGCAATAATATATTATATAACAGGAAGTTTTATGATCTCAGGCTTATATTCTGACAAGCCTATGCTCAGGCCTCCTCTAGCCTGTATAAGACTGAGAATGCTGGGTTTCCTGAAAAGTGATATTACTCTTAGACATTATAAGCCATAACTGCAGAATCTCAGGGTGTAGAAATTTGCCCTTCCATCTGTCCTAGAAAATGTGCTGTATATCCTGACATCACTAACTTTATTAAGGATCCTTTAGAAAAATGATCCCAGATTGATTTTCTAAAGCAATAGCTGTTTGAACATTCATAAGTTTAAGCCCCCTAATGAAATGTATTAAGTATTGTTTGACTTTGCTTCCCAGAAAACTATAGAGTATATGCTTTTTGAGAAAAAAAAAAAAAAAGAAACAAGAGAGTATGGCCACAAACAAGAGGATAAGATTTAGTCAGGTAGTTTATGCTAAATTGGCAGGATTTGTAGACAGGTAGATTGGGATTTTCATTCCTGGGAGACTTTTAAAAATTCAGTTCAGTTCAGTCGCTCAGTCGTGTCCAACTCTTTGCGACCCCATGAATCGCAGCCTGCCAGGCCTCCCTGTTCATTACCATCTCCCGGAGTTTACTCAGACTCACGTCCATCAAGTCTGTGATGCCATCCAGCCATCTCATCCTCGGTCGTCCCCTTCTCCTCCTGCCCCCAATCCCTCCCAGCATCAGAGTCTTTTCCAATGAGTCAACTCTTCGCATGAGGTGGCCAAAGTACTGGTAGGGAACTTATTATAGCAGTCCTTACATACTTTTTTACCTGATGACTTTATCCTCAGACTGGTAGCTAGAAAGTTGAAAATGTCCAAGAGAATTTTTGAATAAGTTTCTCATTTTTCAACAGAAAAAATAAGGAATTTTGAGATAGATATAGTACAGTTCAATATAATTTTTGACTGAATAGGATTTTTTCATTAGTATGTATTTTGAATCTATTACATGACATTCTAGAAAAGATAAATCTAACCTATAGAAATAGGAGTTCAGTGGGTTGCCTAGGGCTGGGGTTGGGAGGACTGACTACAAAGGCTACAAGAGATCTTCCTGAGGGATGGAACAATTCTCTACCCTGACCTGGGTGATGGCTCCATGATGGCACACATTTGGTAAAGTTCATCAAGCCATACTCATAAACTATGTATTTGTATGTACATTATACTTCAATAAAGATTAAAAATAGTATGATTGTAGAAATCTAAGAAAATGTTAACAATATCAATAAATCATCTATAATAGTAGTAGAAACAGAAGTACCTTGATGACCCTGTGAAGAAAGGTTTAACTTGTAGGAATGGGGAATCTAAGAACAGTTATTAATTAATGACTTGAGCTGCAAAGCAATGAACAAACTTTTGGTACATGCTGGTTAATTCAATTAACTGGGCATTCATACCAAAAAAAATTCCCATTGTAATTTCAGAGAATATTATTTATTCAGAATTGTTTTGAAGGCCTTAAGGATTTGGGTCTGCAAAGCAATTACAACTGCTATCATGATCCTAATTATTTTTAATTACATTTTCACTTCCCTTGGTGAATAATATATCTTACGTTCACATGGAAGTTTCCTGAAATTTAAACACAATCTATCATTGGAAGATAATAACGTCGGTACCAAACATAAACAGAACCTGATTTTCCAATATGAGATAATGTGCTTCCATTTCACATGAATGGAAATCAAAGAAGGATAATGGAGAAAACCTAGGGTGTTACTTTTAAAAACTAAAATTCAAAGACGGATGTCAAGCTATGAATATGAGAGCTTGATGGTAATTTAGGTAAAACCACAGACTGATCCTAGATGCTAAAATTTTCTCTGCTGAGACACAGTCAGGTTAGTTCTAGAAGCAAGCCTAAATCAAGAAGAGTTATACATTGTACTCTCTCCAGATGGAGGCTCACCAATTTTAGTGAAGGAAAAGTGACTTGTACATTTTATTCTAATTTTGAATTAGGTATCTATGAGGACAACTTTAAAATACCCTTTTTAGAGTATCCTGATATATTTTCAATGCTTGAATGGCTAGGCACCAATATGAGTAAAATGCCAGCAAGATGCCAGCTTCTGGTTAGCTAGCCGTTCTTTGGGTTCACTGTGAAATGTACTAACTCTCAAGTTCGTTGAGTTTCCAAACCTCTGTGGCAAAGTTAAATTCAAAAAAGAGAAGAAACAACCCTTTGACATATTTGCTTGCTGGGCAGTCCTATAGCATAGACTTCAGAATTAAATCATTAGTGTTGATGAATTTTCCTAATTATGCTTGGGAACCTGGTGCACAGTTTTGAGAGTTGCTTCATGTTGTCCTGCCCAGCCTGAACTCTAAAAATTGTTCAATTGCTAAACCAAACATGCCCTAGGTTTGCCAAGGAAAATAATCTATTTTCCTATTTCCTGTGCTCCATCAGGGTACAAAACACAGAATAAGCCAAAATTCCTCCACAGTGGGCTTGCAGTCTTGAGGAGACCATTATTTTTGATGCAGAAAGTCAAATATTTTTTCCAGACCCAATTTTCTTGCTGACCACACCGAGCATTGAGAAATCAGCCAGCGCCTTCTTGGGAAAAATTGAATTGAAGAAGGAATTTGGCTTTAGAAAACAGGAAGTGGTTTTCTAATACTGTATAAAGCCAAGAGAGAAAGACATCTAAACCACATTGTCAAAGGTGTGTGAATAATCTCTAGAGGCAGTAACTATTCCTTCTGAAGCTTATCTAAACGAAAGCCATCTTTATCCATTATTCCTCATATAATGACAAAGTTAGGATAACACCAATGGACTTTTCTCTCTGTTCAAGGAAGAGGAGATCGAGTTGGGAAAGACCAGTTCAACACTTTTAAGAAGTCTTTAGTACAAACATATTTCATCCATTAGGGTAATGTTTTCCTCAGGCTTGTCCAGGAATAAATCCCAATCTTCTCCCCTTAACATCCCAAAGACACAGTTGATTTGTTTTTAGTTGGGGCAATGAAATGTTTAAATGGGAAACACATGTCCATTTGGTCTGGAGAGGACATGCTAGGAGCTTCTTGTTTACGAGGCCCCCACTCAGCAATAATCTGACAGCCACAGAAAGACTAAACAAGCAACTAGCAATTAACTCCTAAATAATAGTTCTTCCTGGGAAGATAGTGGATTTTAAATCCATGTAGAACACTCAGTACCTAATATAAGATTTAAAAGGCTCTTTATTTCAAAAAGGAGGAAGTACTGTTAAAAACTTACTTAGTCGTTGCCCTTCTCTTTCTTGGAACACAAACAATTTGATCTAACTGTTTCACTCAAATGCTCACGATGCTGCCTGTCCTAGGTGATATTTCCACCTAAATATTTCTTCCCAGCATTTCTTTGACCTTTGTATTCTTTTATAAATTCTAAAACCCAAAGCACAATCTGGGAAATTGGGAAGAATATATATTATCTCCTAAGACAATTACTGGCGAAGGCAATGGCACCCCATTCTCGTATTCTTGCCTGGAAAATCTCATGGATGGAGGAGCCTGGTAGGCTGCAGTCCATGGGGTTACTAACAGTTGGACACGACTGAAGTGACTTAGCAGCAGCAGCAGCAGCAAGACAATTACACTGAATAAACAACATAGAGAGGTTCCTGAATCAAAAGAATCTCAGGAGATGGTGACATGTGGAGTGGAAGTTTAAGGTCAGCATTTTTGGTACCAGGACAAGAGCACATAGGGGGGATCACAGTTTAATCAGTCTTGCTTGTAGCTGTTACCATGGCATAAGTGTTTGCTCATGGCCCTGTGGGCTGTTAAGAGTGAGTCTGTCTTGTAAGTAAAATAAATATAGTAAGTAAAACACAAGGAATATTTTATACAACTGCTATGAGTGGTGCTTCTGGAAATAACAGGTTTTTCGAGACAAAATAAGTTCTTAAACTGATACTCTTAACCTTGTTAGAAGATCTCAATGTTACATTATTTAAATTCCACCCAATAGTGTTTTCCAGTGTTTGTGTATTTGCTATCAGACTATAGTTCTTTTTTAGTACTATTAAACTTAATATATATCATTTGTTAATAATGAACATTAATACAGTAATAATTAATAACAAATGCATTTATAAAGAAGGGTTTCCCAGGTTTCTCAGTGGTAAGAATCCACCTGCTAATGCAGGAGACATGAGTTCAATCTCTGGGTCCAGAAGATCCTCTGGAGAAGGAAATGGCAATCGCTCTAGTATTTTTGCTTGGGAAATTCATGGATAGAGGAGCCTGGGAGGCTAAAGGGTTTGCCACAACTTAGTGACTGAGCATGCACATATTTATAACCAAACATGTTTTGCATATTCATAATAAAAAGTAAAGAGCATACAGAATGTTGAAAATATTTGAAGAATAATTTATGACTTTGGGAATTCTAATTTTTTGTTTCTAAATCCTAAGATTAATACTTGGGAATTTGAGGCACTAGTCCTTGGTGAACTTGGGAGGAAACATCATTCATGAACAGAACACCAAGTTTCAGTATTTAGTGCCTTAGCAAAGAATGGTCAAAATGTTTTGAACTTAGAAATTGGAAGAGCTAGATTAAAAACCTTCTTACAGAGACATACCCTCTAGACAGCCTTCAGCAACCAACTGGCAATATGGAAATACTAAGGCAATGGCACCCCACTCCAGTACTCTTGCTGGCAAATCCCATGGATAGAGGAGCCTGGAAGGCTGTAGTCCATGGGGTCGCTAGGAGTCAGACACAACTGAGCGACTTCTCTTTCACTTTTCACGTTCATGCATTGGAGAAGGAAATGGCAGCCCACTCCAGTGTTCTTGCCTGGAAAATCCCAGGGATGGGGGAGCCTGGTAGGCTGCCGTCTATGGGGTCACACAGAGTTAGACACGACTGAAGCGACTTAGCAGCAGCAGCAGCAGCAGCAACACTTTATTGGATTGTTGATGAGCTCAAAGAAGATTAAGAATTTCATTTTGTACCCTTTTATGTACTTTAGGTAAATTCAGGCAATTATCTCAAATAACCTTGCCAAATTTTGCATGCCCACTATAAAGTTAGAAGGAGCCAAAACTGAGGTGGAAGGCTGACTGGGACATTGGTAGAAGGGGCTTTGTGGCTAGTTCCAAGGATTCTGCCCATAATAAAGAGACTTCTCCATCTGCAAAATCGGATCAGGAAGGGGCATGGTGAATGGCTCATGGATTTTGAGATTCTGGAGGTTTCTGCTGACTGCCTCCTACAAGTTTCCAGATTCAGTGGCCTTTATTTTCAATACTAGAAAATCTTTTACCAGCCTAATGAGAAAACAACCAGAAAAGAATCAACCAGAACAAAAATCAAAAATCAAATGTGACCCAAGAGACTGACGTGTACACACTGTTATATTTAAAATAGATAAGCAGCAAGGACCTACAGTACAGCCAGGGAACTCTGCTCAATATTCTGCAATATCAGCTTAAAATAAAGAAAAAATGTGACCCAAGCATACTATCCAAATATTTAAGGTCATTAGGATACCTTAACTATCCAGCTTTTCTACTGTTTCCAATTTCAACCATTTAAGTACTATATTAAACTTTCTACAACATCTGTATAACATCCGTACTCCTTTCTTTAATATTGCTCTTTAATTTCGTCCATTTCTAGTCTTGTCCAAAACAATAATAAACATGAAGCTATTGATTCATGTGCAAATTTGATTTCCCTAAAACATATTTGTACAACTATTACACATATCATAACACATTGGTACATAACTATTACAGTAAACAAATGTCCATCTGTCTACCATTTCAGATTATCTTGTCTACGACTGGACCACACTTTGATAAAGATTTCTAAAGACTATTTTCACTGAGTTTACTAACAAAGCGTAAGGAAAGGCATTTTGTCTTAAGTGAGTAAATGAAAGCAGACCTGTGAAGTCACACAGGACCCCGTGCCCAGAAAGGTCCCATGTTTGGTCTAATACTGTGCCTTCACCTTCCTAAAATTCTTAATAATTTTTGAACAGGAAGTCCCACATTTTCATTTTGCATTAGTCAGTTCAGTCACTCAGTCATGCCCGACTCTTTGCGACCCCATGAATCACAGCATGTCAGGCCTCCCTGTCCATCACCAACTCCCGGAGTTCACTCAAACTCACGTCCATCGAGTTGGTGATGCCATCCAGCCATCTCATCCTCTGTGGTCCCCCTCTCCTCCTGCCCCCAATTCCTCCCAGCATCAGAGTCTTTTTCAATGAGTCAACTCTTCACATGAGGTGGCCAAAGTACTGGAGTTTCAGCTTTAGCATCATTCCTTTCAAAGAACACCCAGGGCTGATCTCCTTTAGAATGGACTGGTTGGATCTCCTTGCAGTCCAAGGGACTCTCAAGAGTCTTCTCCAACACCACAGTTCAAAAGCATCAATTCTTTGGTGCTCAGCTTTCTTCACAGTCCAACTCTCGCATCCATAGATGACCACAGGAAAAACCATAGCCTTGACTAGATGGACCTTTTTTTGGCAAAGTAATGTCTCTGTTTTTGAATATGATGTCTAGGTTGGTCATAACTTTCCTGCCAAGGAGTAAGCGTCTTTTAATTTCATGGCCGCAATCACCATCTGCAGTGATTTTGGAGCCCCCCAAAATAAAGTCTGGCACTGTTTCCACTGTTTCCCCTCATGGAATTTAGAAAGATGGTAGCAAAAACCCTATATGCAAGACAGCAAAAGATACACAGAAGTATAGAAGTCTTCTGGACTCTGTGGAAAAAGGTGAGGGTGGGAACATCTGAGAGAATAGCATTGAAACATGTATATTATCATATATGAAACAGATAGCCAGTCCACGTTCAATGCATGAGACAGGGTGCCCAGGGATGGTGCACTGGGATGATCCAGAGGGATGGGATGGGGAGGGAGGTGTGAGGGGGGTTCAGGATGAGGAACACATGTAAATTCATGGCTGATTCATATCAATGTATGGCAAAAACCACTACAATATTGCAAAGTAATTATCCTCCAACTAAAATAAAATAAAATAAAGAAGATGTGACACATGTATATATAATGCAATATTCAGTTCAGTTCAGTTCAGTCACTCAGTCGTGTCTGACTCTTTGCAACCCCATGAATTGCAGCACGCCAGGCCTCCCTGGCCATCACCAACTCCTGGAGTTCACTCAGACTCACGTCCATCAAGTCAGTGATGCCATCCAGCCATCTCATCCTCTGTCATCCCCTTCTCCTCCTGTCCCCAATCCCTCCTAGCATCAGAGTCTTTTCCAATGAGTCAACTCTTCGCATGAAGTGGCCAAAGTACTGGAGTTTCAGCTTTCTCAGCCTTCTTCACAGTCCAACTCTCACATCTATACATGACTACTGGAAAAACCATAGCCTTGACTAGATGGGCCTTTGTTGGCAAAGCAATGTCTCTTTGCCAATATGCTATCTAGGTTTTAATCATCTATAAAAAAGAAAGAATAATGTCATTTACAGTGATATGGATGGACCTAGATTTTGTCATACTGATGGAAGTCAAACACAGAAAGACAAATATCATATGATATTACTTGTATGTGAAATCTTAAAAAATAATTCAAATGCATCTATTTACAAAACAGAGAGTCACAGATGTTTTTAAACAAAGTTATAGTTACCATGGAGGAAAGGGGAGAGGGATAAATTGGGAGACTGGGACTGACATATACACACTACTATATATAAAATGTATAACTAATAAGAACCTCCTTTACACACTGGAGAAGGAAATGGCAACCCACTCCGGTATTCTTGCCTGGAGAATCCTATGGACGGAGGAGCCTGGTGGGCTGCAGTCCACGGGGTCGCAAAGAGTCAGACACGACTGAGCGACTTCACTTTCACTTTCACTTTACACACAGGGAACTCTATTCAGTACTTTGTAATGACTTATATGGGAATAAAATCTTGAAGTGTGGATATATGTATATGTATAACTGACTCACTTTGCTGTACAGTAGAACCTAACACAACATTGTAAATCAATTATACTGCAAAAAAAAAAAAAAAATTAAATAGCCTTCCAAACAGTCTGAGAGTCTAACATTCAGAGGAAGAACCCCTCAGAGCTTTTAGCCTTGAAGGTCAGTGGGGCTTGAGTGCAGGAGCTCCACAGGGCTAGGGGAAGAAACATTCCACTCTTGGAGGATGCACACAAGGCCTCATGTGCACTGGGTCTCATCACAAAGCAGTATTTCCATAGGAATCTTGGATACACCTATCAAGCGGTCTTGGAGGGTCTCATGGGGAAGTGAAGGTCTATTGTATTTTACCATAGAGGCAAGGACACTGGAAGTTGGAAGCCCCAGGGAATATTGATCAGCGTGAGCTCTCTCTGAGGTCCACCTTTTGCCACCAAGACCCAGTTCAGTTCAGTTGTCTCTCTCAGTCATGTCTGACTCTTTGCGACCCCATGAATCACAGCACGCCAGGCCTCCCTGTCTATCACCATCTCCTGGAGTTCACTCAGACTCACGTTCATCGAGTCTGTGATGCCATCCAGCCATCTCAATAACCTGGTTAAAAAAAAAAAAGTATTTCACAATAAAAGGGATTTAAAAACTGAGCATATTCATAGCAGTATCTATTTCGTATAAAGACACAGTGTACCCCATAGCATATCTCAGTGCCTGACTTGTGATAAGTGAAGTAGCTCAGTCATGTCCGATTCTTTGCGACTCCATGGACTGTAGCCTACCAGGCTACCTGATATTTTATGGCATCACCAACTATAACTACAGCACTGCACCTTTAACCCACTGAAAAGGGCAATGCTTGATAAAGCCTTTTTTTTCCACTGTCAGTGACCAGAAGTTTAAAAACTATATGCATAGTGAGGAAACTTTTCAGTTATATAACTACCTTTCCATCATATAACTACCTTTCCACCACATAACTACCTTTCAGTCTGAGGCACTGGTGATCTGTACCCATATATTAAAGAATTTGATACTGTCAAGCTATTTTCCAGGCTTTATCAATAATTTTCCAATAACTTTTCTTCTCCATTGTGCCTAATCATATTATCTCATATGCTATTCTTTCCTGAACAAATGAAACTATTTTTCAGTAATAGCTATTGTTCATTCTTGTGAAAAGCAATTATAAATTTTTTTATTCAGACTAAGATACAAAGTTTGATTTTCTCAGAGTCACTCAGTGAATTGGGTTAATTCAGAGTTAGAAAAGGACTTCCTAGCTCCAACCACACACTCAGGCCCTGAGCTGAGGCATGATTCCAGACAGACAAGAGGGAGTGTTAAGCTGATCCTTCTGGGGCCTGGGACAACCTGTTCCTGCCTCACACCCACCTCTGACATCTACTTCCTGGAGTCACCTTCACTGATATGCAAATGATTCTGGAAGATCTCAGTGCTTTTAAACAGTAACCAATTTGTTTTTCTGCTTTTCATCTATTACATGGGTGGTAGCTGCTTAGTCACTTCAGTCACATCCAATTCTGTGCAACCCTATGGACTGCAGCCTGCCAGGTTTCTCTGTTCATGGGATTCTCTAGGCAAGAGTACTGGAGTGGGTTGCCATGCCTTCCTCCAGGGGATCTTCCACACCCAGGGATCAAACCTGCGTCTCCTGCATCTCCTGCACTGCAGGCAAACTCTTTACTACTGGGTCACCAGGGAAGCCCACATGGAAGGCAGAGTTCACATCATTTCAATCTCAGATAAATCTGATCTAGGATATATTTTATCCTATTCTGACAGTAGAAAGGCACATAACAATTTCACTTAAAGCATTCACATATAAAATTAACTGCTACTACTGCTACTGCTAAGTTGCTTCAGTCATGTCCAACTCTGTGCGACCCCATAGATGGCAGCCCACCAGTCTCCCCCGTCCCTGGGATTCTCCAGGCAAGAACACTGGAGTGGGTTGCCATTTCCTTTTCCAATGCATAAAAGTGAAAAGTGAAAGTGAAGTTGCTCAGTCGTGTCCGACTCTTAGCGACCCCATGGACTGCAGCCCACCAGGCTCCTCTGTCCATGGGATTTTCCAGGCAAGAGTACTGGAGTGGAGTGCCATTGCCTTCTCCATAAAATTAATGGAACCTGCAAATAGGGGAACTGCAAATACAAAAAGATCCTTTAAAGAAATCTCTCATCTTTGACATTGTCTTTCAAACTAAGTATAATCCAGTAAATAGCAAAATAGCAGTAGTTAAAAAGAAAAAAGGAAAATTTCTTAGAGCAGGGAATCTTTGTCTTTACAGAGTCTATATGGAGAGAATTACCCTCCCCAAATGCACATCCATGACTTAGTTACAAACAAATCCCTACAGTACCAAGCACAGTACCTGTCTCTTATACACATCTAGATGTGTATAAGAGACAGGATAGCCAGTCCACGTTCAATGCATGAGACAGGGTGCCCAGG
>SJYT01004306.1:0-27609 GCA_006410635.1 Cephalophus harveyi | reverse complement strand
CTGACAGTCAAATTGAAAATTCAATTAAAAAACATATAAATAGATAACCAAGGACAGAATGACTTAAAATTATACTGATAAAAACTAAAACCATATGAAGTGTAGGAAAACTACTTGAAGACCAATGATTATGTAAAAATAAATATTTAACTCTAGGACCTATTGTCATAGTAAAAGTTACAAAAATAGAATACAGTAACAGGATACAGGATGCTTGGGGCTGGTGCACAGGGATGATCAAGAGAGATGATATGGGGTGGGAGGTGGGAGGGGGTTCAGGATTGGGAACTCATGTACACCTGTGGCGGATTCATGTCAATGTATGGTAAAACCAATAGAGTATTGTAAAGTAAAATAAAGTAAAAATAAAAATTTAAAAAATAATAATTAAATGAGTATATCAAAATTGGTTTATAAAATATTTTACTCTTGAGAAAACTATTTCTCTTCCCTCCCTTTTCTAATAATTATATTCTTAGACATATTTTGATAAAACATTGTAAGATTTGACTGGGTGAAAAATTCTTTGGGTTGTTTTCATGGATACAAAATTTCTCTCTGCTGCTGCTGCTGCTAAGTCATTTCATTCGTGTCCTACTCTGTGCAACCCCATAGACAGCAGCCCACCAGGCTCCCCCGTCCCTGGGATTCTCCAGGCAAGAACACTGGAGTGGGTTGCCATTTCCTTCTCCAATGCATGAAAGTGAAAAGTGAAATTGAAGTCGCTCAGTCGTGGCTGACTCTAGCTACCTCATGGACTGCAGCCTACCAGGCTCCTCTGTCCATGGGATTTTCCAGGCTAAAGTACTGGAGTGGGGTGCCATTGCCTTCTCCGAAATTTCTCTCAGAAGGTTCTGAATTTGAAATCAATTTACTCTGAGTGTCATGAGCTAGGACAGATTTAGGGTCACAGTAACTCCTTACCAACACTCTGATTCTACTGTCTCCCAGCCACCCAGGGGCTGCCACTTGTCTCAAACATCCTATTCAGAGAGAGTGAACTGCTGCCAAATTAGGAATGATTACATGATAGATGGGGGTGAGAATTAGACCAAAAGGTAGGGCATTTCACATGTCATGAGTCCATGTTCTGTCTAAATAGAGGGTTTTTATCCTTTTCGGAAATTGGGGACAAGAGAACCATGGAAGCACATTCTACACAGTGCTACAGAAAAGGACCACTGATACAGATTTGAAGGAAGAAAGCTCCAGTATTCTTCTGCCAACTTGAAAGTAACTGTCCAGGTACATGAAAAGGTTTCCTAGCAGTATTTCAACTCTTTATCTTTTAATGTTAACACTGTGTGTCTACAGCCCAACAGGAGTGGCATTTATAGGGTGACCTTGTAGCTCTCAAGTGGTTTTAAAAGTGCTTTCTGATTCACTTCATAAGATGATCAATTGCACAGCTGGGAATTCGCTGTAGTTTATGGTGCAGTGGTGCTTAGAAAGGGAGGTATGTGTGTCAATGTGTAAGTGTGAGTATGTGTTTGCTTTGTTAACCATAGTATTTGTGTGATCTTCTTAAGATCTTATGATCACAGAACTTTAATTTAAATGGTGCCAATCTGTCCAATATGATTGAAAGCAGTAAACACCATGGCATTGTGTTTGATATCCATGCTCTTTGCCTTTTTTCTTTTCAAAATTAATTAAGATATCATTAAAATGTATCATGGTACCTCTTTGTCAGCAAGCCACTCAAAAAGATGCCATTGAAAATATTTCCAAGCAGCCTTTCCTTCTTCTGTTGCCCTCTGGAAGCAAAAATAGATCCACCTAACACAAGAAAATATCTTCCAGAGCTTCAGCTGTGTCATAACAGTTAAAACTCAGCTAATTTCCAAGTTCTGTGTTCCCACCTTCTCCACAGCATTTCAAACCTTCTGAAATGACAAGCTTCTTCAACGGTGTATTTTATTCCCAGGAAAAGAACAATCCTATGGACACTTGGGTACTCTGCACAAAATCTGGCAGTGAGGATGGACCTGGGGTCTCAATCATCCAAATAAACCTCAAGGAGTCCCCATCATCAGCTTGCTTCCTCGGTCTACCACGTCAGCATCCAGGCCGGAGTACCAGAAGAAAGTGTCCAATTTGGCCAAGAACAGGAAGTGGCGTGAGCTGAAGTCAGACTACAATGTTGCATCCCCTAGCTCCTGGCCTGGAGCAGCTCCGAGCTCTGGGACACAGCCGGAACCTTGGAGGGCGCCCTGACAGACTGGGCAGGCCCCAGGGGCTTGGAGGATCCAGGCTCAGTCCCGGCGGCCTCCTGGGCCCTGGCCCCCAACTCCTCTCCCACTCGAGTGGTGCTGGGAGGCTCCAGCGTCTTGTCCTTGCTTGGCACCTGGAAAAGCTTCTTTATCAGACTTCCCCTGGGGTCGTTGGCTCCCAACCACCCTCGAGCAAACTCGCATTTCTCACAATAGATGACCAGCGAGTCTGGTCTCAGAGGCTTCCGCGTTATAGCCCAGGCGCCACAGGCCTGGGTTCCCACGCCTGCTCTTCCGACGCCTCAGGGCTGCTGCTGGCAAGCCCGGCCTGGGCCAGTCCCCAGAGGGCCCTGCATATTCTTTGGCACTGTCAACCACCAGCCTCTCTCTATTTTAATGTTTTTAATGAGAATCATTTTAAATTTCTTGGCTTTAGTGTGTTGAAATACATGGTGTAATTTTATTTTCATAGTAAACTGAAGACCATCTATAAGAATACTAGTGAATTGTGTGATACGGAGCCAAAGATGTACATATAGTTGTGTATGTGTCACAGCACCTATCAGATAATAAGTCTGAAGTATATTGCTTGTTTCCTTTTTTATATTTTGCTTTCTTCTCTAGCAGTGAAATGAGGAAGGTGTGGTTAAGTGTCCACTCCAGGACAAGGTAACATGATTGCTTTTTGTGAAACTTAATGAGTAAATCAACAGCCAAAACAGCTGCCTACAAAGTGACGATTTCTTCTTTTAAAATATTGCTACCAATATCAGATGAAAAGTAGTATAATGAAAAGACCACTAAATTGGAAGTCAAAAGTGTTCCATTTTTATCCCAGCTCTACTGCTTGGCCATATGATCCTTGATTAGTCCCGTGCTCCTCTCTGAACTTCAGTTTTCATCTGTACAATGTTTACAATGCATACCCCACAAGAGTAGGTGATTTAATGCAAGTGCTTTGATAAGTGCAAGTGCTTTCCAAATTGGAAATAGTGTTATAGGAAGGTTGCATTTGTGTCCTATCAGGAAGTATTCATGATGTTATCTGCTATTTTAGTATGAGTAACATAAGACACATCTATTTCATTGTCACCATTAAAGCTATACTTCACTTACACCTGCATTAAGTTGATTGATGAGATGTGAAGGAGCAGTATCCTCCACCACCTCAAAAAATCATGCAGGAGCATGATTGCTTCTGGCATCCAAATTCATTTCTGTAAAAAAAAAAAAAAAAAAGTCTGCAAACAAAGTTGAAATGTTCTACTAGCCCCTATTTCGATAAAAGTCTAGAGCCCTTTGACTGTTTTCTTCACTCTAATATAATAACCTTTTATCAATTCAGAAATATCCTCTGGGCTAATTTTACCCTAAATAACTTTGACAGAACTTCAGGAATTCAAAACAGAATGCAAAAATAACAAATGTCCACAAGGAAAGATAACACTAAGATGTAACAACTGTACCACCTGGTGTTCAAAGTATCCATCCTCTACTAATTACCATTAATCTTTTAATCTGCAAGAACAATCACTTTTATAAAACTGTCTCTGTAATACAAGTAACTATAAAAATAACAACTTATTCAGTTTTACCATCATCATTGTCTATAAAGAATGAAAATTTTGGAATATATGTAACTCTGGTTTGTTTTGCATGGTCTTCTCCCTCCAGAGGAGAGGAATCAAGCAAGATTTCTTACTTGATGGCAGTGATGAATGGAGAGAATATAAGGACTAAGAGTTGAAGGATGCAATAAAGAAATGGCCTTAGTAGGTAAGACAATTTAGGCTAATAGTTAGTTAATTAGTTCAGTCACTAAGTCATGCCCGACTCTTTGCAGCCCCATGAATCACAGCACGCCAGGGCTCCTTGTCCATCACCAACTCCCGGAGTCCACCCAAACCCATATCCATTGAGTCGATGATGCCATCCAGCCATCTTATCCTCTGTCATCCCCTTCTCCTCCTGCCCCCAATCCCTCCCAGCATCAGAGTCTTTTCCACTGAGTCAACTCTTTGCATGAGGTGGCCAAAGTATTGGAGTTTCATTAGCATCAGTCCTTCTAAAGAACACTCAGGACTGATCTCCTTTAGAATGGACTGATTGGATCTCCTTGCAGTCCAGGGGACTCTCAAGAGTCTTCTCCAACATCACAGTTCAAAAGCATCAATTCTTTGGCACTAAGCTTTCTTCACAGTCCAACTCTCACATCCATACATGACAATATATGGAAAAACCATAGCCTTGACTAGATGGACCTTTGTTGGCAAAGTAATGTCTCTGCTTTTCAATATGTTATCCAGGTTGGTCATAACTTCCCTTCCAAGGAGTAAGCGTGCTGATCTCCTTTAGAATGGACTGGTTGGATCTCCTTGCAGTCCAAGGGACTCTCAAGAGTCTTCTCCAACACCACAGTTCAAAAGCATCAATTCTTTGGTGCTCAGCTTTCTTCACAGTCCAACTCTCGCATCCATAGATGACCACAGGAAAAACCATAGCCTTGACTAGATGGACCTTTTTTTGGCAAAGTAATGTCTCTGTTTTTGAATATGATGTCTAGGTTGGTCATAACTTTCCTGCCAAGGAGTAAGCGTCTTTTAATTTCATGGCCGCAATCACCATCTGCAGTGATTTTGGAGCCCCCCAAAATAAAGTCTGGCACTGTTTCCACTGTTTCCCCATCTATTTCCCATGAAGTGATGGGACCAGATGCCATGATCTTTGTTTTCTGAATGTTGAGCTTTAAGCCAACTTTTTCACTCTCCTCTTTCACTTTCATCAAGAGGCTTTTTAGTTCCTCTTCACTTTCTGCCAAAAGGGTGGTGTCATCTGCATATCTGAGGTTATTGATATTTCTCCCAGCAGTCTTGATTCCAGCTTGTGTTTCTTCTAGCCCAGCATTTGTCATGATGTACTCTGCATATAAGTTAAATAAGCAGGGTGACAATATACAGACTTGACGTACTCCTTTTCCTATTTGGAACCAGTCATTTTGCATAATGTGCTGCAAATTATATAGTCAGTCCCAAAGGGATAGAGGACTATAAAAAGACTGAAAGCCCAGAGCTAAATCAACACACCTATGGACACCTTATCTTTGACAAGGAGGCAAAAATATACAATGGAGAAAAGACAATCTCTTTAACAAGTGGTGTTGGGAAAACTGGTCAACCACCTGAAAAAGAATGAAACTAGAACACTTTCTAACACCATATACAAAAATAAACTCAAAATGGATTGAAGATCTAAATGTAAGACCAGAAAATATAAAACTCCTAGAGGAAAACATAGGCAGGGCACTCTCTGACATAAATCACAGCAAGATCCTCTATGACATACCTCCCAGAGTAATGGAAATAAAAGCAAAAATAAACAAATGGGACCTAATTAAACTTCAAAGATTTTGCACAATGAAGGAAACTATTTAAGCAAGGTTGAAAGACAGCCTTCAGATTGGGAGAAAATGATAGCAAATAAAGCAACTGACAAAGAATTAATGTCAAAAATATACAAGCAGCACATGCAGCTCAATACCAGAAAAATAAACGACCCAATCAAAAAATGGGCCAAAGAACTAAACAGACATTTCTCCAAAGAAGACATACAGATGGCTAACAAACACATGAAAAGATGCTCAATATCATTCATTATCAAAGAAATGCAAATCAAAACCACAATGAAGTACCATCTCATGCTGGTAAGTATGGCTGCTATCAAAAAGTCTATAAACAATAAATGCTGGACAAGGTGTAGAGAAAAGGGAACCCTCTTACACTGTTGATGGGAATGCAAACTAGTACAGCCACTATGGAGAAAAGTGTGGAGACTCCTTAAAAATCTGGAAATAGAACTGCCATATGACCCAGCAATTCCATTGCTGGGCATACACACCAAGGAAATTAGAATCGAAAGAAATACATGCACCCCAATGTTCATCACAGCACTGTTTACAAGAACTAGGACATGGAAGCAACCTAGATGTCCAACAGTAGATGAATAGATAAGAAAGTTGTGGTACATATACACAATGGAATATTACTCCGCTATTAAAAAGAATGCATTTGAGTCAGTTCTATTGAGGTGGATGAAACTGGAGCCTATTATACAAAGTGAAGTTAAGTCGGAAAGAAAAACACCAATACAGTATGTTAACACATACATATGGAATTTAGAAAGATGGTAATGATGATCCTATATACGAGACAGCAAAAGAGACACAGATATAAACAGCAGACTTTTGGAGTCTGTGGGAGAAGGCAAGGGTGGGATAATTTGAGAGAATAGCATTGAAACATGTATATTACCATATATGAAATACATGATCAGTCCAAGTTTGATACATGAAACAGGGCACTCAAAGCCAGTGGGACAACCCAGAGGGATGGGATGGGGAGGGCAGTGGGAGGGGGATTCAGGACTAGGGGACACACGTATACCCATAGCTGATTCATGTCAGTACATGGCAAAAACCACTACAATATTATAAAGAAGGTGAAGGTGAAGGTGAAGGTGAAGTCGCTCAGTCGTGTCCGACTCTTTGCGACCCCGTGGACTGTAACCTACTAGGCTTCTCTGTCCATGGGATTCTCCAGGCAAGAATACTGGAGTAGATTGCCATTTCCTTCTCCAGGGAATCTTCCCGACCCAGGGATTGAACCCGGGTCTCCCGCATTGGAGGCAGACGCTTTAACCTCTGAGCCACCAGGGAAGCTATTATAAAGAAATTAGCCTCTAATTAAAATTAATTAATTAATTTATAAAAGTGATTGGCATTAGAACATAGTTCAAATGTGACACTGAATTTTGTTTTTTATCAATAATTCTTTCCAAAGAGTCATTAAGTAGCTATTAGAAAAAACTATCACCCTAGAATTATGCAAGACATACATGGAAGATTTAAAAAAAAATAGTAAGATATTTACTACTTTATACTAGAGCTTGTAGTTGGGTTGGGGAGTTAAGGTGATATTCATTAATCAATTAGCTACTCTATAATTAAGAGCTGAAGTACATAAAGTGGATAATAACTATAACAGTAGTTTAGAAAAGAAAGGCATCTCAGAGCAGGAACAGTTGGAAAAAGATGTGAAAGGGAAAGATTTGAGCTACTTACCATCTCAGATATTTATTTTTAGAAATGTCTATGCTAAACTGTCATGTAAAGTCCTCCACAGTCTAGTCCCAACCTCTCTTTCCAACTTCTCTAACCAGTTTCCCCAAGTACAGATTTGTCCCTAAAACTTGAAAAACCAATGTCAGAAGTATCAATGGAGGCTCACATACCATGTATTTAGATGTTTGAAGTTATAAAGCAAGGTGAAAGCAGAAAGTGAAACGGTTAGTCGCTCAGTTGTGTCCAACTCTTTGTGACTCATAGACTGCAGCCCAACAGGCTCCTCTGTTCATGGGATTCTCCAGACAAGAATACTGGAGAGGATTGCCATGCCCTTCTCCAGGGGATCTTCCTGACCCAGGGATTGAACTCAGGTCTCATCAAAGGTAGATTTTTTACCAGCTGAGCTACCAGGGAAGCCCATAAAGCAAGGTAATAAACTTAGATAACACCTGTCAGAGTATCCTGCCTGCACTGATTATCCTATCTTTATAACAATCTGGAAGGCTAAGTTCAAATTTAGATTTCCTGGACTCTTAAGATGGAGAAGGCAATGACACCCTACTCCAGTACTCTTGCCTGGAAAATCCCATGGACGGAGGAGCCTAGTGGGCTGTAGTCCATGGGGTCGCTAAGAGTTGGACACAACTGAGCGACTTCACTTTCACTTTTCACGTTCATGCATTGGAGAAGGAAATGGCAACCCACTCCAGTGTTCTTGCCTGGAGAATCCCAGGGACAGGGGAGCCTGGTGGGCTGCCATCTATGGGGTCGCAGAGAGTCAGACACAACTAAAGTGACTTAGCAGCAGCAGCTGGACTCTTAAGAATGGTGGGGTGGGAATAGCTGGCTCCCAGCCTCAGGCTTGCAGCCTGCTCCCCTTCTATTACTGTATCCTGCTCTAGCCCACAATGTGAGGAGCCTCATACATACTGTATGGACTCCCAACTCACACATCCAATTTCATCCATACCCACTTGCCCCAAATATGTGCCTATTATCCTCACTTGAGTACAGGTGAGTTCACAATAGCAGCATGATGTGCCTTGGGAAGATGAATTTGGAGGAAAGGTCTGTGCAGGTCATCAAGCAGGATTAGGGACATTTGGGTAAGGAAAGAATGGATCCCAGGAAACTAGATTGGGGTCTGCAAAGGGCGGAGGTGGGAAGGAGGGTTATAAGGGGTGGACATGTGCTATCGGTAGGTATCTTTTTGCTCATGGACTTGTTCCATGGAAGGTATATCACTGAGGATGACTGAAGCCTGCTCCTGCAATACACAGAGCCTCAGGAAGGTACAGCCAACATACCCTACGTGCTCTGCTGTGCTTTGTCTCTCAGTTGTGTCTGCCTGTTTGCAACCCCATGGACTGTAGCCTGCCAGGCTCCTCTGTCCATGGAATTCTCCAGGCAAGTGGGTTGCCTGCCCCTCTCCAGGAGATCTTCCCAGCCCAGGGATCAAACCCAGGTCTCTCACATTGCAGGTGTATTCTTTACCATCTGAGCCACCAGGGAAGCCCAAAAATACTGGAATGGGTAGCCTATCCCTTTTCCAGGGGATCTTCCCAACTCAGGAATTCAGCCAGGGTCTCTTGCATTGCTGGCAGATTCTTTACCAGCTGAGCTACCAGGGCAGCCCACCTTTTGTGCTACCCACTTCATAAACTGAAAGTGTTAGTTGGTCAGTTGTGTTCGACTCTTTGCAACCCCATGTACTGTAGCCTCGGAGAATGCAATGGCACCCCACTCCAGTACTCTTGCCTGGAAAATCCCATGGATGGAGAGGCCTGGTAGGCTGCAGTCCATGAGGTCGCTAAAAGTCAGACACGACTGAGTGACTTCCCTTTCACTTTTCACTTTCATGCATTGGAGAAGGAAATGGTAACCCACTCCAGTGTTCTTGCCTGGAGAATCCCAGGGACAGGGGAGCCTGGTGGGCTGCTGTCTATGGGGTCGCACAGAGTTGGACATGACTGAAGCGACTTAGCAGCAGCAGCAGCAGTACTGTAGCCTACCAGCTCCTCCGTCCATGGGATTCTCCAGGCAAGAATACTGGAGTGGGTTACCATGCCCTCCTCCAGGGGGATCTTCCTGATCCTGGGATCAAATCCAGGTCTCCTGCATTGGAGGCAGATTCTTTGAGCCATCAGGGAAGCCCACTTCTTAATTTCTCCTTTTCACGAAAAAAGTGTTTTTAAGTATCCTCCTTGTCTTTATACACAGCACTCTGTCTCTTGTTCACCTAGAATAACCATACATACTCGTTGAGTATGATAAGAACTTGTTCTTATGCCAGTTGATCTTTAAAGATCTGCAAACTCTGTTAGACACAGATAGTTCATTTCTGCTTCATAGTCCCTTGACATTTCATTTGTGCCTCTGTGACAGCCTTTATTACCGTGTATTGTAACCACTCTCTTCTCTACTGGATTATGGATGCTTTGTGCATGCTTGGTTTCTTGTACCAAAAGAGGGATTGGTGATACACAGTACTTTGTCTTAGAAATAGATTTACTAAGAGAATAAATGAATGAAATATACTCTCATGGCCCCAAATGCACCATGCTATGTAGAAGTTTATTTATCCTGGAGCATTACCAGTCTCTAGGAGTACACTTAAGCATCTACATGGCACCATCCTGATGGAAACTGGAAACATTTAGTCATCCAGATGTGAGGTGTCATGGAGATAAATCCCCAGATGACTGACTGAATTTTTCAGTTTTCATCAGAATGATTGGCATTGTGTATATAGGGCTTTATGTTAAGAACCCTTGTACACATACTGCAGTAGGTTAAAAAAGTTACTATTAGAGACACAAATGCTCAGCAAGCTATTAATGGGATGCAGCATTCTTCATCATGTGCTACTCACGTGAAAGCTGACAAGTTTGGTGCCAAAGGTGATTTCAGTTCATCAGTTCTCATTGTCATTAGCAACTAGCATTTATTAGGCAGTCACATGTGCAAAGCACATTTTCAAATGAAAGACATCATGGCAAACACTAGCTGATGAGAGGTTTTTGTTTTCGTTTTTTAAAGCCATGGAATCAACTTTCCTTCTGCCTACCAGGCTATTTTATAAGAATTCTGCCTAAAGAATTCAGAGCATGTACTATACTTTGATTATTCAAATTGCACCCATTTAATGGAAGTCCTGTATTTCACCAGTTCCCTGCTCTTTGTTATATCCTTGTTCTGTCTTTTATCCCTAACTTTAATAATTGAGCGTGCATTTGTTTGTTATGGGCTTCCCTGGTGGCTCAGATGGTAAAGAATTGGTCTGTAATATAGGAGACATGGATTCGATCCCTGGGTCAGGAAGATCCTCTGTAAAATGGAATGGTTAACCACTCCAGTATTATTGCCTGGAGAATTTCAAGGACAGAAGAGCCTGGTGGGCTACAGTCCATGGGATCGCAAATAGTCAGAATGACTGAGGAACTAACACTTTCATTTACATTTGTTTGTTATATTCTGCCACGTAGCTTGGGTAGCTGAGGTACAGTGGAAATACAAGTGGAAATACTAAGAATCAGAAGCCTGAGTTCCACTTTACTTCTGTCATTTGGGGATTTGAGGAAAATCCCTGAACCTCTCAGAAGTGAAGTTTCCTGATTTGTAGTTAGCGACACCTGCCTTATGGAGTTGCTGTGAGGATGAATGAGATACTGTATGAGAAAGCACTTTGAAAATTTCGAAGTAATGTTGTCCATAAGTATTCAGGGTTATCATTAATTGCATTTAAGTACACCTTTCTGGGGCTTTCCTGGTGATTCCGTGGTAAAGAATCTGCCTGCAACACAGGAGCCACGGGTTTGATCCCTGGATCAGAAAGATCCAACCTCTTCCAGTATTCTTGCCTGGAGAATCCCACGGTCAGGGGAGCCTGATGGGCTGTAATCCATGGGGCTGCAAAGAGTTGGATATGACTGATGGTGACTTAGCATGCAAACCTTTCTATTTAAGTTGAGATTTTGTCCCTTTTCAAAAATGAACTGGTGATGTCTGAGTAATGGTTCTTTTGGGTGTCCATATATAACAGCAAAAGAAGTCACATAAAGCATAATATTAATAAACAGTAATGATGATTGAGATGGGTAGGAATAATCTTTAGGATAGGATAATCTTTAAAGCACAGATGGGAAATTCAGCACCTGGAATTTTCCAGAGATTTCCAAAGAGATTCCATGACTCCCGATGCAAATTCCAAAGCTCAGTGTGCTCCTTCTATTGCACTGTCCTCCCATTCGCAATAATTTCCCTTAGGGAGTTATAAAGTGAGACCTAATTTTTCATGTGCTTTTATAAGGCTCTCATGATGGAAGAGCTGGAGAGCATCAGAAACCAGCTCTGGCCAGTGTGTCCAAGTGGTACACAGAGCACAGGCCCTGGGGTATCTCATGCCAGGAGCCTGCCACCCAAGCACTGCTATTCCATGTGGTGCTGTGAGAAAAGATGGCAGCCAACAAATATAGAATTGTCCCCCTTCCTTGGAGCAGTGACATGGGTAAACGTGTCTGGCAGCTTTTTCTGAACAGACACACTTGGCTGGACATTCCCCTCAGCTTCTAGAGGAATTGGAGAACACAGATATTTTAAAAGTCCAACATTAGGGGGAGAATATAAGTGCATATTACAGAATTGACAGATAGGATTCAGGAAAGATCTGCTTAAGATTAGAACTAGTCCTGGGAAAGGCCCAATGGCTAAAAGCAGTAGTTGTTTTAATTGCACAATGATACCACATGGCGGCTCTGGAAAGAACTGCACTAAGAAGACAAAATGTCTAAAAGCTGTTTTCCCTGCAGCAACCTCTTTCTGCCAGTCATGGTGAGAATTTCACAGAACAAGTGCAATTAAAAATAGGAAATCCACTCAATATTAGAAATTTCTTCCTAAATATTTCAAAGAAGTATTTTATTTTTATTTATTTATTTTTAAAATATTTATTTATTTATTTGGCTGTTAGCTGTGGCACATGGGGTCTTCAAACTTCTTTTGGCATGAGGAATTTTTAGTTGTGGCATGAGAATTCTTAGTTGTAGCATATTAACTCTCAGCTGTGGCATGTGGGATCAAATTCCCTGACCAGGGATCAAACCCAGGCTCCCTGCATTGAGAATGCCGAGTCCCAGCCACTGGACCACCAAAGAAGTATTTTTAACTATTTTCTCTTATGAAACCTTTTCTAATAGTCCCTGGATGAGTAGGAACCTCATAGGACTGGATGTGGTAATCACCCACTTCACCCTTGTCTTTCTCACCCAGGAGGGGTAAATCCCTTAAGGACAGGGCAGTGTCTTTCATCTCTGAATGGCAGACTAGTGTAGTGGAGACAAAATCTATGAGACATCAGCCTGTTTCCAGGATTAACTCTGTGACCTTCAGAATATTATACACTTACTAGACTTAGTTTCCTACTTGAAAAAGTGAAGGTCAAAATAACAACTTCAAAGAGTCATTGCCAGAAAGATAAGTTCATGGGTGAACACTGCCCAGTGTATAGCAGATACTTGATCAACATTTGTTAAATGAATATAAGATGCATCTGTAAAACACCTGCTATTGTATTTTCTATTTTGAAATCAGTATCTTCAGCATTTTATTCAGAAATGCAATTTAAAAAGAAGTATTAAATAAAACTCTATCTTTGTGTATGCTTCCTGTTCTTTCTTTGATCTTCTCTCATATCACTTCTGGAAAATACTCCTTGAATTGTGCTTGTCTAATTTTTTTCAGCCTGTCTCTTTAATCTCTCTTCTTACTACACATATCACTATGTTAATAGATTTGTGACTTGAAAATACTCACTTGACTTGCCACTCCATCAACCTAATCTTTTGTCTTTCTCCATTTTACTATCGAAATTGTTAAGTGAGCTTTCTCCTTCTAATGCTTTTCTGTACAGACATGCTACAAACTCTCAAAACTGGTTTATTACCCACTATGCTACAGAAAGCAAATATATTCTTTAATATCTTCAATGACTTTGTAATCACTAAATTTATGGACTTTAAATATTATATCTTAATTTTTAATAAATTCCTTTAAGAATAAAAATTCTATGTTCTAGGTGCAAAGCCACAATTTTTTTGTTTTATACTATCAAATGAGTCTCCTTAAAGCCCTTTGGATTTAAATATGTATACTTTACCAAGATATAAGAATAAAGTGAGGTAGGGTATATGAAAGTTCTTTGAACACTTAGAAGTGTTCTATTCATATTAAGAATTATTGCTCTTATTACTGTTATCAGGGACACAAGATGAGTTAGAAACAGATCTTATTCTGGAGGACCCTACTGTCTACTTGTGAAGAAAGACCTATGCAAGATAATTTAGAAATAGGCAGATGATTGCCGAAAGAACCAGTATAAAAGTTTTCTGGAAAACATAAAATGACTAAGCTGGAGTGGATAAGGAGTAGGCATGTGATTACCCTTGGAGTTGATCAAAGAATGATACTGATACAGAGAATAAATCTTTGAGTAGAATCTTAAAGATGGATAAGAAAAATGGTGGGAAAATGATTTCAGGTAAATAGCCCTGTAGGATATATACGGTGCAGCAGTAGGTGAAAATCTTGGAAAACTAAATAAGAGCCATAGGGGTGATACAACTGTATCACTATATAATTCCAAGTTAGCCTGAAGACATTCATATGGTACATAAGTGGCCAGATGTCCAATTCCAAGGGAGCAAATACTCTGATCAATTTACTTTTGGGGTCATAAAACATTCCTTATAGCTCTAGCATAAGTGTAACTTTTTATGGTATATTAGCATTTACATTTAAGCAGAAGAAAGCACTTTTTGATTTATTATATAGAAAATTAATTGAGGAAAGACTAATATTTCTTTGTTATAGTTTAACCCAGCAGACTCGACTCCAGTGGAAGGCCCTGTGGAATCCAGTTCTTAACTCCCTTACTTCTGTTTGAAGCTGTCAAGGCTGTCATTCAGTCAGAAAGGAATCCCTAAGACTAGAGAATCTGGTGCTCTAGGAAAGCTGTTCCATGGGAACCTGCCCATCCTCTCCACAGGTCTGATAGCTATAATTATACGTGGGGAAGACAATGCCATAATCTGGGAAATGAGCACAGATTCCTGTCATGCTCAGAAACAAGGGGTAATAGTAGCAGTGTTAGTCGCTCTGTGTGTATGTGTATGTGGTGTGTGTGTATGTGTGTGCTCTGTTGTGTTCAACTCTGTGCAAACTCAAGGACTGTAGCCTGCCAGGCTTCTCTGTCCTCGGGATTTCCCAGGTAAGAATACTGGAGCGGATTGCCATTTCCTTCTCCAGGGAATCTTCCTAACCCAGGGATCGAACCCATATCTCTCACTTAGTCATGTCCAACTCTTTGCAACCCCACAGACTGTAGACCGCCAGGCTCCTCTGTCCATGGGATTCTCCAGGCAAGAACACTGGAGTGGTTTGTCATCCCCTCCTCCAGAGGATCTTCCTGACCCAGGGATTGAACCTGGGTCTCCTGCATTGTAGGCAGATTCTTTAGTGTCTGAGCTACATACATATATATATAATACATGTACATACTTAAATAAATGCCCATCTGCTAGATTAGAGGGGTGGATCATAGCCCGTGCACATGTATTGAAATTCAAGACAGAAAACAATTTTTAGTTACTTTAGAAAGAATGATTATATATTAAAAGTTTGTTATATTAAAAGTTTGTATATTAGCAAGGCACATTAACAATAGAATGCTAATTAAAATATGTCACCAAAGTATCAGTATTTTATAACACTTTTTAGACTTAATTTTTGTTATCATCTGAATTATAAAACAATCTATTAGAAAAGTTTATTATTTTGAGTAGTCACTTCCTTCACCCTTGAGTTAAATTGTTCAAATTTTTACTATGTCTTATCACAGTGCATAATTTTATTTTTTGAAGAGCAGCTCTATTTTCTACAGAAAGATGAGAGATAATTTTTTTTAAAATGCACGAGATTAGAATAGGATGTTCAAGTATCCCTTCTGACACTGTCATAGCATAATTGTTTTTGAACTCTACTGAATTGTCCTGCCCCTTAGATTTCAGCATCCTCATCTATTAGGTAAAGGCTGTACAACCTCTAAGTTCCCGACAGCTCTGTGGTTCTTTGAAATTACTATCCTTTTCTTGTTCTTCTCTCTTCTGCTCTCATTACTTCTATTCTTTCAGATTAAAAAAAAAATTTTTTTTTTTTGCCAACCTTGTTTATTTATCTGTTCTTCTTTGATCACATTTGTTTAGCTCAGCTTATTGCCTAATATAGTCATAAAAGATTCCCCTCCTTCAGCCTATGTTAATCTCATCTTGATTACTGAAGTTCAGCTTAACACTATTAAAGAACAGAGGTTTGGAGGCAGGCAGACCTGGTTGAATCCTGGCTCTCCTACTTATTGTTTCACTCTGGGCGAGTCACGTTAATTTCTTGCCCATCTGGAAATAGGGGCAAGAATGTCTTCTTTTAAAATTTGTTGTAAGAATGACTTGATCTGTATACTTATGCCAACACATCCAGCTTTTCAGTGTTGAATTTCTACCTTCAAGCAACCTTCTTCTTTCCATCAAAACATGTTTATTCAGTGCTTACCATATGAAAGCATGCTTCTAGATGCTTGGGTACTTTGATGGAGCATATATCTCAGAGACAGACAATAATCAATGTATATAATAAAATAAGTTTCATAGTGTATTAAAAGGTAATAATTGTTATGGAAAATAGGGAACAAAACAGAGTAAGGAGAGTCAGTAATGCCAGGGGAGGAAGCAAGTTGTAATTCTAATGTAGTGCTTGCCTCTGGAGCAGAATAAGCATTATAGAGGCTGATAGGAGATTGACATCAGAGAGCTAATGGGTAGTTGGATAATACAAGGCCCATAGATCATTGTAGAAGGTTTGGTTTTAGCATAAGTGACATGGAGGAATTTTGCAGCATGTTTAATAGAGGAGTGCCCAGATTTAATATTGTTTTTAAAAAAGGATCACTCTAGCAGCTGTGAAGATAAACAAGGATATCCCAACTTCAGCACTATTGACATTTCAAGTCAGATGATTATTTGTTGTGGTGCTGTTCTGTGCATTTATAGTATTTAAAGCATCTTTGACTTCTACCCACTAGAGGCCAGTAGCATCACCTCCCCAGTAGTGACCATCAGAAATGGTCTCCAGATATTACCAAATGTCCCTTGGCAGAAGGCACAAAATTGCCCTCAGTTGAAAGCCACCTGGATAGACTATTGAGGGGCAAGAATAGAAGTAGGAAGATATTTCAGGGGACTACTGTAATAATCCTGACTAGAGATCATGGTAGTTCAGAGTGGGATGGTAGCAGAAGATGTGATAAGTAGTGGTTAGATTCCAGATAGATTTTGAAGGTAAAGACAAATAGAATTACTGATGGAATAGATGTCTGATGTGAGAAGAGGAGTTAAAAAGAGAAAAGATATCTTTGAGAATGGCTAAAAAACTTTGGCCTGCACAAATGGAAGTGTGGATTTGATGTTAACAGAGATATGTATTGCTATGGGAGAAACAAGTTTAGGGAGAGCAGCAAAGAAAATGAACAGTTTAGTTTGGAACAGGAAACTCTGTAACCTGCAACACTTAGAGGTAAGGAGACCAGGAGAAACCAACAAAAGGAAGTAGAGAAGGCTCAATAGCAAGAGAAAATGCAAGAAAGTTGGTGTTGTGAAAGCCTAAAGAAGGTATGTTAAGGAGAAGTTATCAATAGTCTCAAACATTGCTAATGGTTCAAGTAAGATAAAGCCTGAGAACTGACCATTTGGGTTTAGCAGTGGAGACGTTATTAGTGACTATGTCAAGTGTGGTTTTCATCAGGGTGAAGGTACCAGCTTGAGTAAAATGACTTTAAGAAATTAGAGGAATCAGAAATACCAACTACAGACAACACTTAGCTGCAGAGGGAAGCAAAGGAATGGGGCTAGTGATCATAGATGAAGCAATATTTTTGTTTTTGGTCTTAAGATGAAAGAAATAATAAGATATTTGTATGCTGATTGGAATTTTCTAGTAGAAAGGGGAAAACTGATGTTGTAGGAGTGAGGGGGAGAACTGGAGTAATGTCCCTGAACAGATGAGAAGGGGTGAAATCTGTGTAAATAGATAACTTGGCCTTACATAGGAGCATAGACAGGGTTATATGTTTGACAATAGGCAGTAAGGCAGAGTATATGCCTGCATCACATCATATAAGTTGATGTGACAATGGGAATTTGAAAATTCTCCTCTGTTTTCTTCAATTTTCTCAGTAAAACAGGGAGCAAGGTCATCAGCTGAAAGTGGGGATGAGGGAGGAGATGTTGAACATTTGAGGAGGAAAAGAAAAGGTGTTAAATATTCATCTGGGACACTAGGAGAGTAAATGAACTAGGTGTGGATACCTTGACTTGCTGACAGCATTAAGGCCAATATGAGGTTCTTGGTTATAAAGTTAAGATTTTTTCCAGCCATGTTCAACTACCTGAGTGCAGGCATGGAATAGAGGGCATGGAACAGATGGGATAGTTGGGCTTATGGGCTGCAGCTTTGACAAAGTGGGAAAGGGCAAGGTTACTGAGAGTATAAACAATGGAATGATTCTAATGATTAGCTATAAATTTAATTATGTAAGGAAAAGGAAAAAACATCAAAGGAGTGAGATCCAATGAGAAAGTGGTAGGGTTATCAATTATGATGAGTTTGAAGGACTGATGGTTGGGATTAGATTGAAGAAGGGAGTGAGTGGGAAAAATAGAATAAGAATTAAAAACAATTTAATAAGAATTAAAAACAATTAATTAAAAATAATTGCAGTTATCGGTAGCGACAAAGTCCAGGGAATGATCATGGAAGGGTGCGACTGGGGTCATGGAGGATAAGATTATTGATAGAAGAAAAGTCAAGGACCTGAGTGGTCACTGTCATTCTAGATGTGTGAGCATAGAGAAGTTGAGAAGTAGAATAACATGCTTAGTGTGTTAGTCACTCAGTCATGTCTGACTCTGCAACCCCATGGACTAACTTGCCAGGATCCTCTGTCCATGAAATTCTTTAGGCAAGAATACTGAAGTGGGTAGCCATTTCCTTCTTGAGGAGATCTTCACAACCTAACCCAGGTCTCCTGCATTGCAGGCAGATTCTTTACTGTCTGAGCCACAAGGGAAGCCCATGCTTAAGAGGCCCTCAATAAACTGACCTTAATTTTCCTGAGCCTTTATTTTATCATCTATAAAATGAAGAGTTTAGCCTCTTCCTACATACTTTAGAGGGCAATTGTAAGGATCAAATGGTACAATATATCAGGAAATGCTTTGTAAATAATGCACCAATGAACAAGCATGAAAACTTTGTTACATTTGTTTTTGTTCATGGCTTCATGGTATGGGGCAGAAACTCAGTGAAGTACTGAAGATTTTAGATTTTAAAGGATTAATAATAGAGAGCTATTTTAGAATCCTAAGCAAGAAAGTGACATAGTCAAACACAATCGGTAAGATTTTCTCATTTACATTGGCTAGAGATTAATTTGTAATTATTTACTAGTTATCTCTCTTCTCTCTTTTCTTGTACAAATTTTACACTATCCCTAAACAAACAGATTGTATCATCACTGTTTCTTAATATCACCTTAATATTCTCATTGTTTACGTGATAACATCTATATTCCTTTGCTTGGTGTTCAGTAGCCTCCAAGATCTAAGTTTGCCTTTCTGCCTTCTCTAAGTTTGCCTTTCTGCTCACCTGCTGTGCACCCTAATTTCCTCCAAGATTTCAGAATACCACATAACACTTCATTCTATTCCACACATCTGATTCTATTTGATACCATATGCCACCTACTCAATAAAGCCTTTGACCAAAGCTCATCTTTCTTTGTTTTTATTATTGAATACATGTATATTCATATAATTATTAATCAATTATTAATTGCTATTGTATCTGTCCCCCTGGCCTGTAAGCTCCTTTAGGGCAGGGTCATACCATATTTATCTTAGTAGAAATGAGGAATGAATTTCATACTCATAAGAACCTATTATGTTTTTTATGCTCAATAAGTATTTGTTGGCTGAACAAATGAATGGAAGACTGACTGAAGGCCCTCTACTTACAAAAGGCCATGCTGAATGTTGTGTTGACTATTTTACACTTGATCTTAGCCAAAAGGCCAAGAAGCAAAGTGTTGAATATTTTAAAAAGGAAAAATAGGTATATATGCTCAATAAAACTTGATTCATTTAAGTGTTTCAATTTCAAAGAGTGTCCCTGCTAAATTGGAAACTGCTGGCACAGTTAGAGAAAATGGAGTTTGACATGTCAATGAAGTAAGACAAGGCAGCTGTGGAGTAATGGAAAGAGAACTAAACTAGAATCAGAAACTCTAGTTTCCAATACCATTCACCTGCTAGCTCTATGACTTCAGCCACCTTGTCTCTGAATATCAATGTCCTCATGTGAAAATAAAGAAGACTGAGCACCCTAGAATTGATGCTTTTGAACTGTGGTGTTGGAGAAGACTCTTGAGAGTCCCTTGGACAGCAAGGAGATCAAAACAATAAATCTTAAAGGAAATCAACCTTGAATATTCACTGGAAGGACTGATGCTGAAGCTCCAACACTTTGGCCACCTGATGTGAAGAGCTGACTTATTAGATAACAACCTGATGCTGGGAAAGAGAGGGCAAGAGGAGAAGGGGGCGACAGAGGATGAGATGGTTAGATGGGCATCACTGACTCAATGGGCATAAATTTGAGCAAACTCCAGGAGAAAGTGAAGGGCAAGGGAAACTTGGCATGCTGCAGTTCATGTGGTCACAAAGAGTCCAATATGACATAGTGACTGAACAACAACATGAAAAAATGAGATATTTAGATTATGTGAACTCTCAGGTCTTTTCCAGTGTTAATACTTCATGATTCTAAAATGCAATGAAATCATCAGATGGCTGTCAAACTCAAAATCAAGTTTTGCCAAGGAGAGCCGTTTACAAATTTCTGGGCATCCAGTAAACTTTACTAAACAGCATAACTGTTCACAAGACAGAATAACAAATTATAATTCTTTTATTTTTTCCACTGTCTAAGGCAAGATGACTGGTTCTACAAGTTATGCTCTGTTCTCAGCTCAAAGTCCCAAGTTTTCTGCCCCACTTCTGGTCTAGAAGGCATAAATCCATGCATATCTTCTTCAGGCTAGATGGAAAATGTGTGCCCCACCTCTGTTTCAGTGGGCAGGCATGGGCAAACGCACATCTTGTTCAATCTAGATGGAAAATATGATGTATTTCAGGTTAAGCTCCAACCAATGTGCAGAGAATCACTCCTGGAACCTTGAGAAATATATAAAAAAAATAATGCTGCACAATTTCAACCAAATTGGATTTGATGTTTGCTGCAGAGCCTGGAGACTTGCCTCTTGGCAGAAGTAGATTTTACCCAGTTGGTTTCAAAAGTCTAATGATATGAAACAACAGCTTGCCTTGTAATTTCTAATAGACTACATCTGCCTCTGATGTTTGAGAGTGACCATGACAACACTCCCGGTAGGGATCTCACCATGCCCAAGAAGATAGCCTTGTTCTTTTAAAGAGTAATATATCGTTTCATGCACACATGCTCGTGATTGAAGAATCTAGGATTAACAGTGGAGAGACAGGGAAAAAAAGACTAAGGTTTCATTTGCTTAGGGGAAAAACTAAATACCTCGAAATTCAACTTCTTAGACCATGATTGATTGTGCTTTTATTTCATTGCCACAAAATAAGTAGCATGGTAAAATGAAAAGAAAAAAAAAACCAAAACTGTGGACTTTGGAGGCAAGTGACTCTGGACTTAACTAGTAGCTTCTCAATTTTACTAGTTAGGTGTTCTTAAAAGAGTTATAGGATTTCTCTTGGTCTTTTTACTCATCTGTAAAATAGGGACACATTTCTAACACACAGAGTTCTGACTTAGGTGTGTTGGTGGATAAAACAAATAGATACTTTAGGTAGCGCTAGTGGTAAAGAACCTGCCTGCCAATGCAGGAGATAAAAGAGACGCAGATTCAGTCCCTGGGTCCAGAAGATCCTTTGGAGGAGGGCATGGCAACCCACTCCGGTAGTCTTGCCTGGGGGAATCCCCATAGACAGAGGAGCCTGGTGGGCTATAGTCCATAGGGTCACAAAGAGTCAGACATAACTGAAGTGACTTAGCACACACACATGCACTTTACATATGTTAAATCCCCAAATTCTGCATTGTGATAATAGTAGTGAGGATTGCTATTTTAAACAAATTAAATGTTTTGTCTTAAAGTTAAGAATTGAATTTTTAGTCTAACAAACAGAAAAGTGAAGCAGCCTTTCTATCAAGTGATTATTAACTGTAGACAACGGGCTGACTGCCTGTTGCCTCTTAGGAAAGAGAATTAGCAAGGCTGGCTTCATGGGTGTTCTTCCTGTGCAGTTGCAAAGGGCCCTGTGCTTAGAAGGGCCTCATGCTTGGTTTAATGCTCTACTGTCGACACCTTGAAATTCTTAATAATTTTTAAACAGGGGTGATGCATTCTCATTTTGCACTGGTTCCTGAAAATTACATAGTAAGTCCTGAGACTTAGAAAGGAAACACAATGCTGTATGTATGCTTGCTCACATTTATGAAAAAGAATGCACACATCAAAATAAGAAGAGATATTAGCATTTATGTATTTGGTTTCTGAAGGTAAAGTTAATTCTGAGTTGGTTTTGTAGAGTCTAAGTAGAGTAGATTCAATATTTACATACATAAACATAGCAAAGATGGGAAGATAAATCAAAGGGTGGCAAGAACATTCATATATAAAAGCTCTCAAATCAAAAGCATTTTTTAGCTAGATTGCCTGGTTTCAAATCCCAGCTCTGCTTACCAGCTGTGTAACTTTGAGGAACTTGCTAAACCAGATTATTGTCTATAAAATGGGACAGTTGCAATCTCACTGGATTATTGTAAGGTGCTAAGAACACTGATTGAGTGTTCAAAACTATTACCTATTACTATCACCTACACAGTAAACTTAGGCGGGTTTCACTAATAATACCTTTGAATTTTATTGCCATCATAAGTCATACCCATTTGAGAATAATGCTCATGCTTTTTAATGTACAAAGGGAGATATCAATAAGTAGCTTAATAACTGGGAATAAATGTTTAAGTGTGAGTCATTCATTTACATATGTATATGTATATATATTTAACAGTTAATCACTCAGTGTTTGTTATATGCTAGGTTCTGGGTCAGATGCTACTGGTAAGCTGCTGATGATGTTTATTCTCTCAAATAACTCGTCATCTAATAGAATATACAAACCTGCAATCAAAAAATTACAACTAGAGTATGAAAAGACTTACAGAGGGATAAGTACCTGGTATAATGAAATCAAAGAGACGTGCCCCTAATTCATTCTTGAGGGGGTCAGAAAAGGCTTCAAATAGGAAAGAAAATCTAAGATGAAACCTAAGAAATCATTGGAAGTTAACTATGTGAAAAAAGAGGAGAAGCATAAGCAAAGTCCTAGAATTGTTTATAAAAATTACCCAAGGTTCAATATCACTAGTATGTAGAGTGTAAGGTGGAAGAGTAGAGAGAGAAAAGGCTGAATTATAGAGGGGCTAAACTATTGACTTTGTAAGTCTTATTCAGTTTAGACCCTATCCTGAGGGCAGGTTGAGTCATTGAAATTTTTAAGCAATTGAGGGACGTGATTAAGTTACAGTTTAGAAAATTGACTATAGTATGAGTAATACATTGGAAGGGGAAAATTATTGTTATTAGGTAGATAGAAGGCTGTGATATAGTCCAGGTGAGAGATGATAAAGACCTGAACTAAGGTAATGTAGAGTCACCAGATAACAAACATATAGAATCATTAGGACATTGAGGAATAGAGAGGGGAAAAGGAAGGGGTGTTCACAAAGTTTTGGGCTTAGGGAATTGTTTGGTTGGTGATAAATCACTGATAGCAGTGCTTAAGAGGATGAGTAAGATTGGAAAAAGTGAAGGCTTAGTAATTCATTTAATTATTCAAACACATGATGTGTTTGAAGTGTCCTTGGAGCATTAAATAGAAATGTTTAACAGGTGGTTAGGCACGTAGTCTGAGATTTGGGTAAGAGATTTTAGCTTAGGCAACTATTTGAAAATCATTAGCATAGAGATGAAAAGTGAAGCTATGAAAGGAAGGGAACATGTTTAGAATGAGAAGAGATTAGGATTTAGGAAAGAACCCTGAGTCAAATAGAGGCAGATAGAAGAAAAGGAAATTATAAATCAAGAAGCAGGCAAGAAAATAGAAGAAAAACCAGAAAAGTATAATCAAAGACTGTAAGGAAAGAAAGCATTTTAGGAAGTGGGGAGTAGCCAAAAATGTACAAACGTATCAAGTAAGATTAAAGACTGAGATATATCCATTAATGTCTACAACAAGGGCACGGCTGATTTTGGAAAGAAAGCTACAGTGATGTTGAAAGCCACCTTACACATCACTGAGGAAAGAATAGAAAGTGAGGAAAAACACAGGAAGATAGATAACGTGGGCTGCCTATAGATAATGTAGGTTGCCTACAGTGGAATCTATTCATACATTCTGAGAACAATGGAAATTTTAAAAGATACAAAGTAAATCACCCATGGCCTATGCCAACCACATAATAAGGAAACAGAAAATGCAAATTCCAATTAATATACAAGTGGAGAAACGAATAATTGAGATTAACAGAATTGGTTCCAGAACTCACAATACAGCTGAGGGTCAGTTAGGGACTGAACAGAAGAGAATGTTATAACAGAGTAGGATCCTTGCAGTGATAGAGCACAATTAACATCAACTAAATCACCCAAGAAGAGGAATCCACTTTGATTGGAAAATACTGAAGACAGAATAGAAGATCCCATGAGTCAAAGCATTTAGTTCTTGGGAGTCAAAAAGGAACAAACTTGGAAAATGTGCAGAAACAGGATTTGGAAGGGAGGAGACATTTTCAGAGCTGGAGATTCCTTTGGAGGCTGGGTGGTAGAGATAAAACAAAATTTAAAGCTAAGTGGTGTTTTAATGAACTATCCTACTATTTATTTCCTATTTGTCTATTTTATTTTTTGCTTTTTTTTTTTTCTCCTTTTCTATCCTCTTTTGGGCTTTTATTGTGCTCATCTTTGCATGACATGTTCTCTTGGCATCTCTAATTTTCTTGAAGAGATCTCTATTCTTTCCCATTTATTGTTTTCCTCTATTTCTTTGCATTGATCATTGAGGAAGCCTTTTTTATCGCTCCTTGCTATTCTTTGAAACTCTGCATTCAAATGGGTGTATCTTTCCTTTTCTATTTTGCCTTTAGCTTCTCTTCCTTTCATAGCTGTTTATAAGGCCTCTTCAGACAACCATTTTGCCTTTGCGCATTTCTTTTTCTTGGGGATGATCTTGATCATTGCCTCCTGTATGATGTCACAAACCTCCATCCATAGTTCTTCAGGCACTCTATCAGATCTAATCCCTTGAATCTATTTCTCACTTCCACTGTATAAGTTTAAGGGATTTGATTTAGGTCATACCTGAATGGCCTACTGGTTTTCCCTACTTTCTTCAATTTAAGTCTGAATTTGGCAATAAGGAGTTCATGATCTGAGACACAGTCAGCTCCCGATCTTATTTTTGCTGGTGGTATAGAGCTTCTCCATCTTTAGCTGCAAAGAATATAATCAATTTGATTTTGGTATTGACCATCTGGTGATGTCCATGTGTAGAGTCTTCTCTTGTGTTGTTGGAAGAAGCAAAAGATATTAAGAAAAGGTGGCAAGAATACACAAAAGAACTATACAAAAAAGATCTTCATGACCCAGGGAGCCACAATGGTGTGATCACTCACCCGGAGCCAGACATCCTAGAATGGGAAGTCAAGGGGGCTTTACGAAGCATCACTATGAACAAAGCTAGTGGAGGTGATGGAATTCCAGTTGAGCTATTTCAAATCCTAAAAGATGATGCTGTGAAAGTGCTGCACTCAATATGCTAGCAAATTTGGAAAACTCAGCAGTGGCCACAGGACTGTAAAAGGTCAGTTGTCATTCCAATCCCAAAGAAAGGCAATGCCAAAGAATGCTCAAACTACTGCACAATTTCACTCATCTCACACGCTAGCAAAGTAATGCTCAAAATTCTCCAAGCCAGACTTCAACAGTACATGAACCATAAACTTCCAGATGTTCAAGTTGATTTTAGAAAAGGCAGAGGAACCAGAGATCAAATTGTCAACATCCACTGGATCATCACAAAACTAACAGAGTTCCAGAAAAACATCTACTTTTGCTTTATTGACTATGCCAAAGCATTTGACTGTGTAGATCACAACAAACTGTGGAAAATTCTTAGAGATGGGAATACCAGACCACCTGACATACCTCCTGAGAAATCTGTATGCAGGTCAAGAAGAAACAGTTAGAACTGGATATGGAACAACAGACTAGTTCCAAATCGGGAAAGGAGTAGGTCAAGGTTGTATATTGTTACCCTGCTTATTTAACTTCTATGCAGAGTACATCATGCCAAATGCTGGGCTGCATGAAGCATAAGCTGGAATCAAGATTGCCAGGAGAAATATTAATAACCTCAGATACACAGATGACACCAATCTTATGGCAGAAACCGAAGAAGAACTAGAGAGCCTCTTGATGAAAATGAAAGAGGAGAATGAAAAAGTTGGCTTGAAAGTCAACATTCAGAAAACTAAGATCATGGCATCTGGTCCCATCACTTCATGGCAAATAGATGGGGAAACAATGGTAACAGTGAAAGACTTTAGTTTCGGAGGCTCCAAAATCACTGCACATGATTTTGAAGTGACTGCAGGTGGCTGCAACCAGGTAATTAAAAGACGCTTGCTCCTTGGAAGAAAAGCTATGACTAACCTAGACAGCATATTAAAAAGCAGAGACATCATTACTTTACCAGCAAAGGTCCATCTAGTCAAAGCTATTGGAGAAGGCAATGGCAACCCACTCCATTACTCTTGCCTGGCAAATCCCATGGATGGAGGAGCCTGGTAGGCTGCAGTCCATGGGGTCGCTAGGAGTCAGACACTACTGAGAGACTTCACTTTAACTTTCATGCATTGAAGAAAGAAATGGCAACCCGCTCCAGTGTTCTTGCCTGAGGAATCCCAGGGACGGGGGAGCCTGGTGGGCAGCCATCTCTGGGGTCACACAGAGTCGGACAAGACTGAAGCGACTTAGCAGCAGCAGTCAAAGCTATGGTTTTTATTTATTTTATTTTTACTTTATTTTACTTTACAATACCGTATTGGTTTTGCCATACATTGACATGAATCCACCACGGATTCATGTGTATACGAGCTCCCAATCCTGAATCCCCCTCCCACATCTCACCCCATATCCTCTCTCTGGATCATCCCAAAGCTATGGTTTTTCCAGTAGTCATGTATGGATGTGAGAGCTGGTCCATAAGGAAAGCTGACCACTGAAGAATTGATGCTTTTGAACTGTGGTGCTGGAGAAGACTCTTGAGAGTCCCTTAGACTGTAAGGCGATCCAACCAGTCAGTCCTAAAGGAAATCAGTTCTGAATATTCACTGGAAGGACTGATGCTGAAGCTGAAACTTCAATCTTTTGGCCACCTGATGTGAATAACTGACTCAGTGGCAAAGACCCTGATGCTCGGAAAGATTGAAGGCGGGAGGAGAAGGGAATGACAGAGGATGAGATGGCTGGGTGGTGTCACCGACTTAATGGACATGAGTTTGAGTAAGCTCCGGAAATTGGTGATGGACACGGAAGCCTGATGTGCTGCATGGGGTCGCAAGGTGTCAGACATGACTGAGCTAATGAACTGAATTGAACTTGTGCTTTTAAAAGATTCCATTTCATCTTCATTGTTGGATTATTAGCTATAACTCTTTGTCTTCTTATTTTAGGACTTGTTTTAAGGTTTCTAATACACATCTTTAACTTTTCACTGTCAACCTTCAAATGATATTACTCCATGTATTTTACAACAACTTTACAAAAGTATACTTCTTTTTGTCCTCTACTGATTTTATGCTATTGTTGTAATATATTTTACTTTTTCAGATTTATAAATCTTATACTATATCACTTTTATTTTTATTTTTAATTTTGTTTAAAACTAAAATCACCTTTAAAAATTTAAATAATAAGAGAAACATATTGAACATAGACTGGCGATTTGTTTCTTACATGATAGTATACATGTTTCAATGCCATTCTCCCAAATCATCCCACCC
>SJYT01004301.1:402499-481677 GCA_006410635.1 Cephalophus harveyi | reverse complement strand
AAATGGCAACCCACTCCAGTGTTCTTGCCTGGAGAATCCCAGCAACGGGGGAGCCTGGTGGGCTGCCGTCTATGGGGTCTCACAGAGTCGGACACGACTGAAGTGACTTGGCAGAAACACTTAGAAGTCATATGTCTTTTAAAAATATATTTATTTGTTTATTTGGCTGTGTCGGGTCTTAGTTGGAACACGCGTGATCTTTCATTGCAGCATGCGGGTTTTTCTCCAGTTGTGGTTTTCAGTCCTCAGAGCATGGGCTCTGAGGTTGTCCCGCAGCAAGTGGGATCTTAGTTCCCCGCCCAGGGATGGAACCCGCATCCCTGCATTGGAAGGCAGATTCTTAACCACTGGACCGCCAGAGAAGTGCCTAAAAGTCATATTTCTTAAGGAAGATATTAGAAAATCACAAGTAAGCGACATGACTTTGAGATTATTTAAAGAAAGGTACCCATGTCTGGGCTGATGCTGGGAAAGATTGAAGGCAGGAGAAGGGTACGACAGAGGATGAGATGGTTGGATGGCTTCACTGACTCAATGGACATGAGTTTGACCAAGCTCCAGGAGATAGTGAAGGACAAGGAAGCCTGGCATGCTGCAGTCCGTGGGGTCGCAAAGAGTCGGACTTAGCAACTGCTCAACAACAACATTGCCTGGGCTGGCTTCAATGCATGATTTTGACCTGAGAAAATTTCAAGGCTTTAAAGAAAAGTTTCTTGAGGCCCAAGTTGATGTGGGCAGGTAAACCAGAGGAGGGTCTTCTTCTCTGGGGTACCCTAATCCACCAATGGACAAAGCCTCCCCTTCTCTCTTAGGGGCTCCAAAAGGTAGAATTCAGAAATTTTAGGAGTAGGGAGGCAGACTTAGGATCATTATTGTTATGGCTGCTTCTGGAACACAGTGGATTGCCTCCAGGGGTAGTGAGTTCCCCATTCATGAAAGTGTGTAAGCCAGCTGGCCAGCCAGTTGGCAGGAATGCATGGAGAAGATTCCTGCACTGACGCAATCAGATCCCTTCTGAGGCCAGTTACATAGTCAGGACAAGCGTGGCTGGGCCCAGAGGGCAGGAGAAGGAAACTTCTGAAGAAGCCCAGATGAAAGAGTTGCCCTGCGTGTATGAGCCAGGCATACTAGAGTCAGCAGGGAGGCTGTTTGTAGGTGGGTAGGGGAGGCGACCTGAAAGGGGAGTGGTTCCAGTCGGGGGAGAGAAATTAACAACTACAACGTTCAGCCTCATTTCTCTTTTTTCTCTTGCATCTCTTGTTGGAAATATCAGGATGAAGTGAAATCATCTTGTGGCTTATTTGCTTAACCTTGGTCTAGTTGAGTCAGCAGAAGGAGGGGGCACCTGGGTTAACTTGCTTGACCTTGACCTGGTCCTATTGTTGCCTCCTCTGGATAAGAATAAGGTCGTGCTTGCTGTCATTCAGTCACCAAGTCGTGTCTGACTCTTTGTGACCCCATGGACTGCAGCACGCCAGGCTTCCCTGTCCCTCACCATCTCCCAAAGCTTGCCCAAGTTCATGTCCATCGAGTCGGTGATGCCATCCAACCATCTCATCCTCTGTTGTCCCCATCTTCTCCTGGCTTTAATCTTTCCCAGCATCAGTGTCTTTTCCAATGAGTCAGCTCTTCAGGTGGGCAAAGTATTGATGCTTCAGCTTCAGCATCAGTCCTTCCAAAGAGTATTCAGGGTTGATTTTCTTTAGGATTGACTCGTTTGATCTCCTTGCTTTCCCAGGAACTCTCAAGTGGCTTCTCCAGCACCATAGTTCAAAAGCATCAATTCTCTGGCACCCTGCCTTCTTTATGGTCCAACTCTCACATCTGTACATGACTACTGGAAAAACCATAGCTTTGACTACATGAACCTTTGTCGTGCTAGACTGTTTCAAATGCTCCCTCCCTGTTCTGAGTAAGCAGAGAGAGAAAGCATCTGTTTCTTAAAGTTTACACGTGGAATTGTAAAGCCACATATGGAATCTGTATGTAATGAGGCATTTAGATCGAGAACCATGACATTTCTAAACAGAATTCTCTCCTTCTGTGAGACATAATTTTCCAATTTGCATATGCTGTATTACTTTGTAAATTCCACTCGAGTGTATCTGTAAGCCCCACTGCATAAGCATAGATGGAAAAAAAAAAAAAATCTCTGCTCCCAGAGCCAGCAGATGTGAGATCTCAGTCACTTTCCTTTGCGTTGACTACTTTCCAACTCTTTTTTTTTTTTNTTCCAATTTGCATATGCTGTATTACTTTGTAAATTCCACTCGAGTGTATCTGTAAGCCCCACTGCATAAGCATAGATGGAAAAAAAAAAAAAATCTCTGCTCCCAGAGCCAGCAGATGTGAGATCTCAGTCACTTTCCTTTGCGTTGACTACTTTCCAACTCTTTTTTTTTTTTAATGTATTTATTTACTTACTTTGGGCTTTGCTAGGTCTTTCATTGCTGTTCGTGGGCTTTCTCTAATTGTGGAGAGTGGAGGGGGGCTACTCGAGCTGCGGTGCACAGTCGTCTCATTGCAGTGGCTTCTCTAGTTGCAGAGCACAGGCTTCAGCAGCTGTGGAGCATGGGCTCAGGAGTTGTGGCTCAATAGTCTGGTGCACCGCCTCAGTTGCTCCGACAGCATGAACTCTTTCCAGGCCAAGGATCAAACCCGTGTCGCCTGTATCGGCAGGCGGACTCTTATCCACTGTGCCACCAGGGACGTCCTCCGTCTTATCATTGTAAGGACATTTAGCATGACATTTGTCCTCTTCACAGACGTTTAAGTGCACAGTATGACATTGTTAACCATGGGCATCATATTGTACAGATCTTTAGAGCTTGTTCATCTTGCTTAACTGAAACTTTATACTTATTCATTAATGACACTGAGTTCCCCCCACTCCCAGCCCCTGGCAACTACCCCAGTTCAACTCCATGCTTCAGAGTATACCTGTGTATGTCACCGGGCATGGGGACAAGTCCTACTTCATTCTTACATGAAGTGAAGTGAAGTGAAGTGAAAGTCACTCAGTCATGTCCGCCTCTTTGCGATTCCATGGACTATGCAGTCCATGGAATTTTCCAGGCCAAAACACTGGAGGGGGTAGCCTGTCCCTTTTCCAGCAAATCTTCCTGACCAAAGAATCGAACCAGGGTCTCCTGCATTGCAGGCAGATTCTTTACCAACTGAGCTATCAGGGAAGCCCTCATTCTTCCAAACCAAAGGACAAGTGCTGGTGAGCTGCAAATCCCAGCCTCAGAGCCCACTGTCCTGTGCCCTAGTCCAAGCTCCCTCCCCACACCTGCTACCTTTTACCCCCAAATAATTCACAAGACCAAAGGAGAGAGCTAGCTAACACGGATGAAAGCCTTTAAATGCACTTTAAGACTTGCTCTGTCCCTAAGAGTTGGATACAACTGAGCGACTTCACTTTCACTTTTCACTTTCATGCATTGGAGAAGGAAATGGCAACCCACTCCAGTGTTCTTGCCTGGAGAATCCCAGGGACAGGGGAGCCTGGGTCACACAGAGTTGGACACGACTGAAGTGACTTAGCAGCAGCATACACGAAACCATCCCTTTAAATGACCAGTCCTGGTAGGCTGCCGTCTATGGGGTCGCACAGAGTCGGACACGACTGAAGCGACTTAGCTGCAGCAACTGTCCCCACAGGATCAACAAACACCAACTTGGCACCTGCTCTCCCCCGGGCACCAGGCACTGGACTTCCAGGTGCTCACAGCAGGTGCTGATAGTGTGGTGAGAAAGTGCCAAGGTGGGGAAAAGCACAAGGGTCTGTGAGAGCCCAGGCTCTGACACTGAAGTGGGAGAAGTTAGCCAGGTGAGGAAAGGCAGGGAGAGCATTCCCGGCGGAGCGAAGGGCACGGCCAAGTGCAGAGAGGAGAGAGGCCACTGCCGTGAAAAGCCTGTGCACTGCCCCCCGAGAGCGGCCCCTGCTTGCTGCCCCCCGAGAGCGGCCCCCGCTCGCTGCCCCCTGAGAGTGGCCCCTGCTCGCTGCAGCCAGAGAAAAGCCAAGGCAGCAGCAAAGACCCAGGACAGCCAAAGATAAATAAATAATTTTAAAAAATTAAAAGAAAAAAGAATGAGATCAGAACTTTCAAGAGGAAGAAGAAAGAATTTTGCTCCAGGAAACTCTTAAGAGCTGAACAATGAGTTTAACTGAGAGCTTCCCAGCAGCCAAGGTGAAAAGCGGGGGGCGGGGGGAGGCAAAAAAGATTCTCAAGTTCTCCTTATTTTTTGTATGTCAGGAAGAAGAGAGAAATATTTCCTTGCCCTGAAACTCTAGGCTTACTTTATGACATGAATATTGCATTTTTGAACTTTGAGAAATACTATCATTTGGTGAATACTGCAGAAACATTACCCCCTCAGCTGTTTCCTCCACTTACCTTTAATAAATGCTGGGGGAAGTATTAAATTACAGCTTACAAAAGAGACATTCTGAGGTGGTTTTTACTATACTTCTGAAAATAACACCTCAGAGCCTTCCTGGGCTTGCAGAATCTGGAGAGATTTAACAACCAGGTGTTGATTTTTCCTACCTGAGAAGAGCAGTTTCACCTGGCCCGAGGCTCAGAGCAGTGTTTTTAGGGATAATGCCCACTGTGTCAGGAATGGACTGTCCCCAGGAGTCATCACGAGCCTCCTCCCCTGTAGGAGGATGAGTACCTAAGTGCTAAATATTTAAATCTGCATTCTAAAAGCCTCTCCCCTGATCTAATTATTGTGATCTCAGGGGTCTAATCAGACAGCCCAGCTTCGTGCATATATCCATGGTGGTTTGCACAATTAAGGGCTTGATTAAAAAAAAAAAAAATGAGAAGCTCACTGAGGCTGGAAATTTGCAGTGTTCAGCCTGGGAAAGCCTGAGTCACAGGGGTGAGCTTGAATCCTGGCAAGATTGGCTCTTTGAGAATATTTCAATCCAGCTTTCTGTGTTTCACAGGGTTGTGTGGAAAGGGCCCTGGAGATCATTTAGTTCAATCCCCGTCCAGGCATCCTGGTCAAGTGGCAATCTGACCTCCATCTAGAGACCACCAGTGAGAATGGGCACACAGGGCTGGGCAGACAGGAGGTGCTCAGTGCATTATCATGGAGCCAGGGGTTTAGCGTATGTTACATCCCTCGGTCATTACAGGAACTTTTGGAGGCATGAACGCTGCTCATCTACCCAGAGGTAGAGATGGGATTTGAACTCTGGATGTGCTCAGCTTTGCAGTGGGGGCGGTCAGAGGAGCCTGGCTCTCTAGGGGTTCTTCTCCTGGCCAACTCAATGACCTNTCGGTCATTACAGGAACTTTTGGAGGCATGAACGCTGCTCATCTACCCAGAGGTAGAGATGGGATTTGAACTCTGGATGTGCTCAGCTTTGCAGTGGGGGCGGTCAGAGGAGCCTGGCTCTCTAGGGGTTCTTCTCCTGGCCAACTCAATGACCTTGAGCAGCTCACTGCATCTCTGTGGGCCTCCTGCTTTCCTACTTTTGTGTGTATATATCAGTTCAGGTCAGTCACTCAGTCGTGTCCAACTCTTTGCGACCCCATGGACTGCAGCATGCCAGGCTTCCCTGTCCATCACCAACTCCCAGAGTTTACCCATACTCATGTCCATTGAATCAGTGATGCCATCCAACCATCTCACCCTCTGTCTTCCCCTTCTCCTCCCACCTTCAATCTTTCCCAGAAGCAGGGTCTTTGTGTGTGTGTATATATATATAATTTATCTATTTGATTGCTCCGGTCTTACTTGCAGCATGCAGAATCTTGCTCTTCATTGTCACATGCGAACACTTAGTTGTGGCATGTGGGATTCAGTTCCCTGACAGGGATCCAACCTGGGACCCCTGCAGTGGGAGAACAGAGTTCTTGGCCACTGGACCATCAGGGAGGTCCCTATTTTCCTACTTTTAAACAAGGGCTTGGCACTCCATGGCCTCAAAGACCCCTGCCAACTCCATCTCTGATGTACAACCATCTGGTGTGTCTGGATGGTGGGACAGACCATCTCCGGGATCCCTAACATCAGACACAGCGGACGTCCTAATAATCCCCACTGAAATCCATGCTCCTCCCTGTTGGTAGCCTTCCGGACCTTCCTGGGCAAAGAGGACGTCTCCCGCGAGATGGAGGAGGTCCTGGAGGAGAGCCGCGTGCAGAGGAACATCCGGTTGGTATCCGTGCTGGAGCTGCTCAGGAGCCCCTTCGTCCGCTGGCAGCTCATCACCGTGGTCATCTCCATGGTCTGCTACCAGCTCTGTGGCCTCAATGCGGTAAGCGCCCCAGCACAGACAGAGGAACCGGAAGGAGGGGTGGGGAGAGGTGGGCCAGGGCTTGGACCCTGTACGCCCTGGGTTCTAGCCCAGCTCTGTGCCACTGGGCAATCATGTAACCTGACTGTCAGTTTCCACATGTGTAAAATGGGAAAATGTAATATGGAAAGAGATAATCTATGTGAGGTGTTCAATGAAGCAGCTAGCCCAGAATTACCCCTTACTAAGTGCTGCCTATCATTATAATTACTTATCCCTAGAAACACTTAGTGGAGAAGGCAATGGCACCCCACTCCAGTACTCTTGCCTGGAAAATCCCATGGGTGGAGGAGCCTGGTAGGCTGCAGTCCATGGGGTCACTAAGAGTCAGACAGGACTGAGTGACTTCACTTTCACTTTTCACTTTCATGCATTGGAGAAGGAAATGGCAACCCACTCCAGTGTTCTTGCCTGGAGAATCCCAGCAACGGGGGAGCCTGGTGGTCTGCCGTCTATGGGGTCACACAGAGTTGGACATGACTGAAGTGACTTGGCAGAAACACTTAGAAGTCATATGTCTTTTAAGAATATATTTATTTGTTTATTTGGCTGTGTTGGGTCTTAGTTGGAGCATGCATGATCTTTCCTTGCAGCATGTAGATTTTTCTCCAGTTGTGGTTTTCAGTCTCCAGAGCATGGGCTCTGAGGTTGTCCCGCAGCACGTGGGATCTTAGTTCCCCGCCCAGGGATGGAACCTGCATCCCTGCATTGGAAGGCAGATTCTTAACCACTGGACCACCAGAGAAGTGCCTAAAAGTCATACTTCTTAAGGAAGATATTAGAAAGTCACAACTAAATGACATGATATTAAGATTATTTAAAGAAAGGTACCCTTGTCTGGGCTGATGATGGGAAAGATTGAAGGCAGGAGAAGGGGACGACAGGATGAGATGGTTGGATGGCTTCTCTGACTCAATGGACATGAGTTTGACCAAGCTCCAGGAGATAGTGAAGGACAAGGAAGCCTGGCATGCTGCAGTCTGTGGGGTCGCAGAGTCGGACTTAGCAACTGCTCAACAACAACATTGCCTGGGCTGGCTTCAATGTATGATTTTGACCTGAGAAAATTTCAAGGCTTTAAAGAAAAGTTTCTTGAGGCCCATGTTGATGTGGGCAGGTAAACCAGAGGAGGGTCTTCTTCTCTGGGGTACCCTAACCCACCAATGGACAAAGCCTTCCCTTCTCTCTTAGGGGCTCCAAAAGGTAGAATTCAGAAATTTTAGGAGTAGGGAGGCAGACTTAGGATCATTATTGTTATGGCTGCTTCTGGAACACAGTGGATTGCCTCCAGGGGTAGTGAGTTCCCCATTCATGAAAGTGTGTAAGCCAGCTGGCCAGCCAGTTGGCAGGAATGCATGGAGAAGATTCCTGCACTGACGCAATCAGATCCCTTCTGAGGCCAGTTACATAGTCAGGACAAGCGTGGCTGGGCCCAGAGGGCAGGAGAAGGAAACTTCTGAAGAAGCCCAGATGAAAGAGTTGCCCTGCGTGTATGAGCCAGGCATACTAGAGTCAGCAGGGAGGCTGTTTGTAGGTGGGTAGGGGAGGCGACCTGAAAGGGGAGTGGTTCCAGTCGGGGGAGAGAAATTAACAACTACAACGTTCAGCCTCATTTCTCTTTTTTCTCTTGCATCTCTTGTTGGAAATATCAGGATGAAGTGAAATCATCTTGTGGCTTATTTGCTTAACCTTGGTCTAGTTGAGTCAGCAGAAGGAGGGGGCACCTGGGTTAACTTGCTTGACCTTGACCTGGTCCTATTGTTGCCTCCTCTGGATAAGAATAAGGTCGTGCTTGCTGTCATTCAGTCACCAAGTCGTGTCTGACTCTTTGTGACCCCATGGACTGCAGCACGCCAGGCTTCCCTGTCCCTCACCATCTCCCAAAGCTTGCCCAAGTTCATGTCCATCGAGTCGGTGATGCCATCCAACCATCTCATCCTCTGTTGTCCCCATCTTCTCCTGGCTTTAATCTTTCCCAGCATCAGTGTCTTTTCCAATGAGTCAGCTCTTCAGGTGGGCAAAGTATTGATGCTTCAGCTTCAGCATCAGTCCTTCCAAAGAGTATTCAGGGTTGATTTTCTTTAGGATTGACTCGTTTGATCTCCTTGCTTTCCCAGGAACTCTCAAGTGGCTTCTCCAGCACCATAGTTCAAAAGCATCAATTCTCTGGCACCCTGCCTTCTTTATGGTCCAACTCTCACATCTGTACATGACTACTGGAAAAACCATAGCTTTGACTACATGAACCTTTGTCGTGCTAGACTGTTTCAAATGCTCCCTCCCTGTTCTGAGTAAGCAGAGAGAGAAAGCATCTGTTTCTTAAAGTTTACACGTGGAATTGTAAAGCCACATATGGAATCTGTATGTAATGAGGCATTTAGATCGAGAACCATGACATTTCTAAACAGAATTCTCTCCTTCTGTGAGACATAATTTTCCAATTTGCATATGCTGTATTACTTTGTAAATTCCACTCGAGTGTATCTGTAAGCCCCACTGCATAAGCATAGATGGAAAAAAAAAAAAAATCTCTGCTCCCAGAGCCAGCAGATGTGAGATCTCAGTCACTTTCCTTTGCGTTGACTACTTTCCAACTCTTTTTTTTTTTTAATGTATTTATTTACTTACTTTGGGCTTTGCTAGGTCTTTCATTGCTGTTCGTGGGCTTTCTCTAATTGTGGAGAGTGGAGGGGGGCTACTCGAGCTGCGGTGCACAGTCGTCTCATTGCAGTGGCTTCTCTAGTTGCAGAGCACAGGCTTCAGCAGCTGTGGAGCATGGGCTCAGGAGTTGTGGCTCAATAGTCTGGTGCACCGCCTCAGTTGCTCCGACAGCATGAACTCTTTCCAGGCCAAGGATCAAACCCGTGTCGCCTGTATCGGCAGGCGGACTCTTATCCACTGTGCCACCAGGGACGTCCTCCGTCTTATCATTGTAAGGACATTTAGCATGACATTTGTCCTCTTCACAGACGTTTAAGTGCACAGTATGACATTGTTAACCATGGGCATCATATTGTACAGATCTTTAGAGCTTGTTCATCTTGCTTAACTGAAACTTTATACTTATTCATTAATGACACTGAGTTCCCCCCACTCCCAGCCCCTGGCAACTACCCCAGTTCAACTCCATGCTTCAGAGTATACCTGTGTATGTCACCGGGCATGGGGACAAGTCCTACTTCATTCTTACATGAAGTGAAGTGAAGTGAAGTGAAAGTCACTCAGTCATGTCCGCCTCTTTGCGATTCCATGGACTATGCAGTCCATGGAATTTTCCAGGCCAAAACACTGGAGGGGGTAGCCTGTCCCTTTTCCAGCAAATCTTCCTGACCAAAGAATCGAACCAGGGTCTCCTGCATTGCAGGCAGATTCTTTACCAACTGAGCTATCAGGGAAGCCCTCATTCTTCCAAACCAAAGGACAAGTGCTGGTGAGCTGCAAATCCCAGCCTCAGAGCCCACTGTCCTGTGCCCTAGTCCAAGCTCCCTCCCCACACCTGCTACCTTTTACCCCCAAATAATTCACAAGACCAAAGGAGAGAGCTAGCTAACACGGATGAAAGCCTTTAAATGCACTTTAAGACTTGCTCTGTCCCCTTCTTTTTCCCAGAAATTATGTGAGGGGATCGTAAAGAATGCTGAGTGCTGAAGAATTAATGCTTTTGAACTGCGGTGCTAGAGAAGACTCTTGAGAGTCCGTTGGGCTGCAAGGAGATCCAACCAGTCAATCCAAAAGGAAATCAATCCTGAATATTCATTGGAAGGACTGATGCTGAAGCTGAAGCTCCAGTACTTTGGTTAACTGATGCAAAGAGTCAACTCATTGAGAAATACCCTGATGCTGGGAAAGACTGAGAGCAGGAGGAGAAGGGGGTTGAAGATGAGATGGTTAGATAACATCACCTATTCAATGGACATGAGTTTGAGCAAACTTTGAGAGATAGTTGAGGACAGAGGAGCCTGGTATGCTACAGTCCATAGGGTCTCAGAGAGTTGGACACAACTTAACTACTAAACAACAACAATGAATGTGGGGGACACAGTCCATGTGTCAAGACAATCATAAACACTGCTAGGCATCTCCATTCGTCACTTTATTCTGGACCCAAAGGTCCTGCAGGGTAGGTGGCTCCATCCCCATTTTCTAAATGAAGAAGCTGAGGCTTGCAGAGGATCAAGGACTTGCTCAAGGTCATGGTGGGTTACACCTGTGCTGTCAGATGCGCATGTCCTGGCACCAGGGCCCTGACAGATTCCCCAGCCAATTTCTGAGACCTTATACCTTGCACTGAACCAGTCTTTCTCAGCCTTAGCACTATGCACATTTGGGGCTGGAAAATTCATTGTCATGGAATTTTAGTGTACACTCTAGGATGTTTTGCAGCTTACCAGACCTCACTCACTAGGTGACAGTTCATGCAACAAACAAACATGTCTCCAGATGAAACGTCCCCTGGGGACAAAAATTGCCCCCAGTCGAGAATCACTGTTCTAAACAAGCATTACATATTGTTCAGCATTTTTTTTTTTTTTGCTAAAGAGTCGATGAATGGTTTTCACACTCTTTAGAAATCAAGTGAAAGTTGAACATTACACTTAGTTATTTCTCATTCCCTTTTCCTCATCAGATTGTTTTTTCCCCTCCTTCTCATGGTAACTTTCAAGTTCTCATCTCTAAAATTAGACCTGTCACTTAAAATTATTTTATGTAGCTCCCTTCCTCCAATAATTTGTCCTTTGCTCAAAAAAAAAGCAGACTTGTGTTTTTGGTTTCTGTGCAAAGGTTCAGTCTCTCTGATGCTGCTCCCTCCCCATAACCGTCATTGAGGATGGAGATCTTTCCCAGGGTCCATGGGTCTCCAGCAGCCCATGGCACATGGGAGGCAGCTGAGTGTTATGTGAGGAAAGGAGTAGGAGATAAGAACAGGGGTAGGGAGAGTGCAGTTCCTACCAAGTCCTTAGGGGGAAAATTTGACTGGATTGCCAAACCTGAGACAAGAAAGCCATAGTTCTCTTGAACCTTCTGGAATCTTCTAGAATGTCAAGAATGACAGTGGAATGCTCATCTCCCTTAGGTTACCCTTCCTTCTTTTGAATTTCTCCCTTCTTCAACAGAGGAGGCCAATCATACCAACTCCTCCAGTCCTCAGTTTCCTCTTATGGAAAATGGAGATATATATCCTTTTTTTTTTTTCACAGCTACCATGAGGATTGCAACAAATCATGTGTGTTTGTGTTAGTTGCTCAGTTCATGTCCAACTCTTTGCTTCCTCATGGACTCTAGCCTCTGTCCATGGAATTCTTCAAGCAAGAATACTGGAGTGGGTTGCCATTCCCTTCTCCAGGGATCCTCCCAACCCAGGGGTTGAACCCAGATCTCCCACATTGCAAGCAGATTCTTTATCGTCTGAGCCACCAGGGAAGCCTGATGAAATTATGGACAGGGACTATCTCTGATGGTAACTGATGGGCCTCTGTTAGATCTCCCTTCCTCTTAGCTGGAATCAGCAAGACTGTTCCTAGCAGTGCTTTCTTCTTTCTCAATGCCACACACTTAAACTTTGCTGCTTCTGACATGCACCATACTTGGGAAGCAAGACTCCCAATCTCGTCAGAATAAACATAAAACATGAGTGGGGAGGCTCAGAGCACAGGCTGGTAGGAAGCCACACGGGTCTGGTGACATTCATTCTAGATGTTCAGATCAGCCAGTCGCTCAGTTGTGTCCGACTCTTTGTGACCCCATGAACACCAGGCCTCCCTGTCCATCACCAACTCCTGGAGTTTACCCAAATTTATGTCCATTGAGTCAGTGATGCCATCCAACCATCTTATCCTCTGTCATCCCCTTCTCCTCCTGCCCTCAAACTTTCCCAGCAGCAGGGTCTTTTCAAATGAGTCAGCTCTTTACATCAGGTGGCCAAAGTACTGGAGTTTCAGCTTTAGCATCAGTCCTTCCAATGAACATCCAGGACTGACCTCCTTTAGGATGGACTGGTTGGATCTCCTTGCAGTCCAAAGGACGCTCAAGAGTCTTCTCCAGCACCACAATTCAAAAGCATCAATTCTCGGACACTCAGCTTTCTTTATAGTCCAACTCTTACATCTATACATGACTACTGGAAAAACCATAGCTTTGACTAGATGGACCTTTGTTGGCAAACTAATGTCTCTGCTTTTGAATATGCTATCTAGGTTGGTCATAACTTTCCTTCCAAGGAGTAAGCGTCTTTTAATTTCATGGCTATAGTCACCATCTGCAGTGATTTTGGAGCCCAAAGAAATAAAGTCAACCACTGTTTCCACTGTTTCCCCATCTATTTCCCATGAAGTAATGGGACCAGATGCCATGATCTTCGTTTTCTGAATGTTGAGCTTTAAGCCAACTTTTTCACTCTTGGCCTTTTACTGCCAGCGTATTTGTCTACTCGGTGGTGGCCCAAGCATCACAGTGTTCCCAGGGAGCTAGTGTGCCCCTTGAACTCTTTACCTGTGTGACTGTTGTGTAACACATCCTTTCCCTACTAGACTAGATCTGGGAGGGCAAGGACAGGCATGTTGTTCCCCACGGTAACACCTGTACCTAACAGAGTGTCAGAGATCCTGCACTCTGGATAAACAACGGAAAGGAAGGGAGACAAAGCTGGAAGAAGGAAGGGAGGGTGTGAGGCAGGAGAGCTGAGACAGGTTTGTGGCAAAGCATGACCCCCTCCCCTTCTGCCAGCCTGGAGTCAGGCAGGTGAGTGTCCATCTCATTTGTCTAAGCATCATTAGGAATTTTGAACCCCAAGTCGTACTCTGCACAAAACTTCTCATCACGAGTACAGAAGCGTTATGAACAGGTTTCATTTCAAGGTTTCTTCCCAAATAAATTCCTAACTCAAATTAAAGGAATTAAATGTTCTGTTACCCTAATAATGGAGATCATCTCACTAGAAGAACTCGCTCTGTCCCCATGACTGGAGAGAATGCTAAATGAGGGTCCTTCCAAGTGGCCGCCCCAGCGTGTGGTCCAGAATAGTTCTAGATTCAACTGTCTATGTTCAGCTCTCAACATGAAACTTGCCAGCTTGGGAATGAGCTGCCGTAACTGCTCAGTTCCTGTATCCCCTGATGCTGTATCCCCTGTATTTCTGATGCTGTGAAAGTGCCACCCTCAATATGCCAGCAAATTCGGAAAACTCAGCAGTGGCCTCAGGACTGGAAAAGGTCAGTTTTCATTCCAATCCCAAAGAAAGGCAATGCCAAAGAATGTTCAAACTACCGCACAATTGCACTCATCTCACACATGAGCAAAGTAATGCTCAAAATCCTTCAAGCCAGGCTTCAACAGTACGTGAACCATGAACTTCCAGATGTTCAAGCTGGATTTAGAAAAGCTAGAGGAACCAGAGATCAAATTGCCAATATCCACTGGATCACTGAAAAAGCCAGAGAGTTCCAGAAAAACATCTACTTCTGCTTTATTGACTACACCAAAGCCTTTGACTGTGTGGATCACAACAAACTGTGGAAATTTCTTAAAGAGATGGGAATACCAGACCACCTTACCTGCCTCCTGAGAAATCTGAATGCAGGTCAAGAAGCAACAGTTAAAACCGGACATGGAACAACAGACTGGTTCCAAATTGGGAAAGGAGTACATCAAGGCTGTATATTGTCACCCTGCCTATTTAACTTACATGCAGAGTACATTATGCGAAATTCCAGAGTGGATGAAGCACAAGCTGGCATCAAGATTGCCAGGAGAAATATCAGTGACCTCAGATATGCAGATGACACCACCCTTATGGCAGAAAGTGAAGAAGAACTAAAGAGCCTCTTGAGGAAAGTGAAAGAGGAAATGTTGGCTTAAAACTCAACATTCAGAAAACGAAGATCATGGCATTTGGTCCCATCACTTCATGGCAAAATAGATGGGGACACAATGGAAACAGTGAGAGACTATTTTGAGAGGCTCCAAAATCACTGCAGATGGTGACTACAGCCATGAAATTAAAAGATGCTTGCTCCTTGGAAGAAAAACTATGATCAACCTAGCTGCTGCTGCTGCTAAGTTGCTTCAGTCGTGTCCAACTCTGTGTGACCCCATAGACGGCAGCCCATCAGGCTCTGCCATTCCTGGGATTCTCCAGGCAAGAACACTCTGGAGTGGGTTGCCATTTCCTTCTCCAGTGCATGAAAGTGAAAAGTGAAAGTGAAGTCACTGAGTCGTGTCCAACTCTCAACCTAGACAGCATATTAAAAAGCAGAGACATTACTTTACCAACAAAGGTCTATCTAGTCAAAGCTATGGTTTTTCCAGTAGTCATGTATGGATGTGAGAGCTGGATTATAAAGAAAGCTGAGCACTGAAGAACTGATGCTTTTGTTCTGTGTTGTTGGAGAAGACTCTTGAGAGTCCCTTGGAGATCCAACCAGTCCATCATAAAGGAAATCAGTCCTGGATGTTCATTAGAAGGACTGATGCTGAAGCTGAAACTCCAATACTTTGGCCACCTGATGTGAAGAACTGACTCATTGGAAAAGACCCTGATGCTGGGAAAGATTGAAGGCTGGAGGAGAAGGGGACAACAGAGGATGAGATGGTTGGATGGCATCACCGACTCAATGGAAATGAGTCTGAGTAAACTCCGGGAGTTGGCGATGGACAGGGAGGTGTGTCGTGCTGCAGTCCATGGGGTCACAAAGAGTCGGACACAACTGAGCGCCTGAACTGAACTGAACCTGGGCTCAGAGCCCAGCACAGCCCATGCAGTGGGAAGAACGCACTGCAGGAAGCACAAGCCTGGGTCTCTGTCCAGCTCTTGCCTTGTCAGCTGTGTGTGGTCTTTGATCCTCCGGCAATGTCCCCTTCCAGGCTGTTGAGAGGTGAAAGTGATTTGCGTGTCATTTGCATGTTACACTTTGTCTCTAGAACACTTGTCCTAAGAAGGAGGGCTTAGGGCATCAGAGGCAGCGGGTCAAGGAGGCCCAAATCCTCCTGCTGTGCCCTTTTCCCATCAGCTTCTGCAGAGTTCCTTAAAGGTCTGTTACTGAGTCCAAGATAGCTCTGCTTGCCGCACGACTGGCCAGCGAATCTGAGAGATTAGGTGTTGAGGCAAGGAAAACGACTGTTTGGAAAGCCAGCTGACCGAAAAGATGGCAGGCTAGCACCTCAAAATAACCACTTTGTCAGGGCCTCGTTACCAGGTTCTTTTATGGATCAGAGGTGGGGGGGTGGGGAGCAGGTGAAGAAATAAGGTAAAAAGACAATTCAATCCTTGCAAAAGTCCCCTAGAATGGCTTCAGGCAGAGGAATGTGTTAATTTCACTTTCTTACAGTCTTTCACAGGTGGGAGGCTCAGGTTATCTCCCTGGGGCAGGCCATTGTGTACGTTTATAATAACAAAAAAGAGTTAGTGTCACAGAAGCAGATACAGTGTAAATTTAAAAGCAACCCTTCCCGGTTACAGGTCCAAGGAGGAGGAGGCTGGATGGAGGCAGAACAGAGATGCTTCCACCCTGGGCTTGCATAACTGTCCCGTGTCCTCCTTTACCCAAGAGCGGTGGCATCTCCATAGAGATACGGGAATCTTCCAGACTGATCCCCGCTGTTTGTTGTGTACCCATTAGAGAAAGGATGCTTTAAGAAAACTTTCATTTAAAAAGCTTTCACCACCACCCTGCAAGACAGAGTATGATTACCTTCTTTCAGAGAACAGAGATTCAGAGACGTGAAATCATTTGCCTCCAGACCCTCAGGTCACCAGATGCAGCCCTGAGATTGAAATCCTGCTTTGCCCGCCTCCCAGAATAGCAGCTCCTTCCACTCTACCGTCTGCCTCAGTGGATGGAGACGATCAGGAAACCAGAGAGAGCCTGGTTGTGTTGGGGTGAGGGCAACACAAATCATAGTCCGTGGGAGGGTCCGCCGCGGGACACGCTCCAAACTTCGTGTCTCCGTGCAGTTCAACGCCCTCAAACTGCCAGATCAAATAAACCTCAGTGGAAGCAGAGACAGAGGCAGTTACCATCCGGCTCTGTAAGATGATGCAGGGAGAGAGAGATGGCTTCGTGGAGGAAGCCAAATGAGACAGGCAGCTCATGCGATGCGCGGCCCCTCCCTGTGGGGACAAGGCCAGTCCTGCAGGTCCTCCTTGCTATGGGGAGTATGGGGAGACTGTTCAAAGGACCGATTTCTGCCTATCACTGCAGAAATGCATATAAGTACAAGAGGATTGGGGGCTTCCCAGGTGGCTCAGTGGTAAAGAACCCACCTGCTAATGCAGGAGACGTATGAGATGTGGATTCAATCCCTGGGTGGGGAAGATCCCCTGGAGGAGCGCATGGCAACCCACTCCAGTATTCTTGCCTGGAGCATCCCACGGACAGGGGAGCCTGGTGGGCTACAGCCCATGGGGTCACAAAGAGTTGGACTCAAGTGACTCAGCACGCACGTAAGAGAGGGCCACTTATAACTGTCCCTGGGAGTCTAGTGTTCTGAACAGTGACTCTTCAGTAACATTTAAACCCATCAGGAGTGCCCAAGGCAGTGTTGCTCCAGGGAGAGTTGGAGGCAGGGAAGAAGCTGTGGTGGGAAGGGGCATGAGGGGCAGGAAGGAGCGTGGCGCCAGCTTCCACGAAGAGCACAGATCACGTGAGATCAGAGACTGGACGCTTCTGACAGAGGAACAGGTCAGGGGGTGGGTTTTGGGGCTGACACTGAGAATAACACAGACGTCAGCCTCCACCTTTGCAGCAGAGTGTCAACTAAAAAAAAAAAAAAAAAAAAGGCACAACCCAAAAGTAGAGTTGTTTTCTTTGGTGGAAATGTTAAAGACTCCAAACTTGGGAGGCAGCATCTCAGTAACCTTGAGAAAACTGCTCCAAGGAGGTGGGAGGTGGAGTCAGGCTATATACAAGTTTGCAACAAAGGGAGCAGGCAGCCTAAACATCAAAGATTATGGTGAGGTAAGGAAAATCAGATATCAAGCTTGTGAATTTCATATTCTTCCATTTATGGGGAGATGAAAGCCTCTGGGCTCACTGAATTCACTCCTTTCGTATGCATCTCAGTTATCTGGGGCCAATTCCTGTTTCTTGGTTGCTTACATCCTCAATTTCCTGTTCACCTTACAGAATGGTAGACTCAGCGGATGGCTGCTTCTTGCATTCCCCAGAGTTCCTCAGCAATCACCATCGTAGGGGGTGATGGTATCTGCTGGATCGCTGGAACTGTGTTCCCTTTTGGGAGCCCTCATTTCCATTTACAAAATCGCTGATGGTTGTGACCTTTCTTGCCCATGGATATGGCTGGAAATATTTCATTTCACAAGTTCAACTGGGTATGGTCGGAGAGACCACTGACTGTTGAAAAATCCATGAGTTTGGCTGAAGATTAAGAAAGGCTCTAAACTGCTCTGATCCAACCCTGAAGATGTGCTGGGGATCACAGTCACCTTCAACATATAAACAAATCCAGTGGAAACTGAGGCTTTTGGGGAAATTTTGGCTTCTGTCATGGCCCTGGGAGCTCTAGGAATTAATGAATTTGTCAGGAGTCACTTCTCTACCCTATGGATGTGACAGCAAAGATACAGTCTAAAATTCTAATTAATCAGCTTACTCAAATGAGAGGCAGACACAAACAGGAGTGTCTTTTATGCGAACATTAAAACCCATTTTTGCCACCAGATGTATCAGTGCCCACAAGCTCAGATAATTATGTGCAGTAGTTTTTACCGGAGTCTGTGTGTGTGTGCTTGATCAGGTCCAACTCTTTGCGACCCCATGGACTGCAGCCTGCCAGACTCCTCTATCCGTGGGATCTCCCAGGCAAGAATACTGGGGTGGGTTGCCATTTCCTCCTCCAGAGAGTCTCTAGATGTGCGTGGTTTTCTATCATTCTGCAAACTGTTGCTTTTCAAGGAAATGGCTGGGATTGACGGAACACAAATGATTTATGTTCAGCCTTTTGATCCAAAAGTTTGGATCAATGAATAGTGACCGTCCTTACCCAGTTCCTAACATCTCCCAGGAAGGGTGTGTGGTTATCCTCTTTTGACCAAGGAGAAGAAGGAATCTCAGCTGGACAGAGAAAACTGTCTGAGGTCGTACAGGTAGTTCAAGATGGAGCCAAGTCTCCAAACTCCAAATCACTGATTTTCTGATGCCCTGTCAGTGTCTGATGTCATGTGAGTGTCTGTTAAGGTTAGGTTTAACCTCATGTGGCAGAAACCTCAACAGCGACCTAAACAATAGGCCTTATCTCTCGCATGAAGGAAATTGAAAGGGCTGGTACAGTAGCCCCAGGACCACATACCATGGTTTGCAGAAGGCAGCCCTGGTTTATGGCTGATGTCCTAGAAACATTATTAACACTCTCCAAATTGCCAAGGTTTGGATAATAAACTATAAAATCACTCCTAGTGAGTACAGACACAGTCTCCTTCTAACTTCCTGCTCCAGCATCTGAATAGATGGCTTTCATCCCATAAGAGTTCTATGTAGAGTTATTCAGCTTGAGAGTTGTGGAACTCTCTGGAGCTTCATTCATGTTGTACCCATTATAGATTTAGTTTGACAATTTTCCAAAAGATGATAGTAAAATGTCTTGTGGATTAGACACCGTCTCTTATTCTCAGAATGTTACCTTGGGGGCTAAAAGCAGTGCTGTCCCAAGAGGGCTGCTGAAGCTGCAGCCATCACATTCACCATCCTGACAGCAGAAAAGAGGAAGGGCAAAAATGGAATCACACCTCTTTGGTGAAAACCTACCTTTAAGGAGAATTCCTGGAAACCCCACCAAGATTTCTATTCTTATCTCATTGCCACACTTAGCTAAGTACATGTTGCTCCCAGTAATGTAGACATTCTTTTAGTAATGGGAGAAGGAAAAAATAAGTCATTACCTTGGCTCATAGCTCCACTTTATCCCTCTGGACTTAGCAGCAAATCTCAGAGACCATCTTGTACCTGAATTTAGTTTAGGGAACAGATGCCTTTCACTGACCCTTCTGCCTTTGTCTCTCCTGCTTTATAGATTTGGTTCTACACCAGTAGTATCTTTGGAAAAGCTGGGATCACTCCAGAAAAGATCCCATACATCACCTTGAGCACAGGTGGCATTGAGACACTGGCTGCCATCTTCTCTGTAAGTAAACCGAGGGTTATTCCTGCGAACATCATGGGGTTTAAACAGCACTGTGGGAACCCTCATGGGACAAACCAGCATGTCTTTAAAGGAATATTCCCTTTGTCACTCCGAAGGTATCTGAATTTGGGGAGTTTATCACACAGTTATCACTGATGTTTCAGCCATCTAGAGAACATTCTTATCTATATCTTGTTTCCCTATTGTCTTCTTTTTAATAAGTAACTGCTTTCTTTGAACTCTCACCTAGTACCAAATGACACACTGTGATGGGCCCCCTGTGGAGAGGGCCATAGCTCCCTGGGAGGCCAGATTAGAGTCTGTACCAACCTAAGTTCTGTTACCATGACTTTAAAACCATCAGCTATCATCACCACCCCCAAACATGTAGGAGTTTGCCAGGCAAAGAAAGGAGAAAGGACACTTCAGTCCATCGGTTCAAGAGGGAAGCTTTAATGATAAGCCACAATGTTCAACAGAAGAGAGACATAGAGCTCATCACTCTTTCTCAACTTGAGTGTGTAAAATAAACATTTATGGGAAAATAAAACCTTAGGGGTTTCAGAATCTAGCAGCAATTGCACAGGTTTTGCAATCAGACCAAACCAGAACTGAATCCTGGCTCTGGAACTTCTTGACTGTGTGGTGTTGGACAATGCATTCCACCTCTCTGTTCTTCAGTTTCCCCTTTTACGAGCTATTCCTTTCTCTTCTACCTTGACCTTGATGAAGTAGCTCATTTATTTCCACTTGTGCTCACTGATTTGCGCTGCCAAGATTGATGCCAGTGCCAACAGGCAGAGGCTTCTAATTGTATTCCTGCCTCATTTTCGAAAGAACAGTTTAATTTGCTCCTTGCTCTTAATGGAGCATTCTAATAAGATGCTTTTAAAAGCACATGTCATGAAATTGTTGAGACCCGATGCTTGTCCCCTTTTTCCACTCACGGTCTTTTTGTTAGGAAAACATATCTTGATGTTTCACAACCTGGAAGTTTTGCAAAATTCTTGTCTCAATTTACAGACTGCATGCAATTGTCATTAGTAATTTTTACATTGATCAGCAAGAAAGCACAGTCAGCCTGGAATGAAAGTGATGGGAAAATTACAGGGTTTGTTTTTTGAGGGTTTTTTTGTATTTTGTTGCTATAAGAAATCAACATGAGCTCATTAGAGTAAATTCATAAAATACAGAAAATAGAAACAAAGAAGAAATACCTACAATCATACTACCCAGCTAAGTTTGGCAAAATTTCTTTTGTTCTCTAGACATAGACAGCTGTATTAATCTTACTCAGTATAATGCTATCTTTAGCTCAAAATTGCTAAGTATTAGAGAGATGCAAATCAAAATTACAATGAGGTATCATTTCAGAATGATCATCATTAAAAAGTCTAAAAATAACAATTGCTGGAAAGGGTATGGAGAAAAAGGAACCCTCCTACACTGTTAATGAGAATGCAAATTGTTGCAGCCACTGTGGAGAACAGTATGGAGTTTCCTTAAAAAGCTAAAACTGGAGTTGCCTATGATCCAGCAACCCACTCCTGAGCATATATTCAGAGAAAACTGAATAATAATAATAATAATAATTCAAAAAGATACATGCACCCCAGTGTTGGTAGCAGTACTGTTAACAATAGCCAGGACATAGAACCAACCTAAATGTCCATTCACATAGGAATGGATAAAGAAAATGTGGTGTGTATATATATATATATATATGTATATACACAATGGAATATTACTTGGGCATAAAAAAGAATGAAATAATGCCATTTGTAGCAACATGGATGGACCTAGAGATTATCACACTAAGTGAAGTAAGTCAGGCAAATATCATATGATATCACTTATATGTGGAGTCTAAAATATGACACAAATTAACTAATTTAAGACAGACTCACAGGCATAGAAAACAAATCTATGGTTACCAAAGGGGAAAGGTGTGGGGGGAGGGACAAAGTAGGAGTTTAGGATTAGAAGATACACACTGATATGTATATATAAAATAAACAATCAAGTCCTGCTGTATAGCACAGGGAACTATATTCAACATCCTGTAATAGCCTATGATGGAAAAGAGTATGAAAGTGTGTACATATATGTAAATATATACATATAACTGATTTACTTTGCTATATACCACAAACTAACACAAACTGTAAATCAACTATAATTTAAAAACTCCTATCTTTAGACTAATTTAAATTCTTCATTTTGTTCATTTAAACTTATGGCCAAATAATTTTCCATTTTATTATTTATTATTTGAGTAAATTTTTATTGATGGTGATGGCTTAATCACCAAGTCTTATCCGACTCTTTTGACCCCGTGGACTGCAACCCGCCAGGCTCCTCTGTCTATGGGATTTCCCAGGCAAGAATACTGGAGTGGGTTACCCTATCCTTCTCCAGGAGATCTTCCCAACCCAGGGATCAAACCCAGGTCTCCTGCATTGCAGGCGATTCTTTATTGACCGAGCCACCAGGGAAATTTTTATTGAAGTATGACACACATACAGAAAAAGTACGCAGATTGTTGCCCCCTCTGAATTAACTCTAGTTGTGAAAGCTGTATCATTCTTCAAGAATTGGCTGTAAAGCCGTGTCCTTAACCATTGTCTACGGAGTGAAGTTGTTGAATGTCTCCACTCAAACGGGAGAGCCACACTGCCCAGAATCTGATCCCAGCTCCACCCCTTTTAAACTGCATGACCCCAGTGAGATATGCAACAGCTCTGTGACTCAGTTTCTCCATTTGTATAATAAGGACACCATCCCTGCCTCATAGGGAAGGAATGAGGATTAAACAAGTGGGCACATACTTAGTGACACACACAGTGCCTGGCACGTGATGTAACTCAGTGAGAGTGAACTAGTCTAGTTCTGGCTAGGTAGGTTCCCACTATTTGTCCTTTTAAATAAGGCTGTGATGGACATTCTGCAAAGAGCAGGACTTTTCAGGGTCTCTCACAATCTTTCCATAGCTGAGGAAGCCAGTTCAGTTCAGTTCATTCGCTCAGTCATGTCCAACTCTTTGCAACCCCATGGACTACAGCACACCAGGCTTCCCTGTCCATCACCAACTCCCGGAGCTTGTTCAAACTCATGTCCATCGAGCTGGTGATGCCATCCAACCATCTGAAGAAACCAAGACCAGAAGAAATAACTTAGGATCCCAGGATCCCACAGCAGTAGGTCAGAACCCGAGGGTATGGGGAGCACTAACATCTAAGGCCTCTCTCTTCCCAAGACCCTGAGGGCTTTACCTGAGGTCTCAGGAAGGTACACGTCAATCCTGGCAGTCCAGTGACTGTTTGGAAAGGAGCCAACAGAAGGTGTGGTGATGCTTCCAGCCTCCGTCTCTCTGATCCCCGGCTTCTGGTGCCCACTCTCTGGCTGGCAGATCATCCTTAGTAGAGCCGACAGCCTTTGATGAAGTCCTTCTTATGAGGATTAGTCCCAGGAAGGAGGAAAATGACTTTGCCCTCCTGAGAGAAAGAGAGGACTTTTCTAAGATCAGAGCTAGGGGTCACAGCCTCTGAAGAGTCTCCCCACTTCTCCAAGTTTGAATTTTGATGGGCCACAGTCATTTGGATCCTGTACATTCCAGAGGTGCGGGCATCCCAGTGAGGGCCCAGAGCAGGGACGTTGGCTTCAAGTGTTGGTGGTGCATGTGTGCGTGCTAAGTCACTTCAGTCGTGTCTGACTGTAGCCCACCAGGCTCCTCTGTCCAAGGGATCCTCCGGGCAAGAATACTGCAGTGGGTTGCCATGCCCTCCTCCAGGGGATCTTCCCGACCCAGGGGCTGAGCCCAGATCTGCTGCATCTCCTGAATTAGCAGGCGGGTTCTCCCACCAGCACCACCTGGGAAGCCCAGGTGTTGGTGAAAGTGAAAGTCGCTCAGTCGTGTCCGACTGTTTGCCACCCCATGGACTTCCACAGTCCGTGGAATTCTCCAGGCCAGAACACTGGAGTGGGTAGCCTTTTCCTTCTCCAGGGGACCTTCCCAACCCAGGGATCAAACCCAGGTCTCCTGCTTTGCAGGTGGATTCTTTACCAGCTGAGCCACAAGGGAAGCCCAAGAATGCTGGAGTGGGTAGCCTATCCCTTCTCCAGGGGATCTTCCCGAACCAGGAATCAAACCAGTTTCTCCTGCATTGCAGGCGGATTCTTTACCAACTGAGCTATCAGGGAAGCCCCAGGTGTTGGTGGACTTACTCATTCGTGAGTTCATGCATGCCACAAGCGGCTTATATCATGCTTGTGCTTCAGAGTCACCAACATTATTGTGACCTAAGGAAAAAGACATAGAAACAGACATGTGCCATGGGTTGCACTGGGATGAGCTCTCCTTTGAGTGATTCCAGGAGGACTTCCTGGAGGAGGGACCTAAGAGTCTGAGAGCTGGAGGGCCAGTGGGAGTTAGCCAGATGAAGGGCAACCTGCCCCATGGCCTTGTGTCCAAGCTCCCAATCTGCACTCCCTCCTAGTTTATCTTCCAGGAGAGTTGAAGATGCAGACTAGTTCATTGGAAACAGGCCTAAAAATGGTAGCATTTACACTAATCCTCGGAAATATCATGGGATTAAATTCAGCATGAGGCTGGGAGTCTGTAATGGAACAATGTGTCGGGGGAGAAAGAGTTTGGGCTCTAGGGCCTGTGGCTCTGAATTCAAATCCTAATCATCTTTTTACCAGCTGAGTGGTTTGAAGGAAATTGCCCAAGATCTCTGGATTTCTTTACTCATCTTTAAAATGGATACATAACCGTGCCCACCCATGGAAGGCAGAATATCGACTCCCCAAGTGTCCACTTCCTAATTCCTGGAAACACACATATGCTATTTTACATGGCAAAAGAGGTTTTGCAAATGTGATGAAGTCAAAGGTTTAGGATGGGGAGCTTATCCTGGATTATCCGGTAGGTCCAGGGTAATCACAGGCATCCTTATAAGAGAAGCAGGAGAGCTGTAATCAGAGAAGGAAATGCGATGATGTAGCAGAGGTGGTGTAATGTTGACTCTGAAGATGGTGGGAGGGGCCGCAAGCCAAGGCGTGCAGGCGGCCTTGAGAAGCTGGGAAAGGCAAGGAACAGATCCAGAAGGGACACAGCCCTGCCAACAACTGACTTTTTAAAAAATAATTTTATTTATCTGTTTATTTCTGACTGTGCTGGGTCTTCATTGCTGTCGACAGGCTTTTTCTCTAGTTGCACAGAGCAGGGGCTACTTGTTTCAGTGCCAGTGTTTCTCCAGAGAAGGCAATGGCACCCCACTCCAGTGCTCTTGCCTGGAAAATCCCATGGATGGAGGAGCCTGGTGGGCTTCAGTCCATGGGGTTGTGAAGAGTTGGACACAACTGAGTGACTTCACTTTCACTTTTCAGTTTCATGCACTGGAGAAGGAAATGGCAACCCACTCCAGTGTTCTTGCCTGGAGAATCCCGGGGACGGGGGAGCCTGGTGGGCTGCCGTCTATGGGGTCACACAAGGTCAGACACGACTGAAGTGACTTAGCAGCAGCAGCAGCAGCTTCTCATTGTGGTGGCTTCTTTTGTCGTGAAGCACAGGCTCTAGGGCACATGGGCTTCAGTAGTTGAGGCACCTGGGCTCAAAAGTTGCTGTTCCCGGGCTCTAGAAAGTGAAGTTGCTCAGTAGTATCTAACTCTTTGCAACCCCATGGACTGTAGCCTACCAGGCTCCTCTGTCCATGGAATTTTCCAGGCAAGAGTACTGGAGTGGNTGTCGTGAAGCACAGGCTCTAGGGCACATGGGCTTCAGTAGTTGAGGCACCTGGGCTCAAAAGTTGCTGTTCCCGGGCTCTAGAAAGTGAAGTTGCTCAGTAGTATCTAACTCTTTGCAACCCCATGGACTGTAGCCTACCAGGCTCCTCTGTCCATGGAATTTTCCAGGCAAGAGTACTGGAGTGGGTTGCCATTTCCTTCTCTAGGGGATCTTCCCGACCCAGGGATGGAACCCAGGTCTCCTGCATCGCAGGCAGACGCTCTGCCCTCTGAGCCACCAGGGCTCTGGAGCACAGCTCAATAGTTGTGGTGCATGGGCTTAGTTGCACTGCGGCACGTGGGATCTTCCTGGCCCGGTGATCAAACCTGCAACAACCGACTTTTGCTCCATGAGACCTGTTTTAGATTGTGACCCCCAGAACTGTGAGAGACTAAATATGTGTTTCTTTAAGCCACTAAGTTTGTGGTAATTTTTTACAGCAGCCACAGAAAACTAACGCACCACCTTACAAAATTTGTCATTGAAACAAAACCCAAAGTACATGAAGGTCCCCTGGGTGGTCCTGACAGTCAGTATTCAGGACATCTTTTGCCCCTTCCCTGGTGGCTCACATGGTAAAGAATCTGCCTGCAATGTGGGAGACCCAGGTTCAATCCCTGGACCAGGAAGATCTCCTGGAGAATGGAATGGCAACCCACTCCAGTGTTCTTGCCTGGAAAATTCCATGGACAGAGGAGCCTGGTAGGCTACAGTCCATGAGGCCACAAAGAGTCAGACATGACTGAGCGACTAACACTTGCCCCTTTCCAAGTTCTTATTATCTTGTTTCCAAATATATACTTACTATTCCTCCAACCCTGGGCAGTAATTGCCTATCAAAAGGACTTGCCAAGTTTTTTTTTTTTTTTTTCTTTCTTCTCACTGAGATTTTTGACAGTCTATTAAAATGGCTTTGGGCCCTAAAAACACTGAGAAAGACATTTTTGTTCATTTGATCTGCAATTAATTTCGGCTCCTGGCATTGCCGGTCAGCTTGGGCAGCTGTAAATAACTGCCATCTTGCAGAAAGAGCTGGTTTTCCAAATTGCTCTTCTTGACACAGCATTAACTCTCTGATGAGTGAAGGTCCACGGAGTGTCACTCAGGCCACGCGAGCCTGAGGGTCCGCTGCCACGAGGCTGGCTTGTGGAATGCGAGACATTCCATTAAGAGGCAGGGATGTGTTTTAAATCAGGGGAAACAGAATTCCCATAAACCACTCTTGCTCCTTCCTCAGTAAGCGTTTGCAGTTGTCAGGGAATGGATGATGTCCTCGAGTTGAAGTTAAAAAGAAATCTACTGATTTCCACCACCCACTCTGCTTCCCAGCAAGTCTCACAATTTCATCATCAAAACCTTGAGTGTCTCCTTCAGTCTCAAGCCCCAGATCAACTGCGTGTTAGAGGAGAGAGTGGCTGGAAGTGATGATGCAGAGTGATGTGGTCCCCAGGCCCTGCACTTGCCAGCTGGGTGACCTTGGGCCCATTATTTAGACTCTCTGGGCCTCAGTTTTCTCTCGGAGTAAGTGGTGGGGTGAGAACAAATCCTTATCTAAACAGGCTTATCCTGAGAATCATACAGTAATTCACAGTGTTTGGCATGGAGCAGGCACTCAGTAAATGTTCATTATCATTATAGTCTGAACTGTGTCCTTTGAAAATTCATATCATGCAGTTCTAACCCCTAGTACTTTAGAATGTGACCTGACTTGGAAAGAGGGTCATTTTGGATGTAATTGATGGAGCTCATACTGGAGCCGGGTAGACCCCTCATCCCATGTACAGGGGGCATGAGTTCGATCACTGGTTGGAGAACAAAGGTCCCACATGCCACGTGGCTGTAAAGTGAAAACAAAACAACATTGCCGGCAGAGGGAGCTGCCAGAAGGAAGGCCTGCATCAGTCAGACCCGGCAGGAGAGGGCTGACCCAGCCCAGTGAACAGGAGGGCCCGGAGGGCAGATTAACTCGGGATGGGCAGGTCTGCAGGGTTAGGGGACCGCTCATCAGGACCCGGCAGCCGCAATGTGCTGGTAGGATGGGAACCAAGGGACCAGCACCTGGTCCCACTCCCTTCCTCCTTCTGATTTCTTTCAGGAGCCATATTTGCTGACACCCTCTGGAGGCAGAGGGCAAGGGGGCTGCTGGTCTGATCTTGCCGGTGTTCCTCCAGGACACGTGGATCTGGAGAGGCGGGTGGAGGATGTCTAGAGTGGGCTTTGTGCAGGAGCAGGAGTGTGTCTGCAAGTTAGAGGGACAGCTTGAGGGGCCGGCGGGGCTGGAGGGAGTGCAGCCAAGGGTGTCGAAGCAGGGTGTCCTGTTGCGTTTTAGAAGGATCTCTCTGGCCACCGTAAACAGATGTGGGCAGGGGTGGTGGGACAGAAGCAGGGAGCGCATGAGGAGGCTTGGAGAGGCTGCTTTGCCCAGTGAATCATCAGACTGAAGGTGCTCTACAGCTGGCCTCAAAGCTGACTTCATTCAATCCTCTCCGACACAGGGAGACTCTTCCATTGATGAAGAATGATTCTGCAGTATTTCTGTGGGCCACAGAAGGAAGAAACAACCCCCCACTTCCACTAAAAGACTAAGTCCCCAGTTTATCTAACAAAGATTTCAGCTTAGCAGAGGAAGGGGCCTCATCAATCAAAATCAAACCACGCTTCTCATTTGGCCCCTAAACTCCCTGGAAGATGGCTGCCCTGGGTGCCATCCAAGTGGGCAGCACCCACGAGAGCTGAGAAGTTAAAATTCTGGCTGAGCAGCCTTTTTGTATATTTGGCACATACATCATCATTCAAGAAGCACTGACGTAATCTACTGCCTGGTGAGAAGAAGCTTGTGGACGTGAGGACCCTCGCATTCTGAGAGCCCCTCCTCACAGCAAGGAGCATTAGAAGGGGAGACAGGAAGCGGGGTGCAGAGTCAGGGCCCGGCAGCCCCAAGCAGGCGAGTAGTTTTGCACCGGAAGCCCATTTCTCCAAAGTACGCCTCCCACCTGGGAAGCCCCGGTGGCTTAGCGGTAAAGAATTCTCCTGCAACACAGGAGACACAGGCTCAATCCCTGGGTTGGGAAGATCCGCTGGAGGAGGGCCTGGCTACTCATTCCAGTATTCTTGCCTGGGAAATCCCATGGACAGAGGAGCCTGGAGGGCTGCAGTCCATGGGGTTGCAAAGAGTCGGACGCAACTGAGCAATTAAACAATAACAAACCCTCCCACCCACTCCCAACTCTTGATACCTTTTATCAGGTGGCTCTGTTTCTGAGTTTGGCCGAGGATGTTCTCTGAAACCCACCTGCTGAGTGCCTAAAGCTTTGTTTCCCACCAAACCTCTTCTGATTCCCTCCCCATCACTCCAGTAGCTTCCTTGGGCTCCCCCATATCTGGGTTTTCCCACAGCGTCCCCCATCCAAGGGAGGAAGGCAGGGGCCCCAGGCTCCAGATATGGGAGCACTGACTCCCAAGTCTGCTGGCCAGTCTGTCTTTCTCAACTGCTTTATGAGCTATTTTTTCCCCATTTGCCCAAAGTTGAGAATGGTTTAAATTATGATCATAAACCTCTTAAGATCCACATTTTACTTTCCCAAGAGAGGTAGGAGGGAGGGACATGTTCCCCTTAGATGCTACAGAAGCTCTGGCCTGAAGCCATTTCTAAAGTGACTCAAGGGGAGAAGGTCCTCCCAGGACATGAAAACCTGGAGAAGCCTGGTCTGCTGGCAACCTCTGCTGCGATTCCAGCAGGTTCCCCTCCAAGTCTGATTTTGCCCTTTGCTTGAAATGTCTCAAGACCACTTGAATTTATTATACTTAAGGATCATTTGACCATCCTGGAATAACAATCATTTTGAAAGTTACCTTCTTCATTTCTCATGCCTTTGGCCCAAACAGAGATACATGTCTCACATACAGTCAACTTTGAAATAGAAATTTCCAAACAAAGAGCTTCCCTTGTGGCTCAGCTGATAAAGAATCCACCTACAATGTGGGAAGCCTGGGTTTGATCCCTGTGTTGGGAAAATCTCCTGAAGAAGAGAAAGGCTACTCACTCCAATATCCTGGCCTGGAGAATTCTATGGACTATATAGTCCATGGGGTTGCAAAGAGTTGGACACGACTGGCGACTTTCATTTTTCCAAACAAAATTTATGTTTCAGTGAATTATTTTTAATGTGCAATTTAGAGAGAGCCTTTTTCAAGTATAAAATGATTTCTGAGACCCTGTCTTCTGAACATAGACTTAAACTCGCAGATAACCAAGGTCTCTGCTTCTTTTAAGACTGAGATTTGTGAAGGCAAAGATTAGGTTGCTAAGTCGCTTCAGTCGTGTCTGACTCTGTGCAACCCCATAGACGGCAGCCCACCAGGCTCCCCCGTCCCTGGGATTCTCCAGGCAAGAACACTGTAGTGGGTTGCCATTTCCTTCTCCAATGCATGAAAGTGAAAAGTGAAAGTGAAGTCGCTCAGTCGTGTCCGACTCCAGCAACCCCATGGACTGAAGCCCACCAGGCTCCTCCATCCATGGGGTTTTCCAGGCAAGAGTACTGGAGTGGGGTGCCATTGCCTTCTCCCAAGATTAGGTTAGCACTTGCATATTTAAAACAGACGTACTAGCAGTTAAAAGTAATATGGAAATTTGACATTTTTTCTCATACAGTCTGCGTTGGCTTTCCTTTCTTGGCAAGAAAGCTGAGTCAGCAATAATAACAAACACATCCTGTGTTCCTTTCTCCCATCCTTCCATATCTAAAGCCTAACCAATAATCCAGCTTCTGTCTAGAGCATCACTAATTGTTGGTGTGGCAAGGGCTCCTCAGGGACCCCCACCATCCCCAAGTGTCAAGATCAAGGACAACCATTTGGGATACTGGGGTGCTGGCCTCTGTCTGGGAGGCATCTTGCTCCAGTGTTCAGGTCATGTGCATGTGCGTGTGCATGTGCATGTGTGTGTGTGTGTGTGTGTGTGAGACACAACAGGTTTGAAGAAATGACAACAGTTTTGTCAAGCTGGATTTCTGCAGCCCGGGTCTGCACGAGTTCCCCTAGGCTAAGAGCCAGTCTATAATAAGCACCCAGTACATAGTTGCTTAATTGAGTGAGACTCAGTTACAGCCATTTGGGAAAGGAGCATCTGCTAAGTAGATGGAGCACTTTGCCTCTGGCTGGGATCCACATCCTCTGCCCCCGGCAGTCAGATCAGGTGCTCTGAAGGAGGTGGAGACCCCGGCAACAGCGCTTCCTCTCTCTGAAGCCCTGCGCACAGTCAGCGCACATGGCTGCTCAGGAGCAGGAAGTCAGGCCAGGCAAAGGCTGAGTTTGCAGGACCCAGCAGGATCAGAAAGGGCCTGGCCTGGAATAGGACAGAAAGAACATGGTGTATTTATAAGCGTGCTCAATCACGTCCAGCTCTTCATGACCCCATAGACTATAGCCCGCCAGGCTCCTCTATCCATGGGATTCTCCATGCAAGAATACTGGAGTGGGTTGTCATGCCCTCCTCCAGGGGATCTTTCCAACCCGGGGATCGAACCCATGTCTCTGGCATCTCCTGCATTGGCAGATGGATTCTTTACCATTGAGTCCACTGAGTGAACTCTTACTGGGCCCTGCCAACCCTGAGATGTCAGGAATTCTACCAACTGCTGAGTTCTTCAAACCCTAGACACTTACCTGCCAACAGGCAACACAATATAGACAGATTGACCTATAAACTTCGTATAAAGTAATGTAAGTGAAGGGCTTCCCCAGTGGCTCAGTGGTAAAGAATCCACCTATAATGAAGGAGCTGCAGGTTCAATCCCTGGGTTGGAAAGATCCCCTGGAGGAGGGCACGGCAACCCACTCCAGTATTCTTGCATGGAGAATCCCATGGATAGAGGAGTCTGGCAGGCTACAGTCCATGGGGTCACTAAGAGTCTGACATGACTGAAGCAACTGATCGTGGACTGTAACCTACTAGGCTTCTCGGTCCATGGGATTCTCCAGGCAAGAATACTGGAGTGGATTGCCATTTCCTTCTCCAGGGGATCTTCCCGACCCAGGGATTGAACCCAGGTCTCCCGCATTGGAGGCAGATGCTTTAACCTCTAAGCCACCAGGGAAGCTCGTGAAATACTGTAAAGACACATTAAGTCAGATTTGAAAGCCTTGATTGAGTCACATTTGAAATGAAATTTTGTTGCTATTGTTCAGTCACTCAGTCGTGTCTGACTCTGCGCATTGGACTGTAGCATGCCAGGCTTCCCTGTCCTTTAGGCTCTCTTTTCCTTCCCTCCACCCTTTCCTTCTTTCTTCATTTGCTTCATCATTTAACAGACAATATGCTAAGCCCTGATCTCCATCAGACCTGAGCTCCCTGTATGTGTTTGCTACAGCTGTATAACAAAGTATCACAAACTGAGTGGCTTTGACACAGACCTCTCACCTTTCTGGAGGGTGTTCATTGGAAGGACTGATGTTGAAGCTGAAACTCCAATATTTGGCAACCTGATGCGAAGAGCTGACTCATTTGAAAAGACCCTAATGTTGGGAAGGATTGAAGGCAGGAGAAGGGGATGACAGAGGATGATATGGTTGGATGGCATCACCGACTCAGTAGACATGAGTTTTGGTAAACTCCGGGAGTTGATGATGGACAGGGAAGCCTGGCGTGCTGCGGTTCATGGGGTCACAAAGAGTCGGACACAACTGAGCAACTGAACTGAACTTAACTGAAGTCTGAAACAAGGTGATGGAGGGTGGATTCCTTCTGAGGTTGAGGGAGGATCTGTTCCAGGACTCTCCCCTGGCATCTGGACATTTGCTGGCAATCATTGGCTCTCCTCAGCTTGTGGAAGCATCACCCTGATCCCGGCCTTCATCGCCACGTGGCCTTCTCCCTGTGTGCGTGTCTGTGTGTGCATTTTCCCCTTTCTGTAAGGACGCTAGTCATCCTGGATCAGGGCCCTGAGGACCTCGCTTGAACTTGATTACCTCTGTTGTTGTCATTATTGTTTAGTTGCTCAGTTGTGTCTAACTCTTTTGTGACTGCATGGACTATAGCCCACCAGGCTCCTCTGTCCATGGGATTTCCCAGGGGAGAATACTGGAGTGGGTTGCCATTTCCTCCTCCAAGAGGTCTTCCAGACCGAGGGATCTAACCTGCGTCTCCTGCATTGGCAGGCGGATTCTTTACCACTGAGCCACCAGGGAAGCCGGTTACCTCTGTGAAGACCCTATTTCCCAAATCAAGTGACATTCTGAGATACCAGGGGTTAGGCCTTCAACCTGTCCTTTCTGGGGAGGACACAATTCAATTCCGCCATTCCCCAAGGGCAGGGCCTCTCATCTCTCCTCTGTACCCCAGTGCCTGGGCCTCCCACAATGAAGGAAAGAAAGCTTTGGGAAAGTGTGTACATTCTTCTTGTAATTCTAGATGTTACTTTGTCTTACTGACAGTGGGGAGAGGTAATGTAGTACAGGGGTTAAGAGCAAGACTCTGGAACCAGACTGCCTGGACTTAAATGGTGGCTCTGCCTCTGTGTGACTTTGGGTAGGTTGCTAAACTTCTCTGAGCCTAAATTTCTGGATATAACAGAGGAGGATAGTAGCATACCCTATTAGAATACCCTAATAGCGTAATAGAGATATTATGAAGATTAAGTGTCTAGAACTATGTCTCATACATAGTAAGTGCTGTAATGGTGTTCCCTAGATCATAATCAAAGTAGCATGGTGTTGACAATAAGGATAGCTACAGATCAATGGCATAGAATAAAGTAAGAAATACAAAAGGTACCAAAGTAATTTAATGCAAAATGATAGTCTTTATTAAGAAATGGTGCCATAAAAACTAGATAGTCACATCGGAAAAAAAAAAAAAAAAAACTCTTGTTTCATGCTATATGCACACAAATTAACTCAAAATTGACCGTAGACTGAAACATAGAAGCCAAAATCATAAGACATCTAGAAGAGAACATAGGAGGAGGTCTTTGCAACCTTGAGGTAAGCAACGATTTCTTAGATGGGACTCAAGAAGCGTGAACCATTTATTAAATTGAAACATAATTGTGCAATATTATGTGAATTATTTTGGGGGGCTCCAAAATCACTGCAGATGGTGATTGCAGCTATGAAATTAAAAGACGCTTACTCCTTGGAAGGAAAGTTATGACCAACCTAGACAGTATATTAAAAAGCAGAGACACTTTGCCAACAAAGGTCCATCTCATCAAGGCTATGGTTTTTCCAGTAGTCATGTATGAATGTGAGAGTTGACTATAACGAAAGCTGAACATCGAAGAATTGATGCTTTTGAACTGTGGTGTTGGAGAAGACTCTTGAGAGTCCCTTGGACTGCAAGGAGATCCAACCAGTCCATCCTAAAGGAGATCAGTCCTGGGTGTTCATTGGAAGGACTGAAGCTGAAGCTGAAACACCAATATTTTGGCCACCTGATGTGAAGAGCTGACTCATTTGAAAAGACCCTGATGCTGGGAAAGATTCAAGGCAGGAGGAGAAGGGGATGACAGAGGATGAGATGGTTGGATGGCATCACTGATTCAATGGACATGAATTTGGGTTGGCTCCGGGAGTTGGTGATGGACAGGGAGGCCTAGTGTGCTGCGGTTCATGGGGTCACAAAGAATCAGACATGAATGAGCAACTGAACTGAACTGATGTGAATTTTTGGTGATGAAGCTTGTTTTAATTGACCAATTGGATTTCATCAAAAGTAAAAGTAAGAGCTGGGGACTTCCCTGGTGTTCCAGTGGTTGAGAGACCACCTTACAGCGAGGGGAATGTGAGTTCGATCCCTGGTCAGGGAACTGAGATCCTATATGGCTCTAAGCTCACAGCTACTGATCTGGAGTGCCACAACTAGAGAGTCTGTGTGCCAGAAGGAGAGATCCCGCATGAAGATCCCACGTGCTGCAACCAGGATCTAATGCAGGCTAACTAATTAATGAGGCTTTCTAAAAAGCAAAAGCTGTGACTGTTTAAAAAAGAGTGTTAATGAAATGGAAAGGCAAGTCAGACTGGGGAATATTCACAAAGTACACATTCACATGGGACTTGAATCCAGAGTATGTGAAGAATTCTCAATGATTCAACAATAAGAAGACCGACAACCTCCTTGAAGATCAGAAAACTGAATAGACACTTTACAAAAGAAAATATCAAAAACCACCATAAACAGATGAAAATTTGCTCAACGCCAATAGTCATTAGGGCACTTAAAGCTAAAACCCATAATGAGACACCACAACTCACCATAAGAATGACTAAAGTTAAAATGGTGAAGAGTACCCAATAGTGCTGAAGATTTGGAGTAACTGGGACTTCAGTACACTGCTGGAGGGACTTTAAAATGGAAAACAGTTTGGTAGTTTCTTGTCAAGTTTTACTCATACAACCTAGCCATTTTCTTGTAAATATTTACCCAAGAGAAATCAAACCACACATCTACACAGAGACTTGAACACTGATCTTCATAACAGTTTTATTCATAAGAGCCCAAACTGGAAACAGCCCAAATGTCTGTCGACTAATGAATGGAGAAACAAATTGTGGTATATCCATTCAATGGAATACTACTGAGCACTAAACAGGAATAAGTTACAGATGTACACAACACAGATGAACCCCAAAAGTACGTTGATGACCGGTATGGAAATATCATCTCATCTAGACTAATCTAATCTATACTGGTGGGAAGCTATCAGCGGTTGCTTGGGGCCAGGGAACTTTGAAATGACAGAAATGTTCCATATCTTGGTGTGGTCAGTGCTTTATGAGTGTGTGAGTCTCACAAAACTTACCAGACTGCACATTTAAAATGGGTACATTTTATTGAATCTAGCTACACATCAACCTAACAAGAAAAAAAGTTTTACCATTTTTATTCCACCACTGTGGAGTGGGTAGCAGGTGAAGGCAAATGGCTGCTGAATAGAGGAATTACCTTGGCTCAGGGGTCCCCAGAGGGACTGTCTTTAAAGCATCAGTAGGCTAACAGTTCATCCCTAGCTGACACCAGTAGCCTTCAGAGGCTGCTGTTCACCTTGAGTTCATGTCTTCACTAATGATTTCCATGTTGAGTGGAAATACCGTGTTTAGTCTAATCCCTTTTGACAGGATGCACTTCAGTGCTATTTAAAGGAGGAGGAAGAGAGCCCTGGAGACTGACCCTGTTTCCCACTAGGATGGAGAGGGTTTCCATCTTTTCTTTGTTTCACAGACATTTCCTTGGCATCTTCCTAGACCATTTACAAACTGTTGCCAAATCAAAGACGATGTTTCCAGCTTTACTTTGGCTCAGGTTCCTGGTTCATGCAGACACTTCAGTGAAAAGAAGCAGCCAGATCCCCCGAAAGCACTTGAATGTGACATGATGGTATGAGAGTAGGTCTCAGCTGCTTTGTGCTTGGGGCACACTAGCTGACTCTGAAATCAATGATTGTGCCTTTAAAGAAACTAAAATAAAAAATACAAATAATGGAAAACATCCAACACCCTGAAGTCAGTAACAAGTTCAGGTGTGACGATGCATCAGTCTCGGTGTAGCAACCTCAATGTCTCCCAGTGACTGTGACAGTTGTCATGGTAACGGCTCTAGTCACTTCTGTGCTCTGTCTCTGGCTACACTAACTGAATCCTCTAAGATGCTTATGAGGTGAAGTCCACAGATAGCCCAGCTATGAGCAGCCTGCATTTCCAATGCCAGCTGTAACTTTGGGTTTGACCCCATTAAGAACGATTATCCTTAGACTGTAGCAGAAACCCATTGTACAGGGTGATGAAGATTTCCCAGTGCAGGTATTGAAAATCATGGATGCTTGGGAAAGAGTCAAGACTGGATTGGTGACTCAGGGAGTAGGGGTTTGCATCTTCAAGTGTTAGTTAAGTCTTTTAATCCTTTTTTAACTTAGAAAAGTTCATTGTAGGACTTCCCTGGTGGTCCAGTGCTTAAGAATCTGCCTGCCAAGGCAAGGGACATGGGTTCAGTTCCTGGTCTGGGAAGATTCCACATGATACTGTGCAACTAAGCTCTTGCACCACAACTACGGAACCTCTGTGCCACAGGTACTGGAGCCTGCGTGCCTAGAGCCCTTGGTCTACAACGAGAGAAGCCGCCGCGGTGAGAAGCCCGTGCAAAGCAGCTAGAGACAAGCGCCTGCTCTGCACAACCAGAGAAAGCCCATGCACAGCGAAGACCCAGCCCGGCTACAAGCACATGAAGTAATCAAATTAATTTTTCCCTTAATATATATATTTCATTGAAGTATAGTAGACTTACAATGTCTCAGGTGCACAGCAAGGTGATTCAGTTATACACATACACATGCAATATTTTTGAAATTATTTTCCATTCAGTCCAGTTCAGTCACTCAGTCATGTCCGACTCTTTGCGACTCCATGAATCGCAGCATGCCAGGCCTCCCTGTCCATCACCAGCTCCCAGAGTTCACTCAGACTCGCGTCCATTGAGTCAGTGATGCCATCCAGCCATCTCATCCTCGGTCGTCCCTTTCTCCTCCTGCCCCCAATCCCTCCCAGTATCAGAGACTTTTCCAATGAGTCAACTCTTCACATGCGGTGGCCAAAGTACAGGAGTTTCAGCTTTAGCATCATTCCTTCCAAAGAAATCCCAGGGTTGATCTCCTTCAGAATGGACTGGTTGGATCTCCTTGCCGTCCAAGGGACTCTCAAGAGTCGTCTCCAACACCACAGTTCAAAAGCATCAATTCTTCGGTGCTCAACTTTCTTCACAGTCCAACTCTTACATCCATATATGACCACNCCCAGCGTTTCTCATGATGTACTCTGCATAGAAGTTAAATAAGCAGGGTGACAATATACAGCCTTGACATACTCCTTTTCCTATTTGGAACCAGTCTGTTGTTCCATGTCCAGTTCTAACTGTGGCTTCCTGGCCTGCATACAGATTTCTCAAGAGGCAGGTTAGGTGGTCTGGTATTCCCATCCATTATAAGTTATTATAAGATACTGACTATAGTTCCCTGTGCTATACAGTAAGCCTTTGTTGCTTGTTGCATATCTATTTTTTAAATTAGAAATTTAGCATTCTATTCAAACTAAGTCAAGCAAGTGAAATCAACATGTCATAAATTTTTAGGTGAAAATTCATGAGTTTCCTAAAATATATGTATTATACATATTATATATATATATATATATATACACACACACACACAAAAGTTTTCTGTTACACTTGATAAAGGCTTGAGAAAGAACATCCAAAAAAAAAAAAAAGATGGAGAAATTGGCAAACATAAACTAAATGTAATGGGAGCACTGCATATGAAGTAGAAAAAGTGAAATAAACATAAGTAAAAGATACACGGCTGCTCATTTAAAAAGCTCATTGCAGAAAACTTAGCAAAGACAGAAAAATAAGTAAAATCACATAAGTAAATTCCCCCAACCACAGTTTGTCATTACAAACTATTTTAGCATCTATTTTTCCAGAATGTATTAGTTTCATATAGCTGAAATTTGCAAAACTGTTGATGTCTCTATAGCTTTATGCCCTACTCTTTTCACTTAAAAGTATATCCTAAAGATTTTTCTGCTTTTTAAATTCTTTGAAAATATGTGAATCCCTACACAATTATCATGGAGATGTTCCAGTGTTTATTTAACCAATTGTTGATGGACCTCTAGATTTCTATTTCCTTAAGAACATGCCTGCCAGTGCAGGAGACATAAGAGACATGGGTTTGGTCCTTGGGTTGGGAAGAGCCCCTGGAGAAGGGAATGGCTACCCCGCTCCAGTATTCTTGTCTGAAGAACCCCATGGACAGAGACTGGCGGACTACAGCTAAGAGTCAGACATGACTGGAGCCACTGAGCACAGAAACAACACTATGAAGAAGATCTTTGTTCATAAAGTTTTGACCAAATGTCTATTTCCTTAGGATAAATATCCAAAAGGTGAATGACTGAGTTAAAGAGCTGAGCTATTTTCCAAACATCCCTGGGCGTGAGAGAGCATTTACCCCACTTGCTTATCTCTGAGGAGCTCTGCGTGACTTTTGACAAATTCCATAATCTCCCTGGACCTCTGATCCCGGGTGTCTCTGATCTCCATCCCCACCTCCAGGACCCAGCTTCCCTCCATGTTGCTCTGGTCCTGGCAGCCCCTCTCAAGTCCTCCCCTTTAATGGACTCAGTTCATGAAAGCTTGGAGAGGAGAGATGACTTAGACACATGCCCTTCTCTCTCTCTAGAACTTTCCCAGCAACTGCTAATCTTTGCTTCCTCCATGGCTCTCACTGGGCCTGGCTTCCCATGGGGTAAACCTTCTATCCTCATCTCCCTCTCCTCTGAGAAAGGAGAACCATCATACCTGCCTTACAAAGGTAAACCTTCACTCCATCAGCAAATGTTGGCTCCACGCCTACCGGGTGATCTTCTAGGTTCTGGGGAAACAAAGATGAAACTCCTAGCCTTCAGGAGAGGAGGAGAGTCAGGGTACAGGGAGGGAGGTGCTGAGCATCTAGGTGCATCCGTGCGCTCTTACCAAGTGGAGCTTTGTCTCTTCTGCTGGGAAAGTATTAATGTCTTACGGACCAGGATAGATTCTAGATGGTGCCCGCTCGGCCTCCTGCCAGCCTCATGACCTTAACCAGTTTTCCAAAGCCTCTGTGTTGGTTCCTTTACCTATAAAATCAGACAAATGATAGAACCTATTTTAAATTTTAAATAAAAAAAAATTTAACCGGTGTATAGTTGATTGACACTGTTGTGCTAGTTTCTGGTGTATAGCAGAGTGGTTCAGTTATACACACACATTCTTTCCATGTTTTTCTTTTCCCATTATGGCGTATCGCAGGGCACTGAACCTCGCTCCTTGTACTCTATAGTGAGACCTTTTTGTTTATCTATTTTATGTGTAGTGTATCTGCGAATCCCACACTCCCAGCTTCTCTCTCTCCCACGTCTTTTCCCCTTTGATAACCATCAGCTTGTTTTCTACATCTGTGAGTCTATCTCTATTTCATTAAGTTCATTTATGTCATATTTTAGATTCCACAGATAAGTGATATTATATGATCTTTGTCTTTCTCTTTCTGACTTACTTCACTTAATATGATAATCTGGAGGTCTGTCCAAGTTGCTGCAAATGGCATTATAAATGGCATTATTTCATTCTTTTTATGGCTGAATAATATTCCATTGTGTATGTATACATATATATATTTTTGAAGTCGCTCAGTCATTTCTGACTCTTGTGACCCCATGGACTATAGCCCGCCAGGTTCTTCCATCCATGGGATTTTCCAGGCAAGAATACTAGAGTGGCTTGCCATTTCCTTCTCCAAGGGATCTTCCCAACCCAGGGATCGAACCCGAGTCTCCAGCATTAAAAGCAGATTCTTTACCACTGAGCCACAAGGGAAGCCCATATATATGTATATATATACTTATCCCTTCATCTGTTGATGGACATGACACTCACGCTGCTTCCTTGTCTTGGCTATTGTAAATAGTGCTACTATGATATGCTACTATCTTTTCAAATTAAAAAAAAAAAAAAAAAAAAAAAACCAGTCAGTCCAAAAGGAAATCAACCCTGAATAGTCATGGGAAGGACTGATGCTGAAGCTGAAGCTCCAATATTTCGACCACTTGATGCGAAGAGCCAGCTCACCAGAAAAGACTCTGATCCTGGGAAAGATTGAAGACAAAAGGAGAAGAGGGTGGTAGAAGATAAGATGGTTGGATAGCATCACCAGCTCAGTGATCATCAACTTGAGCAAACTCCAGGAGATGGTGAAGGACAGGGAAGCCTGGCGGGCTGCAGTCCATGGGGTTGCAAAGAGTTGGACACAACTTGGCACCTGAACAACAGCCAACCAGAAAGCTCTGTGCCCAGGAGTGGGATTGCAGGGTCACATGGTAGCTCTATTTTCAGCCTCTTGAAGAACTTCCATGCTGTTTTGCATAGTGCCTACACCAGTTTCCATTCCTGCCAACAGTGTAGGAGGGTAACAAACCACTTCATGAAGCTTTAGTGCCAGTTAAGTGAATGGACACACAGAAAGACTGAGCCTGGCACGTAACAGGTGCTTGACAAATGGTCATCAGTTTCAATCACCTACACTAACCCACGGCCATCAGGAAAGAGGAGCAACAAAGACACAGAAGCATCAACTGACTCAGGGCCAGTTAGAGGCAGGAGGCGGGAACTTGTCTGCCCACTCCCACTCCAGTGCCATGCCCTGGGAGTCTACCCCTAGGACACCCACAAGACACGGGGTAGAGGAACAGAGAGCAATTGCCTTCCACCTGCCTACTGGCTCCCTAGGCGGGGGAAGGGCTGGGCAACTACGTCTCTTCCGAGGATAAACCAACCCTCCCCAATGAGGAAGATCGGGAGGAAGGTGAAGGTGTGGACACACAGCCGATGCTCACGAATTGTGGCTCTCTTCTCCCTCTTTCTCTGGCTGTGGCCATGGAGGAAGCAGCCGGGGGTCTCCAGGTCAGAGCCATCCTTTAGCCATGCCCCCAGTGTGGTTCCCCAGCAGCACAGGTCCCCTTCACTCGCAGCTAGAAGGGGAGTAATGACCGTCTCTCTCTGACCCTCACCCAGGGCTTGGTCATCGAGAGCGTGGGACGGAGACCCCTCCTCATCGGCGGCTTTGGGCTGATGGCCCTCTTCTTTGGGATCCTCACCATTACGCTGATGCTGCAGGTGAGAGCATGTGCCTGTCCCTTCCCCAGGGAGTTCAGGATGGGCGTGGCTTTCGGGCTCGTGCTCTAGGACCATTGGCTTGGGAAGTCCGTCCAGTCTATAGGCAACCCTTGTAGTGTGGAGTTCCCAAGGGCATCTCAGCTTTGAAGCTGCAGAGCACCCTTGGGGAAAGGGGTTAGTAATGGGTCCTTGGACTGGGGTGGGGGCTGGGGAGGAGGAAACAAGAGACCTGACTTTTGGTCCTGTCAGAAAGTCACTAATGAGCTGTGTGATCTTGGGCAAGATCTGTCCCCCTCGAGCCTCAGTTTACCCATCTGTGGAATAGAGGAGATTGCACTAGATGTCTCCAAAGATGCCCCCTCCAGCTCTCATGCTCCCACTCCGGGTGGCTGGCATGGCCCTGTGAGACTCCTGTGCAATTACCACATTGATGCCCGTGGGTACCAGCACACTGGAGCCAGCCACCTGATGGGAATCCTGAATGTCCCGCTTACCCTCCATGAAACTTTTGGCAAGTCACTTAACCTCTCTGCTCCTCAGGGCCCCGTGTCTAAAATGAGGTGGTTACCCTATGCCCAGACCATCCTGACCTCCCCGGGGAAGGGCCAGGCGCGTCCTCTCACCTGCAGCGGGATGATTAAATAAGACATGCATTTGAAGTGCTGCAAATAATGCCCAGAGCATAGTAAGTGCTCAGTGAATGCCTGTTTGCAGGGGAAATGGATGGAGCCATAGCTAATTCTTATGAAAGTGATATCTTTTCCTTTAATGGTGATGCGGAAACTGAGGCATACACCTCAATGAAGAAGCTGCCCAAGCTTTCACAGCTGGGCAAGGGCAGACCTGAGATCAGATCCCAGGATCTTGGGGTTTCCTTCTGCCCCTTGCACTGCTCAGGGAAGCCTGTGTTCACTGAGCATTTGCACCATGCCTCAAGCTCATCTCAGCCCTATGGGAAGTGTGGGGCAAGGTCACAGTGGTCAATAAGAATTTGCAATTTTCAAAAATGAATCCCTGAATGGAAATCACATGTGGTGGTCACCTGCCAAAGGTCTTAATGTCCCCACATGTCTAGAAAAAGGTAACATCAGCGTGCTGGTGGGCTTCCCAGGTGGCATTAGTAGTAAAGAACCCACCTGCTAATGCAGGAGATGCAAGAAACGTTGAGTTCAATCCCTGGGTCAGGAAGATGCCCTGGAGGAGGGCATGGCAACCCACTTCAGTGTTCTTGCCTGGAGAATCCCCAAGGACAGAGGAGCCTGCTGGGCTACAGTCCATGGGGTTGCACAGAGTCGGATACTACTGAAGCAACTTAGCACATGTCTGAGAGACAATAGCTTGTCCTTCAAAAAGGAGTTGCTGCCGGGCATGCTTCCTTGGGGTCATGTGCTGGCAGAGACCTTCCTTCCCCACCACCAGACAGGGCTGTCCTGGACAGAGAGTCTCATAGGCTCCTCGGACCAACCAAGCTGGATGTTCTGGGTCATGGTCTTTCTGCAGAGTGAGTCAGATGTCTGGAAGGGCCACCTGGAGCATGAGAACCCCTCTGGGCCTCACCCCACAGGTCTCAGAGCTCTTCCCTGCTCAGCTGCCCTTATTTCCTCTGTCGCCCCAGCCTTGCTCCCCAGCAGCTTCCCGCAAAAGAGCCTGGCTCTTTCCTCTTCCCAAGGCCCTCCTTGCTCAACTGGCTTCTTGCTTTCTGAGACCCTGACTTCCTCCTGGATACCCCTTCCTCCAGGAAGCCTTCCCTTACCCCCTGAGTGAAGCACCCTCCTCTGTCTTCCCCAGGATCCCAGGGGCAGACCTAAAACACTGCTTTACACACAGCTTTGGCTTTCGCTGTTGAGCCATCTCTCTCTACCAGTGGACAGTGAGTTGTGGGGGTGAGGACCATGCCCATATCATTTCTACATTTCCACCTCCCAGCAAGGCATCCGGAGGACCTTGGAATAATCTGTCAGATGGATGGAAGGATAGATGGATGGATGGATGGATGGACGGATGGATTATGGACTGATGGATGATGGATGGATGGACAGATGGATGGATGGATGGACGGACAGATAGGTGGACAGATGGGTGGATGGACAGACAGATGGATGGATGGACAGACAATGGATAGATGGATGGATGGATGGATGGGTGGGTGGATGGATGGATGGACAGATGAATAGATGGAGGACAGATGGACAGATGACTGGATGGAGGGACAGATGGATGGATGGATGGATGGATGGATGAATAGATGGATGGATGGATGGATAGATGAATGAATGGATAGACAGATGGATGGATGGACAGATGGATGGATGGATGGATGATTCAAGGCACCAGACTGGTGGGCTTAGCTTGGCATGGAAGGGCTGTTCTCCCCTCTCCCCACTCCCCTCCACCCTGGAGGTCCACACTGGGCTCTCCTGTGCCTCTGTGCCCTTGCCCATGGGGAACCCTCTCCTGGAAATCTTTTCCTTTCCTTTTCTTCTTGCCTGACTTCGGCTCAGCCTTCAAAGGTGAGCACAGACTCCTCTCCTCCCCGAGTCTCTCTTAGACTGGGCCCAGATGCCCCAGCACCTCCACACATGCTCACCACGCTCATCAGGTCCCAGCAGTGGTGACAGCAGGTTCCCATCATCAGCCTGCTAGAGCAGAAGCGATTTCCTAAACTTCTCTCCCACCCAGCGTGAAGCCACCACCCCCACCCGCCAGACCAGTGACAGCCCCTCCAAGCATATTTAATGACATGAGTTAACTCATCTCACACTTTGTCAGAACAGCAGAGGGAGAGAGAGAGTGTTTTATATGATAATAGAGATTGGCTTAGAGAAAATTTTTTTAAAGTGAAATTGCCTGTAAAATTGTCTCATATTGCCTGCTTCCAGTTAAGCCCTCAAATGGTGTTATTCATTTCTCTACCACTTACCATGTGCAGTGCATGATCAGTTGCTCAGTCATGTCTGACTCTTCGAGACTCCGTGGACTGTAGCCCACCGGGCTCCTCTAGCCATGGGATTTCCCAGGCAAGAACACTGGAGTGGGTCATCATGCCCTCCTCCAGGAGATCTTCCCGATTCAAGGATCTCCTGTTTTGGCAGGCTGATTCTTTACCACTGCACCACCTGGGAAGCCAAATGCTGGGACTTTGCTAAATGCTCACAGGCATCATGCCATTTCACTGTAACATCTGTGTGATAGACAGATGGAATGGCTTAGGGGTTATCAACATCCCCATGTTATGGATACTGAAACTGAGGCTCAAAGATGTAAAGTGACCTGCCCAAGATCTCACAGATGGATCAAGGAGGAGCTGGGGGCAGGGGTCATAGCCAGGTCTACCACCCATGACCGCTTCCTCGTCTCCCCAACTGCTCTCTCACAGGACCATGCGCCCTGGATCCCTTACCTGAGTATCGTGTGCATTCTGGCCATCATCGCCGCCTTCTGCAGCGGGCCAGGTAGGGCTCTCTTCCTCACCTGCCAGCCTAGGGATTCACGATGCCACCAGGGCAGAGTGTTCTCATTGTACGGATACGAAGCCTGTGGTCTGAGGAAGGGCAAGGGCCACTGGGAGTGGAGGAGGAATAGAGAGTCCCCACCTATTTAAATGCAGTGATTGTCCTGGTTTCCATCCAACTAATGGTCGGTAACAAGCTCACTCAAAGATGCATAGATGGTAACATACTACAACATAGCAACCTTTAACAATTTGGGAGAGCTGGGAGCTGGGATGAATGAAAGATACTCAAGTTACAGTCTGTGCCCACAGAGAGGCTACAGTTTCAAATGGAAGGTATAATGATTCACCACTGATTGTGTGCTGTACTTGGCCAAGCGTTTGCTGCCCGTTAACTCATTTAAGGCCCGTGACGGCTCTAGAGAAGGCAGAGGAGGGAAGCTGCTTGCCTAGAGTGGGCAGTGATGGAATCGCCCAACCCCTAGGTCCTAACCACCATCTGTCACTGTCCCTGCAAGAGTTTCCAGTCTGGAGTGTTCTGAGCCCCAGTTTACCCAGGACCCAGCTTCAGCCTCAGCTCTGCCGTTTCCCTAGTGGGCAGGTCCTCTGCTCTTCCAGGGCCTCAGATGGTCAGGCGGGTGAGACTAGGCCCCTGCCATGCTTGGCTTGGGGGCCTGTGTCCCGCAGGGGCCCTGTCAGAGACCACGCTGGGGCTGGGAAGGTGTCTCCGGGCAGTTCTGACAATCGCAGAGCTCTCTCCCGGAGTCCCTGCTGTGGTTCTCCTTTGGGTTTCTCTGTTGATGAAAACATTTCCATCAGAACAAATGGACCTGACCTTCTCTTTCTCCCTTTGCGCTGATTTTCACGGCCCATGATGTTCCATGTCCTGTCATGTTTATCCCCACCAGGGACAACAGAAGGTTGCAGTGAGATGGTGGGATGGGCCGTGGAATGACTGGCGGGGGAGGGGGGTAGTATCAGACATACATACGCGTGTGTGCATGCACACACACTGTGTGGCAGTGATGAGATGGCTGGAGGAGCAGGAGGTATCTTCCAGGGGACAGGGGGCAGCTAACAACAAGAGGACGAACAAGGAGCCCAAGAAGCAGTTAAAGGAGATTCAAGGAGAATATGCTCCATCTCAAGGGGCCTCCACCCACCTACCCAGCTGCACGTCAGGGCCCCTGGAAGTGGGCAGCTGGTGGCTCCATGCAAGGCCAGGGGACCGTGGGGAGGAAACCCAGGGGGCATTTGCTCTCACGGGGCTTATAGACTAGTGTGACCACCTCACCCAGGCTGTCATCTGCCCGGTGAGGCCTGTCCTGACCACTTAATCTAAAATCAACACACACGTACACAAACACGTAAGTACACACACACATGCATATGCACATGCATACACAAAGTATACACATATGCATACACAACAAGCATTCACAAACTTATATACCTACATACAAGTACACACATGCACACACATACATACACATACACATATACACATACACTCATGCACACACACATGCATACACAAAGTATGCACACACGTGCACATATGCACAATATACACAAACACATATACATACACATAAGCACACACATATATACACACATGTACAAACATGCACACACAAAATATACACAGACACATGCATGTATACACAAGCATACACAAAGTATACACATACATACACAAACACAAACACACACAAGTATACACATGCACACACACATACACATACATGGATACGTATACACACATGTTCACGTGTGCACACACAAGCCACAGTCATTCACATACACACACACCCTCGATCACATCATCCTGGTTCACTTGCTTCTCAGCCTCTCTCCCTGCCCCATCTGCTCCCGGTATTCTCGGATGAGGATTTAACACAGGGATTGCCAATCTTTTTCTGTAAAGGGCAAGACAGTAAATGTTTCCCAGGCCCCACAGCCTCCATGGCCACGTTGCAGCTCTGCAATGGTAGTGCAAATGCAGCCACAGACAGTGTGTAAATGAAAGATGACACGACTGTGTCCCACAGAAACCTTATTCACGAGAGCAGGTGGCAAGCTGGTGCGGGCTGGAGGCTGTGGCCCGCTGATGTCTGTTTGGTATGTCTCCCTCGATCTAGAAAATTAGCTCTGAAGGAACCCGTTTGTGGCTCATCATCTTATCCACAGAGCTCAGAGGGAGCCCGAACAGGCACTGTCACGGCTCGAGCTCTTCCAAGAAGGGGCAGGTCACCCCTAAAGTGACTTGGTTAAACGCAGAGGCCATGGCTCGGGGCTTCCCTGGCCCCATCCTGCCTCTTGCCCCATCCTGGCCTCACACATAGTAGCGTTCAGGCAGCAAGCTCTCTTGATTATACGGGATGTCTCTCACACATGACCCCTAATCTGCATGATAGTCTTGAAATTAGGATTAACTGCTCCTCTTTACAGATGAGAAAATAAACCCAGAGAGGTTACAAGGTCCCCTAACATAAACCAGCTGGAAAATTTTGGAGTCAAGATTGGAACCCAGATCTTTAAAACCTGCACTCTTTCCACCCTGTTGCGAAGAATAGCAGTTCACATCCATGCACTGTTCTGAGCTTTTCCAGCACATTCCAGTCTCTGATCTCTGTCCCCTGATCTAGTCCTCACACCAGTTCTCTGATAATAATATTTATTGAGCACTTACTATGCACCGGGCCCTGTTCTAAGTGTTTGAATGTTCATAAACATCCTGTATGAGTATTAGATAACACAGACTCAGGTTGTCAAAATAAAATAGTAACAATCAGGGATTTCATTCAGACTCAAACTTGACCAATAATTCTCAGGATACTGGTCATCAGAAGATGTAGGTGAAGTTTAAAGCCATCACCACAGCTCCCTAGATTCTTCCTTGAAGATTAGAGTGCACTCTGGTCCAGAATAAACTCCCAGGGTCTCTGAATAAAACATGCAGGTCAACACACATCCAGAAACTATTTTATTCATGAAACATCTTCATTTTCACTTTGATAATTACGCAGCTGACACTGACATTTTCCAGTGAGCTCTCCCCATAGCTATACATCCCACTCTAAATAAATCAGGTAAAGCATCCTAAAAGCATTTGTACCTCAGGACTCTCTCTTATCTTTCTGCTACAAGTACCATTATGAGACTGGATTAGCAAGTTTATAAACAGAATGGACCAGGTTATTATTTTTTTCTCTCTTTTCCCTCTCCCTATCCCAGCTGTACAAGGTGAATTACAGGTTAAGCTGTAAAACCTTCCCTTCCCAAACTAATTTTATATCCTTTTTATAGATGAAAAGCAAAAATCTTAATTTAATCTTTTCCCCAAGCCTCATAGCTAAGAGGCGAGTGCTGGATTAGAGTTGACACCACCGTGTTCTAGGATCCGTAATCTTAACTCTGACCTATGCACGTGGTTACCACTTAGTGACTAAACAACAATGCATATGGTCATTACTCGTTGACTGCTTGCTAAAAGGTGGGTGGAATTAGGCACACTGGGAAACTGACCTGCAGGACTGACACAGAGAATCTGGGATAAGAGAGGAAGCTTCTATCTTTATCTTCATATGATAGGTCTCTCTGCATTATCATGAATCAGTCCCGTTTATGTCAGTACAGAAAGGTATAATTTGCCATTTGTATCTAGTTGTCAAATGTCCGTGGCTGAAGGTGAATTCAGAGCACTTTGATTTTCATGGTTTCCAGCTATTCTTGCTTCAAACGTTATCTGTACACACAGGTCAGGAGCAGTCTTTCTTCTTTGCCTCAAACTCACATATCTAAATCATAGCACCTATTGGTGACACGAAGGCCTGTGACACAGACAGACCTTCACAACGAGGCAGAGCAGAACATGGGGATGCTTTCAGAGCTCTCAGGGGACCTCAGAGATCCTTTGGCAGATGAGAAGCTGTGCCCAGGAGCTGGGATGAATTGGAACTAAGGCATCCTAAGTTTGTGAAAGAACAGAAAAATTTTCAGTCCAGTTACTCATTGGAAGCTTAAGCTATGCTTTCCCTGCCAAGAAGTCCTCTGACTATGACTTGATTGCTTCCGCTGATGGGGCACTCTCTACCTAACAATCCAATGCTGTGGTCCAAAGTCAGGGAACTTATGGCTTGTGGGCCAAATCTTGCCCATGGCCTATTTTGTATGACCCATGAGCAAGGAATGGTGTTTACATTTTAGAGGGAAAACAAGAAGAATGTATGACAGAGACCATCTGCAGTGGCCTAAAAAGCCTCCTATATTTCCCATCTGGCCTTTTTTCAGAAAAAGTTTGCCACCCCTTCTAGAATCCCTCAGTTCTGACCTTTGGAAGAAGGGAGAGTGAGCTAGCTTATGAGGGAGGGAAAGGTGCATTTCAATAGAGCAGAAATGCCAGGATATAAAAGGAGGTTAATAGCAAAGGAACCACAAATAACCCAGCCAGGCCCGGCAGTGATCCTCAAACACTGCTGAATCACCTGGGAAGCTTTCAAAAGTCCTGATGGTCAGGCTGCATCCACAGCCAACCAAGCCCTAATCTGGGAGTGGGACCCAGGCCACACTTTCTAACACTCCCATGTGATTCCAGCTTGCAGCCAAACTTGGAAATCCCTGGGCTACAGCCATCTTTCCCAACTCTGGCTGAAAGCATTACAATCCCCTGAGGGGCTTAGAGAACTACAGTGAATGCTGATTTGGACCTCACCTGACACAGGCTCCATTGGACCTCCAGGGGGTTGAACCCGGTGAGAACCGTTGTCCATGATGGGTTGGGGGTGGGGGCACAGCCCAGGACCAGTTGGAAGTCAGTGAGAAGCTGGAGGCAGGTCCAGGGGCATTGCATTAAGATTTACTCTTGAGCTCCAGAGAGGTCTGTTGAGGGGGATATTTAAGCATGAACTTCATGGGGCAGGTTTGCTGTGAGAAGAGTGGATCTGGAAGGCAGATGGATGGGAAAATATATGTAGCCAAGTGGCATGAGCCAGGGGCCAAGTGGGAAACCCAGGCTACAGGAAGTGAGGAGCAGACTAGGGCGGTGGGCCTGGGCAGTGCCAGCTGGCAGGGACCCCATGGACGTGGGCCCTAGGCTGAGTCAGGCCACTGAGGGGAAGCCCCACATCCCCGAGTGGGATTTGAGCGCTGTTTTGTTTTGTTCTGATGACAGCTGTTCTGTCCCAGGAAGAACAGTGAGTGCTGACATGATCTCTCCGTGGACAGATTGGCCTTCTTCTCCATCCACTTAAACAAAGATGCTAAATTGAACCCATCTGCAAACCTGCCTGAAAGGCCTTCCCGACCCAGTCCGCAAAGCTCTGCCTTCTGTGCTTTTCCCCAAGCTCTCGCCCTCCTTGTGATGACCTTGGCTTCCCTCCCAGTGTTTGCAAATGCTGCTTTCTCATGATCGTGACTGTGTGCTGAGTTTCAGGGATTTTAGACTCTGCTCTCCATCAGTGTCTGGGAGGCTCCCTAAGGAGAGGTCCAGGTGCATCCCCCAATCTTGCATCAGCTGTTGGTCCCTACTCTCTGCTCCTCTAGACACCCCATGTTCACCCAGCAGCTGGGTGTCACCCACTCCAGCTACTGTAGCCACGAGATTGACCAGCGCTTAGAAACTTCACTTGGACTCACATTGACAGCACATAGCTTAAGCCCCCGGGGAAATTACTGTCCAAGGGGCACTGCCACTGGGATTGTGAGATCATGTTGCATCTTCCTAAGTGGACAGGAATGAGCAGGTCCCCAGAGGAGATGCTCTGGGAAAGCGTGGCTCAGAGCCGATGGGAGATAAATGGCCAAGGGCCTCCCAGGCAGCCTGCCCCTCCATGATTAAATGAAAAAAAAATCATCTTCCCAGAAGAGAAGCTGTACGTTTGCCCGAGGCAGCTTCTGTGGTGAGCGGATCAATGCAAGGAAACTTGACAGGGAGGTGAAATTAGGTGAAGGGAAAGAAAGAAAACAAGAAAGGCAGTTTCCTGCTACATATTTTATTTGTGTGCATAACCCCAAGGCAGTGGCAGAGAGGCCTAATAAATGAGGCACAGGATAAAAGAGCTTTATCTTTGAGGGAAAGGAGATGATCCTCAAAGCATGTCAACTGCAGTTTGAAAAGTCTTATGATGAGCAGACTGTGCTGGCTCTGAGTTCAGCCCTCTAAGGGCAGTTTCCAGCCAGTGGAGAGGACTGATGCACCCTGGTCCACGCAGCAAGATGAAGCTGATCACTGTTCATATAAATGGGTGCATCAGGATCTGATCTGAGCTTTCCAGAAGGCTTGTGCTGTCCTGATGAGGGAGTATGCCAAGTGCCAGGAGTATGCCAAGGGAGCATGTGATGATGTTTTAATGATGTTAGTTGCTCACTCGTGTCCAACTCTTTGCGACCCCAAGGACTGTAGCCCACCAGGCTCATCCGTCTGTGGAATTCTCCAGGTAAAGTAATTAACCTCTAATTAAAATAAATAAATTTGTATTTTAAAAAAATAAAAAAAGAATACTGGAATGCGGTTGCCATTCCCTTCTCCAGGAGATCCTCCTGACTCAGGGATCAAACACAGGTCTCCTGCATTGCAGGCAGATTCTTTATGGTCTAAGCCCCCAGGGAGCACATGCCTGACTTGAAAAGGGGACACCTCTATCCATCACAGCGATGTAATCTGAAAAGACTGTCTGCAGGTACCAACCATTGCAGGGACCATGGGGATCTCTGCCCGCCCCACACTCTCCCTGCTTTCCAGCCATGTGGAGCTGCCGGAAGTTGCCCCATGCTGCTCAGGCATCTTTGACTTTACACACCTGTCCTCTCATCTAGGACCCACCCTTATTCATTCCCACTGTCAAGTGAAAAACAAAAATAATGCACAGTGTCAGAGTCCAGAGTTGTTATTTGAGGCAAAATGAGGACTGTAGCCCGGGAGACAGCATCTCAGATAGCTCTGAGAAACTGCTCCAAAGAGGTGGGGGGAAGGTCAACATATGTGTGATTTTGGTGAAGGGGGAGTTCATGTGATCTTTGCAAAAGTTTTCTGCTCGTCATGAGGAGCTAATGTCACCATGAAAGGATGAAGTGCTTTTCTAGATATAAGGAGACGTAAGAATTGGGCTCATAAGATGAGTTTCTGAAACCATCCAACAGTCTGAAGACCTGTCCTGCCAGTTTTTTCCAGAGCACAAAGTGCATCATTTCTGATCTCCAGCCTAAACTTTCAGGGGATGCTGAAGGTCAGCAGCTGCTGCAGCTTATGATTTAATCCTTGCAGAGGTAGATGGCAAGTGCCAGTATGGCACAATCCATCTGAAGAATGGCTTCTCATCTTTAATAAGTCAGCCCAGGGACCTGCCTGGTGGTCCAGTGGTTAAGACTTTGCTTTCCAATGCAGGGGGTATGTGGGTTCCATCCCTGGTTGGGGAGGATCCCACATGCCTCTCACCAAAAAGCCAAAACAGAAGCCAGAAATGATATTGTAACAGATTCAATAAACACTTTAAAAAAGATCCACATCAAAAAAAAAAAAAATCTTTTAAAAATAGTTGTCCGCTCACACTGACCCTTGAACTTTTCTTAAAACTAGAGAGCTCCTCCTCTGTGCCCCTCAGCCCCACCCCCTAGACTTCCTGCTAATATCACCCTCTCTACCCCCTATTACAATGGCCGAGGCTGCTCCGTTTCCTCTAATATCTGCAAATAGCAGAGACCTTGTTTCCATCACTTCTGTATTCCAGGCACCAAACACAGGGCCTGACAACTGGTTAGCACTCAATACATGATTGTATTTCTCATCCATTCATTCAACACTCACTCATGGAGTTCCCTACTGTGTTTTCTAATACCAAATGTCCTATTTCCCACACCCATCTTCCAGTTCTCTAACATCAGATACATGTCCAGCAATTCAATCCAGTTCTGACACTCTCTAACCCAGAGTGAGCATGGACTCCCCAAATTAAGGGTTCAGCCCCACAAGCCTTCCTCCATCTCAGACACCGGCTGCAGTTGGGGTCACCAGGTAACTGCAGTTCTGCCTGGCTGACCATGATACAGGGGCTCCCAAGAGCGATCCCCTCAGGCTCAGTGTTTGTAAGGACTCCCAGAGCTCAAGAACATGCTGTACTTAAAATAGCTCACGCTAAAGAGGTGCACAGCGAAAGTTAGGGCAGAGTGGATATGGAGCGTCCATGCCCTGTTGGGGTGTACACCCTTCCCAGACCCTCTGTGAATCCACCAACCTGCACACTCCCTACCCCATCCTTTAGAAGTTTCTGTAGTGTTTCATTATGTGGGCATGATCGAGTCAATCATTGGCCATAGATGACCGAACTCAATCTCCAGGCCCTGGGCCCACATGAGTCATGTTAGGTGGGGTGGAGAGAGGCTCATTAGGAAAAACAACACACTCCTTCATATTATGGTATGCTAAGCCACTCCGGCCGTGTCTAACTCTTTGCAACCCTATGGACCGTAGCCCGCCAGGCTCCTCTGTCCATGGAATTCTCCAGGCAAGAATACTGGAGTGGGTTGCCTCGCCTTCCTCCGGGGGATCTTCCCATACCCAGGGATGGAAACTGTGTCTTCTGAGGCTCCTGCATTGCAGGCGGATTCTTTACCCGTTGAGCCACTGGGGAAGTTCAGGACACTCCTGTCACTCAGGAAATTCCAAGGGTTTGAGGAACTCCATGTTTTGTGACAGGAACTGTGCTCTCTGCCAGAAACCAGGGGGAAAAGCCAAATGTATATTTATTATCCCACAGTGCCAGGCTCCAGGCCAGGACTGGAGGTAAAGAGTGAATGAGACAGCGTCGCTGCCACCATGGAAGGGCAGCTGCACAGTGCACAGATGACTCGCCCAAGGTCACACAGCAAGAGCAGCGGAGCCAGAGCGAGGCCCGGGCAGTGGCCCTCCGGACCCTCTCTGCCCACCAAGCACCCCGCCTGGCGTGGCTTTGTGGCTCATACTCCTGCAGTCCTGGGGCCCACGGGAGGGTTCTCACATATCCCATCTAGACACTGATCTGTCTGTAGACTGAAAAGATGCACAGCCTGAAAGGTGGGAATGACGTTTAATTCAGCAGACAAAACTGAAGACAAAACTTAAGCGCAGGAGGCAGCCTCTGAGACAGCTCTGCGAGATGGCTCCAAAGAGACCAGGGAGGAGCTGGGGTAGACAGCCTTCTCAGTGAAGACCAGGTAGTTGGAACATCAAAAGAGTACTGCGCATTAAAGAAAACCGATCTCAAGGATGTTAAGGAGTTTAGTGCTTTTCTGTGTCTTGGGAAGATGCAAGAGTCTGGGCTCACTGAAATCATTCCTTTGATCTGCACCTTAGCTAGTGGAGGCCAGCATCCTGTTTTTTCCAGGCTTCCCCGGTGGCGCTAGTGGTAAAGAACCCTCCTGCCAAAGCAGGAGATATAAGAGACGAGGGTTCAACCCCTGGGTTGGGAAGCTCCCCTGGAGGAGGGCATAGCAACCTACTCCAATGTTCTTGCCTGGAGAATCCCATGGACAGAGGAGCCGGCAGGCTACAGTCCATGGGGTCACAAAGGGTCAGACACAACTGAGTCGACCTAGCATGCATGCACGCCTCCTGTTCTTTCCAGCCCCGAGTCCCCTGGGGTGCACTGTTGGGGTGACCTCAGGGACTGGGCAGCCCATCTGCCTCCATCCTGAGTCCGCTCAGGGCTCACCGTTGGCGGCAGCTGCAGTGGCTCAACAGTTGTTTACTGGTGACCCAACTAGCTGCTTACTGGTGTGGCAGGCAGCAGCTTTCATTCGGCACAGTTAGACGTCCACCTCGGACCTTTCACCCTCTGTGGCCTTGGCACCGTGGACCCTTGGAGTGCCGGCCACAGAGGCCCCCTGAGGGTAGGAGAGGCCAGAAGTCCACCTGTTCAGCCGCCGGCCAAGCTTGCCCCTTGAGGGAGACCCTCCCACAGGCACTGTTGGAAGTGCCAGCCAGGATCTGGGAACTGAACTTTGAGTGTCCACCCTGACGGAGCCCGTGAGACCCAGAAAGGGGAGATGCTAAGCCCAGCAGACCCAAGAGGAGAGCCTGGGGCGGGGAGAAGGGAGAAGAGCCGAGGGAAATAGAGTCCAAACCGCACACATGCTTGACATGAACTGAGTGCCAGGCAGCCTGGCAGCGGCTCTGTCTAGCAGGGAAGAGATGGGAAACATCCCGCTCCTGCCCTGGAGGAGCCCACGGGAGACAGACCTGGGAACGGATGATCGTGTTCGGTGGGTTTACCCGAGGGCAGGAGCGGGAAGACAGGAGAGGGAACCAGGGGATGTCAAGTGGCCAGCATTTGGGCAAATGTTGCTTGGACATGATGCCATTGAATTCTCTCCAGTCTGCAAGGTTGGATCCATCATCTCACAGCTGGCAAGCGTGGGTGGAAGTCCAGAGTCAGCCCTGGCTCTGTCTGCCTCTGAACCCCATGCTATGGGGCAGGTGCTGTGCCAGGCCTGGTGCAGGGGCGAGGTTCTGTCCCTCAGGGATGTTGCCCCAGAAGGGAGCTCAGTGAGCAGGCAGCAAGGCCTCAGCTGCCTGGTCCAGAGTCAGGGCGGGAGGCCAGGCCCTGATTGAAAGAGATCTTCCCCAAGCATGAGTCTAGCACAGTGCCCGGCAAGTATAGGTACCCAGACATTTCTGCTTGTTGAATGAATGAATAAATGAGAGAGTAACTCCATCCATGGCCTTGGGCTCCACTCAGTTGCATTAAGTAGCCCAGAATTTAGATGGAGGTCAAGTCAGAGGATTCATTTCCCCTCAGAAGTTAAGAAACTGTGCAAAACAGAGTAATAAGTAAATCAATCTCTAACTTTCTTGACCGAGGAGAAATGATTGGGTGGAAGACATCAGTCTATATACATTAAAACAATTAGAGCTGTAAATTAAGAGAACTTAGCCTGACACCAAATAGGTATACAGTGCTAATTTTTTTTAATGGTTTAATGACAATAAATGGGAATGTCTCACAAGTCCAGACTTAAAAAACAAAGTAGCAGTCATTGCTCAGGACATATTTGTATCTCTAAAAGGGACTGATGCAGAAGGTGAGGTTGAACTCCAGTAGTGTGGATTCTAATTCTTAGCTGTCTCCAGGCAGAAGAGGATACCAAATGCCCATGCTCATTACCACCTGGGATCTGGGGCGAGGACTTATGAGATAACCGCTTTCTAAAACTACCCTGAAAACTCTCAACTATCATAGAAGTTTGCAATTAGGTCAAGGTCCAGCACGAAGGTATTGTCAGCTGGGATTTTAAAGGAAATTGCACAAATGGCCTATTTTCAGAGGAGAGACAGGTGAATGGGTTCAATAGAAAAGATGGAGACGTGTGGTAAATACGGACAGAGGGAAGTGCCAACCCCCCGCCCCTGCCAAGCCTGAACAGGCATCAGGGAGATGAATTTTAATTAATATTCATTTCTCCCAAATAAGAGAAATTAGGTATTAAGAAACAAGATTGCGCCGTGAAGACTGAGCTTGACAGCTCTGCGGAGCTCTATGGACCGTTGCTATATTTAAGATTTTTGCCACCATCTCCACCCCGAAGAACTAATTTTCATCCCAGTTGAGAATGCATGATGGAGGTAAACGCATAGATTTTTTTTTAAGTCAGTCCAAGCTGTAACTTCATCCCCAAGAGCATGAAGAGGAATGAGAAACGTCCCAATCAGGAGCTTGGAGCCCAGGTTAGAGGCAGTTTCCTAGTAAAGAAAAAGAAGAGGAAGTAGTTGGCTCTCACTGGAGAAGGGGGCTGGATTGGCAGTTGAGGCTCAGAGAGGTTAAGTGCTTTACCCAAAGTCACACCGCAAATGAGCAGGGGAGCCAGGATTCCAGTTCAGGTTAGTGTGAATCTAGAGCCCGACCTCTTAACATCCACACACCGTAGGCTACCAAGAGAAATCAGGACCCTAGCACTGTGGAAGCATGGGGAAGACCCTTACCTGGACTAGTGGGAAGTCAGGTTACCTGGAGGGGGTAAAGTTAAACTGATTTCTGAGTGTTGAGTTGAAGCGAGCTGAGCCACCAATCGTGGGTTCTCAGAGCATGAACTGCCCATGGTGCCACATCTAAAGACACATCATCCCTGTGTTAGACAGGGATAGGAGATCCTATGTTAGACTAACATAGGAGATCAGCCCACAGGCAAACCCAGCCGTGCATACACTCAGGAAAGCACGCCTCGCACACTGGTTCACACATACATGTACACCCGTGTGTGTGACCCCCTCTCCAGATGTTCCCCAAGGTTCCTTTCTTATCCACTCTCAGCAGCCTCATGGCCATATCTTGCCTGACTTCAAATCTGGCCTGGTTGCCCGCCATCAGGGTGGGAGGTTGGGGGAGTCCAGGTGTGCCTGGCCTGGGGGAGCAGATGTTTGGCACACATGGTCACCAGCCAGGGCTGCCGCCTGCCAGGTGTCTGGAGAGTTTCCTTGGTGAAGACAAGCTGGGCCACGGTGTGTGATGGTTCAGGTCATATAGAAACCTACTTAATTTAGGAAGTGTTTTTCCTTGACGAAGGGGGCCATTTTCTTGTTTGCAAAAGTGCCATTTGGGTCAGTGGTGGCCCAGCTGAAAAGAAAAGGAAGGAACATCTGGGCAGAGGCCAGAAGTCAGAGATCAGAGTGTGTTGGTGGATTCCGAGGACAGAGTGTTGCAGGAGGAGAGAGCGGGGACGTGGGGCCAGCAGGGAAGGTCCAGACACAAAGAAAACAGAGCCAGGTCATCGTGGCCTTCACAGGCTGGAAGAACTATTAATAGACTTTGTCCTCCCGGAAGTAGGCAGCCACTGAGGAGTTTCAGGCTACAGTGTGACATTATCAGACTGCAGTTTAAAAAGTCTGTAGTGTGGAGACTAAGTGGAGGGGAAATAGGAAGATGGGAGAGGCTTGAGGGCATGCATGCTCGGTCATTAAGAGTCATGTCCAATTCTTTGCGACCCCATGGACTGTAGCCCTCCAGGCTCCTCTGGCCCTGGCATTCTCCAGGCAAGAATACTGGAGTAGGACGGGGTACTATCTCTTCTTCCAGGGGATCTTCTTGACCCAGGGATCAAGCCCAAGTCTCCTGCGTCTCCTGCATTGCAGGCAGATTCTTTACCACTTGAACCATCTGGGAAGCCTGGGAGAGGCTTAATAGGCATAAATTAGGGGTCATTAAGGAATTTGTATTAGGAAGCTATCACTGTGTGACAAATAACCCCAAAACTTAGCAGATTAAGCAATAACCGCCTATAATTGCCGACATCACCAACTCAATGGACATGAGTTTGAGCAAGCTCTGGGAGATGGTGAAGGACACGGAAGCCTGGTGTGAGGCAGTCCATGGGGTCTCCAGAGTTGGACACAACTGAGCGACTGAACAACACAACAAACCCATGATTGCTCCCAAGTCTCTGCACTGACACGGTAGTTTAGCTACACCTGGCCCAGGCTTTGCTGATCTTCATGCATGTCTGCATTGGGCTCACAGATTGGATGGATTCCAGCCAGTCCAAGGCAGCCTCAACCACTGATCTGTAATCAAGAGGAGTGACTTGATGCCTGTCACCACCCAGCAAGCCAGCCCAGCTCGTTTACACAACGTTAGCTAAGTCTCAGAAAAGAAATGTGCAAAACCTGCCAAGGTCCAGGCTCGATATCACTTCTGTCCCTTTCTCTTGGCCAAAAGGAGTCAAAGCCAGCCCAGAACTAAGTGTGGAAAAAAGACTTCACCTCCATTTGGAGGGGCTGAAACTACCACGGCCACTCTGCAATCTCTCCAGAAGCTGTAACCATAGACTAGGCAAGGGATGACAATTCAGGACTCTCATTTAGGGAGAAATAGGTGTCATTCGTTCATTTACCCATGTCACAAATAATTATTGAGTGCAAACTGGAAAAGCCATCCTTCAAGTCCTGGCAATACAATGGTGAGCCAAACACACACGCGCACACACACAAACACAGCCCCTCCCCTCGAAGGAGCTTACTTTAAGTGACAGTCAGAAGTTAGCGTCCCTGCTGGAAACGTATGACAAACTCCACTGACATAATCTGAAAAGGCAAATTGCAGTGGTGAAGACAGGCTACAGGATAATGTCAAAGACCCTAATTATTTTGAAGGTCTCAGCATATGACGTGAATGCCCACTCCCCCACTTATTGGCTGTGCATAAAGCAAAGCAATTTACAGAAAGTTAATTCATCAAAAGTCGACTCACTGAATGGTCAAATCGCTGAAAGCCATGTCATAGAGAAAAACTCTTTGCAGAATTGGTCTTATTTCTTTTAATTATCTCTCAAGAATCTAGAGACTTTTGTATGGAACACAACAATTTTAACACCTTTCATTGATTTCAGTGTTGCTCTTCATTTTGCCTGCATAAGTGAATTTGGAAAAATTTCCCCCCCTTTTTAAAATTTAGTTCCCTGGGGCAAAAAAGCATAGCCGAGCAGCATAAAATATATCTGTATCCACAGTAAGAATATATGTCTTCCTTGCTCTCCAAATCCATTTTATTCCAAAGACTGATACACACAGTAAGTAACAGGGTTTGGATAGCAAGAGATATATCAACACATTTATGTTACTTTCTTTGATTCCTGCGTTTGAAAAGACAGAGTTTGGATAGCAAAGGTGCAGAGAGCAAGAGATATGCACCCATCGGTAGATGACGCGTCTCTTACTCATGAATGAATTTTACATCTTTGTTTTTGGCGAATTGACCTCAGTGAAATGAGCTGCTGCTGCTGCTAAGTCACTTCAGTCGTGTTCGACTCTCTGCATCCCCATAGACGGCCTCCTATCAGGCTTCTCTGTCCCTGGGATTCTCCAGGCAAGAACACTGGAGTGGGTTGCCATTTCCTTCTCCAATGCATGAAAGTGAAGTCGTTCAGTCGTGTCTGACTCTTAGTGGCCTCATGGACTGCAGCCTACTAGGCTCCTCCATCCATGGGATTTTCCAGGCAAGAGTACTGGAGTGGGGTGCCATTGCCTTCTCCAAGCAGTGAAATGAGAGGCTGTGCCAAACAGGCTTCCCTTGTGGCTCAGATGGTAAAGAATTGTGACTATAATTCAGGAGACCTGGGTTCAATCCCTGGGTCAGGAAGATCCCCTGGAGAAGGGAATGGCAACCCCACTCCAGTGTTCTTGCCTAGAGAATTTCATAGATAGAGGAGCCAGATTAGGGGCTCTCTAGCTGGGTGGCTGTGTTTCAGAACCCACTGTTTTTCTCCCTATCCACCATCCAGGCTGCTGGGTAGGCAACAGGATTGGCATTTTAGCACATTTTCTGGAAGATTCCCAAGTAGACAGTTCAGCCCAAAAGCACTGTCTTGTTTGTAGAAGCTTTCAGGCTTAGTAACCAACTCTGGGGCTACCCAGAGACCCATACTGTAAGCTGGCCAAACCGACCACTGGCCACCCACTGCTCCACAGCTCTCAGGAGAACACAAAAGTCGTTTGAGAATGCTGACCCTGTGAACAATCGAGAATATAGCCAGCATTTCAGACTCTATGCTGAGTATTTCACTCAAGCCGTCTTACCCAGCCCTCAATGAGCCCTACAGGCAGATTGGCTTATTCCCATTTTGACTATGAGGAAGATGAGCCTCCAAAATTTTGTGGCTCTTCTAAGTCATACATGTAGATGCTACTGATGTCAGAGGCGATGTTTGTGCTCTTTTCTACCATAATGCAATGAACATTGATACCCCCCTCCAAGATTCACATCCACTCGAAACCTCAGAAAATGTCCCTGTTTAGAAAGAAGATCGTTGCCTATGTAATTAGCTAAGGATCTCAAGATGACATCATCCTAGAGCCAGTTCAGTTCAGTCGCTCAGTTGTATCTGACTCTCTGCGACCCCATGGGACTGCAGCACGCCAAGCTTCCCTGTCCATCACCAACTCCCAGAGCTTGCTCAAACTCATGTCCATTGAGTCAGTGATGCCATCCAACAATTTCATTCTCTATCATCCCCTTCTCCTTCTGCCTTCAATCTTTCCCAGCATCAGGGTCTTTTCCAGTGAGTCAGTTCTTCGCATCAAGTGGTCAAAATATTGGAGCTTCCACTTCAGCATCAGTCCTTCCAGTGAATATTCAGGACTGATTTCCCTTAGGATTGACTAGAGCCAGGGTGGGCCTTAAATCCAACGACTGGTGTCTTATAAGACAAGGAGAGGACACAGAGAGAGACACGGTGGTAATGTGAAGATGGAGGCAGAGATCAGAGTGATGATCCTATAAACCAAGGAACATCAAGGAGAGTCAGCAACACTGCAAGTCAGGAGAAAGGTGTGGACACTTCCTGGTGGCACAGTGGATAGGAATCCACCCGCCAACGCAGGGAACACGGCTTCCATCCCTGGTCTGGGAAGATTCCGCAAGCCATGGAGCACCTAAGGCCAGGCCCCACAACTCCTGAGCCTGCACTCTAGGGCCCGGGAGCCCACAAGGACTGAGCCCCTGGTCCACAACTACTGAAGGCTTTGCACCTAGAACCTGTGCTTCACAACCAGAGAAGCCACAGCAATGAGAAGCTCGTGCAACTCAAAGAAAGCCCGCGTGCTGCAATGAAGACCCAGCAAAACCAAAAATAAATAAATACTACAAACGATTTTAAAGATAAAAAAGAGGAAGGCATGGGATGGTTTCTCCCTCACAACCTCCAAAGAAAACTAACTCTACCAACACCTCCATTTCAGACTTCTCGCCTTCAGAACTGCAAGAGAATAAATATGTTGTTTTTAGTCGCCACGTTTTGGTGATGTGTTAGAGCAGCCCTAGGAAGCTAGCCATGATGTTGGCAGGAAAATATTTTCTTTCTCCCAGGCAGCAGTCGACGTGGGGGCAGTGGGCTTTGGAAATGACAGACTTCCATCATCCAGCTATCCTCATCCACATCATCACTAATGCCAAACAGATGGTGGGGCAAGCTGCTCTCCAAGCTCACAATGAGCTTTCTGCTTATTCAGGAAGACCAAGGGGAACTTGTAAAATTAATATTATCTTCCTTAGGCAGAGCACCTGTTCAGAGCTAGGTACCACAGTCACCCTCATCCTCAGAGCATCCTGCCAAGGAAACACTCTATTCATGACAAGATCAGCTGGGCTCCAGGAACCTGCCTTGCCCACCTCGCATAGTGCAAAGATGCCCCAGGATTTGAACCTACATCTGTCTGACTCTGACACTTTTCCTGCCACTCTCCCTCCTGTTTTTCTAGACACTTGGTTTCCTTCCTTATCTCTTTTCTGCAGCCTAAGGCAGAGTTAATTAGTGAGTTTATTTCCTGCCATGTTAATTCGGCAGTGCGCTCTATGACTGTCTGCCAAGTTGTTCCCAGAAAAGATGGTCCCTCAGAAGCAATCCTAAGCAAACACTGTTCTGAGAGTTAATTTGAGCCTTCCAGGGTTTCAGGGCAGAAGCCTGGATCCGCAACAGAAAGATGGAAAGTTTTGAAAACACTGGTTCTGCAGCCCCAGAGTTGGTGACACCCCCCTGGCTTCTAGACTTCCCTGTGATTCCTCCAGCAGCGGTCTTCCTCCTGGCTGGGATAGAGCGATCCTGGGGCCAGGCAGGGGCATTTGTCACTTAGCTGTTCCTTGCAGCCTCTGAGATGGTGAGAGTGGGAGTGTGTTTAGGTGATTGGTGTCCCATGGCTGCTATGCCAAAGTGCTGAGAACAAACGGCTTTAACAAAAGAAGCCTCGTCTGTCACAATCTGGAGACCGGACGTCCAGAATCAAGTATCAGGAGAGCTGAGCTCCTTCAGAGGCTCAGAGGAGAATCTGCCCACACCTCCCTCCTGGCCCCTGATGGCTGCCAGCATTCCTTGACTTGTAGCCTCATCCCTCCAATCTCTGCCGCCTCTTTGTGTTGCCTCCTTTTCTATGGACTCCCAAGCCCCTCCCACTTCTCCCTTATAAATGTGGTTAAAAATAAATGTACAACCTGAAGGTTGAGAGTTACGTTTTATTAGGCAGGAAATTTTAGGACATCAAGTCCATGAGGCAGCATCTCAAGCGACCCGAGAGAAGTGCTCTGAGAGGGGTGGCGGGGGCGGGGGAGGAGACAAGTTATATCAAGTTTTGCAACAAAGGGCAGGTAGTCTGACTTCAAAATACTATTGTTAATTAAAGAAAATCAGATATCTCAAGTTAAAGAACTCAGCCCTTTTCTATTTATGGGCAGATGCAAGAGTCTGGGCTCACTAAAATCATTCCTTTTATATGCATCTCGGCTATCTGGGCTTCCCTGTGGCTCAGCTGGTAAAGAATCCGCCTGCAATGCGGGAGACCTGGGTTCAGTCCCTGGGTTGGGAAGATCCCCTGGAGAAAGGAAAGGCTACCCACTCCAGTATTCTGGCCTGGAGAATTCCACGAACTGTATAATCCATGGGGTGGCAAAGAGTCAGACACGACTGAGCGACTTTTTCACCTTCAGCTATCTGGGACCAGTATCCTGTTTTCACATCCTGAGTTCCCTCAGGGCTCACCTGTTCACCCTTGGTGGTGGCTACAATCACTGATGACTGTAACATCCTCTATTTACTGACATGGCAGGAAAGATGTATGTGATTGCATTTAGAACCTATACTGATAATCCAGGATAAGCACCTCCTTAGCCTGGATTTTAAGAACTTTAACTTAATCATCCCTTTTGCCATAGAAAGCAGTATTCACAGGCTCCAGGGATTAGGAGATGGGGTACATGAAGGGCCCCACCTGCTCCTGTGATGGCATAAGGGTTCACAGTTCAGCAATTGCACCCTTCAATCTCCACACAAATGCTCTCTCCTTCTCTCCTGTCTCCCCCACTTCTAACCTCACAGTGGGTGAAGGGATTCGAGAGCCAAGAACCAACCCTTGTTGGCCTTCCCCGTGCAGGCAGAAGCCCACAGCTGACTTTGGAATTGCCGCCTCTGTTGTGTCTTGGTTCTGAGTCCAAATGAAGCTCTGTTTTAACCTCCTGTTACCCATGCAATGTAAATGCTAACTAACACAACGTGACTACAAGGCAAGAAGCCGCCTTTGCTAAACAGGGTCTGGAACGTATAAAAAGGAGCAGAAGCAGGGTCTGCTTCTTGAGGGATTACGAGAAGTAATTCTTGGGGGCAAGGCAGGGTGGGGCAGGGGCTGTGTCAGAGTCCTGTGGCTGCTGTTACAAACCCCCACTAACCTCAGAACAAATATACATTTATTCTCCAGGGCTCTGGGGTCCAGAAGCCTGAAACCATCATCAATGGGTCAGAGTCAAGGTGTCTGCAGGGCCAGTTCCTTCTGGTCTGGGAGAGTTTGTTTTCTGGCCTTTCCCTACTTAGAGGTTGCCCGCATTCCTTGGCTTGTGGCTCCTTCCTCAATCTTCAAAGCCAACTGGGTAGCACCTTCTCTCCTCTCTGACCCCCTGCCTCCCTTTTATAAGGACCTTGTGATTATATTGGGCCCACCTGGACTGAGGGTTTCCCAGGTGGCTCAGTGGTAAAGATTCCACCTGCCAGTGCAGGAGATGAAAGGGATGCAGGTTCCATCCCTGAGTCAGGAAGATCCCCTGGAGAAGGAAATGGCAACCACTCCAGTGTTCTTGCCTGGAAAATTCTTGCCTCCTCCACCAGAGAAGCCTGGTGGGCTACAGTCTATGGTGTGGCAAAATCAGACACAACTGAGTGACTGAGCAACTCTGCATGCACCCGAATTGGGTAGGATAATCCAGAAGAGTCTCCCCATCTCAAGATCCTAACATTATCACACCTGCAGCGTCTCTTTTGTCATATCAGATAATTAGGAGTTAACATCATTGCGAAGGCAGGGGGTGGTGGTTATGCACATTCCAGGTAGTAGCAGCATTTCCTAAGGCTAAAAGGCATGGGAAAGAAGGATATATTTGGAAATGGCAGGAAGTCAGGAGGCTGGTGGTGTCACGGTGGAGCTGGGAATGTTGTCAGGAGGAGCTAACAGGTAAGCAGGTCGAGATGAGACTCTGCCTAGTAATTCAACCAGTATCTGTTGTTGTTCAGTCGCTAAATCATGTCCGACTCTTTGACCCCATGGACTGCAACATGCCAGGCTCCCTTGTCCTTCACTACCGCCCGGAGTTTGCTCAGATTCATATCCATTGAGTCGGTGATGCCATCCAGGCATCTCATCCTTTGCTGCCCCCTTCTCTCTTGGCTTTGGTCTTTTCCAGCATTAGAGTCTTTTCCAAGGAGCTGACTCTTCACATCAGATGGCCAAAGCATAGTGAGTGTATTAGTTCACTCGGGCTGCCATAACAAAGTCCTACAGACGAGGTGGCTTAAACAACAAAAATGTGTTGTCTCCCAATTCTAGAGGCAGGAAGCCCAGGATCAAGGTGTCGGCAGGGTTGGTTTCTTCTGCAGCCTCTCTCCTTGGCTGTGGAGAGCCCACTTCTCACCCTGCTCCCGCATGGTTGTCCCTGTCTATGTGTCAATGTCCTAGTCTCCTCTTCTCATAAGAACACCAGTCAGATTGGGTTAGGACTCGTGCATATAACCTCATTTAATCTGAAAATCTGCATTTCCAAATACAGTCACATTCTACGGTACTGGAGGTTAAGACTTCAATACATAAATTCCAGAGATGTCACAATTCATCCCATAACAGTGATCTAAAGTGAAGCTCCTAGAACAAGAACCTCCACGGTTCAGGTACTTATTCTTCCTCTGACCAACTGACGTGGGGCCAGTTGCTTAACCTCTCTGGGGGTCATCTGAAAATTAAAGACAACAATAGCACCCACCTCACTGGGAAGTTGTAAGGATTAAATGCATCCATTTTTTCAGTGGATAGTTACTAATGGCAGCCATGTGCCGGGCACTCCTGTAGGTGCTGGGGAAAATGATAATGAACAACAAAAAAGACAAAATGCCTGTCACTCTGGAAGTACTGATGCTGAAGCTGAAACTCCAATACTTTGGTCACCTGATATGAAGAACTGACTCATTTGAAAAGACCCAGATGCTGGGAAAGATTGAAGGTGGGAGGAGAAGGGGACGACAGAGGATGAGATGGTTGGATGGCATCAATGACTCGATAGACGTGAGGTTGAGCAAGCTCCAGGAGTTGGCAATGGACAGGGAAGCCTGGCATGCTGCAGTCCATGTCCGGGAGTTGGTGATGGACAGGGAAGCCTGGCATGCTGCAGTCCATGGGATTGCAAAGAGTCGGACACGACTTAAGAGACTGAACTGAACTGGAATGTTTATTATAATCAGACATTATCCTTTGTGTATAGTGAAGAAGGGAATGGCTACCCACTCCAGGATTCTTGCCTGGAGAATCCCACAGACAGAGGAGCCTGGTGGGCTATAGTAGTCTATGGGGTCACAAAGAGTTGGACACGATTGAGCAACTAACACTTTGACTTTCTATCCTTTGTATAGGGAAACAATATAAAACAATATAAAATTCACTTATCAAGTATATTGGACTGGAATAAGCACTACAGAGAAAATTTGAGCAGGGAGATGGCCAGGAAGCTTCTCTGGGAAGATTTTGCAACTTGTCAGGGAAGGTCCTAGAGGCAAGGTGTCAACTGAGCAAAAGATGGGAAACCATGAGGGAACAAAACACCCTGAGAGCTGGAGGAAACGAACACAGAGCAGAGGGGCAGTGGGCGACGACCCAAATGCTGATGCCCACGGGCTCAGAGCAGAGAGGAGAGAGGGCCTTCAAACCCTCTCTTGGCTCTAAGCTGTGATCTCTCTAAGGCACCAGTGTCTGCAAGAACAGAGTATCTTTTAGACTCTGCCTTATTTGCTTTTGCTCTCGTGATAAATTATCACAAACAGTCAACAAAAACAACACTCCTTAATTATCTTACAATTTGGAGCCCAGAAGTCCAAACTGAGTCTGCAGGGCAGCTCTTCTTACAGAAGTTTGAGGGGAGAATTTATTCCTTCCTGTTTTCTACTTCTCAAGGCTGCTGGCAGACCTTCCCTCGTCATCTCTTCCTCCATCTTCAGACCTCTGCTTCTGTCATAACGTCTCTTTTTCTGACTTTGACCCCCTTGCCTCCCTCTTTCATGAACTTTTATTTTGAGGACGCAGAGCCCACATTGAACAGACAGGAGAATTTCCCCATCTCAAGATTCTTAATGCCATCTGCAAAGTCTCTTGGCCATGTAAGATAACACTGTCACAGGTTCTGGGGACTAGAATGTGGACTTCTTTGGGGGGACATTAGTCTATCTACCAGACATCCCTGGTGGCTTAGACAGTAAAAGAATCTGCCTAATGCAGGAAATCCGGTTCAATCCATCGGTCGGGAAGATCCCCTGGAGAACAGAATGGCTACCTAACTCCAGTATCCTTGCCTGGAAAATCCCATGGACAGGGGAGCCTGGCTGGCTACAGTCCATAGGGTTGCAGAGTCGGACATGACTGAGCGACTACTCACACATGCATCCCATCTGTCACAGCATCCTTGATGCTCCAAGTCTGCACAAGGGGAAGAAAAACTGTGCAATATGAAACAGCATTTCCTCTATTTTATGTTCCCATGGGCCGCTTGATGTAGTCAAGAAACTATGGGCTTCATCCTCTTCCAGTCTTGGGCCCGAAGGCCAGGACCCCACTTCCCAGCTCTGTGACCTTGGGCAGCTCAGCTCAGCTCTCTGGTCCGGTCCCACCTGTAATAGGAGGAGGATGGATACAAGGAAGCTGAGTGTAAAGGAAATCTCTGCCAAGTGCCTAATAGAGTTTCAGCCTACAGAAAGCACTCAAGGAGCAGGGCTGTTACAAGGTTTCCTAAGCCACAGGTCAGCTTCCTGTGCTTAGGAAAACTGCCCCTGGTGGGTATCTTCTTAGCAGAAGTAGGTCCCACCCCTACCCGCCTGCCACCCCCTACCCAGCACTCTGAAGTTCAGGCCAAGCTCTGGAGACCTGAGTCTTCACTAAATCAAACAAGCCTTCGGGAAGAGAATTGCTTCTGAGAGGACATCAAACAGAACAGGCTGAGGGTTATTTTTCTAAGACAATGGCGTCTCTAATGGAAAATTTCATCCACCGTGAAGTCTCATTTCTCAGAAGGAGCCAGGGGCGGAGCTGGCGCAAGTGCGTGTACTGTCTCACTGCTGCGGTGTTTCCCTGTGTGCACCCGGCTTCTTTGTTTAAATAAAACATGTGCAAAAATAGAAAATCAAGCTTTTTAGGTCTTAAAAGGGCCTGTGGGGGCTTCCTTTATAAAGAAAACTCAGGCATGTGCTTCAGTGCATGGATTTTCTGAAACCTATTTGGCAGTTTACAGTACATTTTTTGCTCTTTTATGTATTCTCAGTTATGGTCCCAATTATTTTGTTCAACAAAATATTTTGAATACACACCATGAGCCAGGTACTGTGTTCCACACTCAGGATGCAGAAACAGAGTCAGAGATATTTTCCATCTCTGGGAGTTCATCATCTAATTAAGATAAACATTAAATAATTATAGCCTGAAATTACTATATATGATTATAAATTATAAAGTGCTTCCCTGGTGGCTCAGATGGTAAAGAATCTGCCTGCAATGCGGTAGACCCAGGCGTCATCCCTGGGTTGGGAAGATCCCCTGGAGAAGGAAATGGTAACCCACTCCAGTGTTCTTGGCCTGGAGAATCCGAGGGACAGAGGAGCCTGGTGGCTACAGTTCATAGAGTCTCAAAGAGTTGGACATGACCGTGTGAATATCATGCATACATACATAAATTATAAAGGGCTTCTCTGTGGCTCAGCAGTGAAAAATCCACCTGCAATGCAGGAGACACGGGTTCAATCCCTGGGTCAGGAGTATCTCCCAGAGGAGGGCATGACAACTCACTCTAGTATTCTAGCCTGGAGAATCTGATGGACGGAGGAGCCTGGTGGGCTACAATCCATGGGGTCACAAAGAATAGGAAAGAACTGAAGCAACTGAGCATGATATAAATTATAATTATAAACAATTATGACCTATAAACTGGAAAAATAACCTGGAGAGTGCAAATTCCATGAACTTGAGGATCAAGTACAGTAAAGAGGGGCAGGATGAGTAAGTTGACAAGAAAGTGCATTTGTTAATGTGAAAGTATTTATCAAGCACTTCTTATGTTGATCCAGCACCCAAGACACACTGGTGAATGGCAGAGAGACATGATCTTAGCTCTTGCATGTTACGTCTTGGAGGGGAGAGAGAGAGTGGGGGCAGTGCTCAGACCCCAAGCGGCCACCCCCAACAAGTGCATCTTTATAGGACCCTGTCCAGTAAACTAATACTTTATGATGAGTGACATGAACTAAGAAGGAATAAATAGGGTGAGAGCTGGAGTGGTAAGAGAACAGTTGCCTTTAATGATTGTGGACAGGAAAGGCTGCTGCGAGCACTGGAGGCAAGGCTGGGATGCTGGAGAAGGAAGTGACCCTGTAAGGATCTAGGGAAAAGATGTGCAAAGGTCCTGAGGCAGAAACTCGCTTGATGGGTAAAGAGAAGGCTGGAGTGTTGTCAGTAAGGAAGAAAAGTGATGTTAGAGGTGAAGTTGGATGGAAAGAGGGGCCCAGAGATGGAGGAACTTGTAGCTCTCTCGTAAGGAGCTAGGATTTTGTTTTCAGTGCCGTGGGACACTACTGGAATATTGAAGCAAGGAGGAATTTGATCCAATCTCAAAATGTTAGCAATGTGGCTGTATTTTCAGTCTCTCATTCAGCAAGTTGTTAGTAATCACCTGCTATGCATATGACTCCATTCTAGTCCCAGGAGATGCAAAGAGGGGTAAGACTTAACCTAGTGGAGAAGCAGCTGGTTTCATTCATTGATTCATCCATTGACCAATGTTCATGGAGCTCTCATACTCTATACAGTGAGACTGTTCTAGAAATTAGGGCAGAGCATAGAACAAGACCCTGATGCTGGGAAAGAATGAGGGCAGGAGGAGAAGGGAGCGACAGAGGATGAGATAGTTCAATGGCATCATTGCCTCAACAGACATGAGTTTGAGCCAACTCTGGGAGATAGTGAAGGACAGGGAAGCGTGGCATGCTGCCGTCCATGGTGTCAGACATGATTTAGTGACTGAACAAATGGAACAAAACAGACAATGTGTGTGCCGCCAAGGAGCTGACATTCTGTTGGGGAAGGTTAGAGTAAGCACATAAAAATATAAATATGTAAAACTACTGAGTTTTCGAAAGAAAGGTCGTACAAAATGAGAGGGAGGAGATGGTGGAAGGGTGCTATCTGAGACGGGCAGGGGGGCACAGAAGACCTCCTTAGGGGAGGTGACAATGGAGCAGAGATCTGAGAGATGGGAGGGAAGCCCCCATGCAGGTATCTGGAAGCAAGCAGCTCATGTAGAAGGGACAGACGGTGCGCTGGCCCTGGGGTGATTTCCCGCTTGCAGCTCCCAAGGTGCTGATCCAGGTACCAAGATGCACCAGTGAGTGACACAGAGATGTGGTCTTTGCACATGCCGGCCTCAAGGAGGACCTTTCGAGGAAGGAGGAACCCCGAAGCCAGGGCCTCAGAGAGGAGCAGGCCTCAGGCCTAGGTGCCATGTAACAGCTGAACTCATTCTTTCACAAGAAGCAAGCTCCCCATCACTTGAGGTATACAAGGAACTGTGTTGATGGGACTCCGTAGAAAGGAGCCAGGCTGACCTGGCTAGGAAGGCCACCAATTCATTCACTGCCCACCCCTTCCCTCAATAACCCCTCACCAAGCACTCCATCTAGGCCAGGCCTGTCCCTTCAGCCCCCAGGGATCCATGGGGGGGGGGGCAGGGACAGCTGGTGTTCCCCAGTGGTAGGGAGTTATGAGCTTGCAGAGGAAGGGGGCAGTGGTAAATTTTAAAGGTGAGAGTTTTTCAGGTGAGAAGAGAAGGCAAGGGAAGGGGATCCCGTAGGAGCCACCAGGTGCAGGCCAGGTGTGGTTGGGACCTGCAGGTTGTCCTCGCTGGCTTTGTCCTGTCCAGCAAGGTAGCAGCTTCGCTGGCAGGAGAACCCAGGCTGTGAAAACAGGCCAGCTGTGAGCAGCTGTGGTCCCGCCCAGCAGGAAGGGTTCTGTTCCCCCTACCCTCAGGAGCCCGGGCTGAGCAGACTCCCATAGGCTTCAGCTTTTTGACTTAGAAATGATTCAGCTGTACTGAGGCTGGCACATCACAGCCAATCTGGGATGAAAACATAGCTGGAGCTGCTACTTCTGCAAAGACAGCACTCCCCAACTTCCAAGGGGAGTTTCTGTCTCAGCCTGAACATCTGCCACAGCCGTGGGAGCTGGGGACCCCGAGGATTTGAGGAGAATACCTGGAAAAGAAGAATAAGCTCAGCTCTCCACTGAGGACACTCCAAGGAAAGTCAGGAAAAGCCCCAAGGCCTGTCGAGGTCACACATGCACAGAGCGCTTCAACTTGGCCACGCGAGATTTATTCCAGCATCCCTCCTGGGTCTCCCATTTTAACTGTTTACATGGGCTTCCTTCCCTGTGCCCAACTCAGCCTCATCGCTGGTGTGGCAGGGAGACCACGTGTCAGATCCCTGCCACGTGTTAGAAGAAAGACTTTGGGCAAGTCGCCTCCCCTTTCTGAGACTCAGTTCCTTCATCTTTAAGCTGGGGATAACACGACCTATCTAGAAAGAGCAAGCGGATCTTAATTAGTATAATTAATTAATTATATATTAGTATATATTAATTAATATATATGTTAATCAATTACTGTAGCTCTGCACAGGCAGCTACACCATGGGCAGGCAGCACGTGGTAGGTATTATTATTTTTAAGCTGTTTGCATTGACTGAGAGGATCTATGGAAGGTCCAGTAGACCTGGGTTTGAATCCCTTCTCTGCCACTGCCTGACCAGCTGTGGGACCTCAGTTGAGAGTTTTCACCTTGAGCCAGATTCCCACCTCAGCGGTTTGCCCAGGATCGTCTCAGCTTGCACTGGGTGTCCAGATGTCATTATCAAGAGCAGCCCCCAAGTCTCTGAAAACACATCATACGATCTCCCCAACCCATTGATCAATGGGGCACGACATGGCCACCCTCGAAGATGAACAAGGAAAAAGCAAAGGAAAACTCCTGATGAATCTGAAAATGCCTGCCCGCAGTAAGTCAGCCTCAGCCAAGTCGCGTGTACAGAAACGTCTAATAGCCAAAGAGAAGCAGTGATTAAATTCTACCATATAGCCAGGCACGAGGGCACATTGGCAGCAGGCAACAGGATTTGTTGAAAACTTCATTCTCCATCTTTCTTGCTCTCAGCATTGCTCATGTATTGAGTCTCCACAAAGCCCAGCTCCTGCCCTCTCCAAACTCACATTTGAAAGCCCCTTCCACTGTCTCTTCTTCTGCTGCTCAGTTCTTTTGGAGATCAGTTCGATTCGTCCGGAAATACTGACAACTTGAATTTTCTCTTTCCCCATCTCATAAACACAATAACCTCTGCTAATCAGTCAGGAGATAAGTTGATATGCCACTGCAGTGACCAGCCACCCCCGGGGTTTCTGAAATGCAGGATATTCTGTTTGTAAAGCTGGGACAAGCTAGTGGCCCAGGAGTCTAGATTATAAATCAACTGCTGTTCAGAAAAGAGCAGGCTGGCCTGGGCGTCAGTCTTGGGCAATGCAGGACTTTGTAAAACAAGACTGAGTTTCCCCACAAAGAGATGCTAAGTCAAGGACTCAAGAAAGTAGTTTATTAATATTTCGGGATTGATCCCAGGAAATACCTGAAAATGGGCAACTGAAGTGGAAAAGGAAGAAAGCGGAAGGAAGAGACATTCTTGCTGCATGCTAAGTCGCTCAGTTGTGTCCAACTCTGTGCGACCCCAGGGACTATAGCCTGCCAGGCTCCTCTGTCTATGGGATTCTTCAGGTAAGAACACTGGAGTGGGTTGCCATGTCCTCCTCCAGGGGATCTTCCCAACCCAAGGAAGGTACCATCCTGAGCATATTACTTCTCCAGGCAAACCAGAACAGAATCCTGCCTGGGAGATCTGAAAAGCTGTAGGAAATATACATTTTAGAGTCATCCCCTCGGAAGTATTCATCCAATTCCCTACAGTGAGTCTGGGGAGAAAGAGGTGTCAACTCCCCAGCCCTCTGGCTAATGGTAAGCCAGACAAAACCATGTGTTGCAGCTGGCAGGAGGGTGCTGGGCCAGCTGCCCTGAGATGGGAGGGGGGCCTGGAATAAGGGTGGACCACCAACCACATGAGCTTCAGCATTCTGGGATCTCGAGACAGCACCATGAACCCACAGGATCTAAGATGCCATCTAGCCCAGGGACCATCACTCCATTGGACCTGTGTCCCCAGTGCCCAGCACCACCTCAGCTCAGAGCCAACTCAGTCATTTGTGCACACTGAATGGACATAGAAAACCACTCTGCCGCGAGCCAGGCTGAGGGTGTGACTGCCTTGGCTCCATCCAGGCTGCCTTCAACTGCAGCACCCCTGCCAAAGACCCTTCCTTATCCAGGAAACCTTGCACATCTGCTTTGACAGCCCTTCCAGTGCTCACCCAAAGGAAGGATGTTGAAATGTGCCCAGGAGAGCTGACTGCGGAGACCTCTGATCTCTGACTTTGTGGAAATGTAAACTCCTGACCAAGCTTCGTAGCATTATCCGAGGGTGTGAACCCACCAAACAGAACAAACACATCCCCGTGAGCTTGTCCTGATAGATTTGAACTGTTTTCCTACCTGCTAATTAGCTGCCCGTGCTCATTAGAGTGTGCAGCTCTTCATTTTTAATTAGAACTAGCAGAGTCCATGTGGTCTTATGTGGCCTCTTTTCTCCTGAAATGCTTCAAAAGCATCCCCTCCCCCAGAAACTCCAGCACGGAAACCTTCAAACTGAAGAATAGGTCTTCTTAACAGTCCAGATGAAAGAAATTTCACTGGAATAAAGTCTTTATTAAAACACACTAATTGGTAGTCAAGAGGGGACTCACTCTGTGTTTCAGTGGAGCTCAGTTCAAGAAGGCAGCTAAGTCTATGATTGATCCCATGAAAATTCCAGTGAGAATCACAGAAGATGGTCGTTAATGATGCTGAAAGCCATGCAGCGCTTTTACACAAACATTTTTCCAGTTTTTTTCTCAAGTTCTCAATGATCATGTCCTAACCAGCGTCATTATCTGCCTCCACACTCTCCCTTCACCGATGCAAGCTCCACTTGGTGCCCAGCGATACTTTCCCATCACAGATCTGATTATGGCTCTCTCCTGCCAAAGCCTTTCGGCTGGCCACTGCACCTCCCACCTGCAAATTCCAAACCCCCTCACATAGTGATCTAGACCCTGGGATCTGCCCAGTGGACCCTCCAGATGATGCCTCTTCTATCCTATCTCCCCCATCCCGAGCTGGAATCCCCCAAACAGCGTCCTCTAGACCCTGTCCTGTGTTCTGCCCCATGCTGGCCCCAGGACCTGGTTAGCCCTCCATCCACAGAGTAAATTTCCACTCACACTTACAAGACCTGTTTAACTGTCATCATTTCCTGTCTAGTCATCCATTCCACAGTTCACTTCAGTTCAGTCGCTCAGTCATGTCCGACTCTTTGCAACCCTATGAATCGCAGCACACCAGGCCTCCCTGTTCATCACCATCTCCCGGAGTTCACTCAGACTCACGTCCATCGAGTCCGTGATTAATCATAAACGTCTATTAATAGATGCAGGTTGCTACAGGGAGAAAAAGAAACAAGATATCTGCCCTCAAAGAATATAACAAGCAAGCAAAGAGTAAAGGAATGAAGAGACGATGACAGCATCGACGGGAGGGAGAGGTGGTGGGGACAGGGCCTCCTCCTCCTGTCTAGTTCAGTTCACACCTGAGTCTCGCTTTCCCCTCCCTTCCCTTTCCTTAGGAGATAAGCTCTATGCAAGCGAGAACACAGGCTGGGGTCAGGACCTCTGCTGGCTAACTTCTTGGGCTGTGGTTAGGCTGGGAGAAAGGGGAGAAAGGTGGCATAACTTATATATTATCACCTACTGGGAGCCACATACTATTCAAGGGTTCTCGTGGCAGGAATACTGGAATGGATTGCCATTTCCTCCTCCAGGAAGGGAAAAGGGAAAAAGCTGGTTTGAAACTCAACATTAAAAAAACTAAGATTATGGCATCCAGCCCCATCACTTCATGGGAAAAAGTGGAAGCAGTGACAGATTTTATTATGGGGGGCTCCAAAGTCACCACAGATGGTGACTGAGGCCATAAAATTAAAAGATGCTTGCTTCTTGGAAGGAAAGCTATGACAAACCTAGACAGTGTATTAAAAAGATCCATATACCTTGCTGACAAAGGTCTGTATAGTCAAAGCTACGGTTTTTCCAGTAGTCATGGACAGATATGAGAGCTGGACCATAAAGAAGGCTGAGCGCCAAAGAATTGATGCTTTTGAACTGTGGTGCCGGAGAAGACTCTTGAGAGTCCCTTAAACTGCAAGAAGATCAAACCAGTCAATCCTAAAGGAAATCAATCCTGAATATTCTTTGGAAGGACTGATGCTGAAGCTGAAATTCCAATACTTTGGCCACCTAATGTGAAAAGCCAACTCATTGGAAAATAAATACCCTGAGGCTGGGAAAGATTGAAGGCAGGAGAAGGGGGCAACCGAGGATGAGATGGTTAGACAGCATCACTGACTCAATGAACATGAATTTGAGCAAACTCCAAGAAATAGTGAAAGACAGAGGAGCCTGACAGGCTACAGTCCATGGGGTCAAAAAGAGTTGGACACGACTTAGCGACTGAACAACAAACAACTGGGAGCCAAGTCCATGATAAACCAGCTGCTAGATCCCTTGTGACCTGAAGTGTGTCCAAAGCCGGGGGCATTCCCAGCAGTGGGAACAGTCAGTGTGCGCAGGAACTAGGAATTCCCAGGAAGGACATTGACTAGAGGAGACAGGCTAGTTTGAAAATCCTGAAACATGGAGACTCACACTTCACCTCTCTGGCCTCAGTCTCCGCATGTGGCAGATGGGGGTGGGGCTGGACAGGTGGCACCTGATTCTTTTTAATACTTTGTTTTATTTATTTATTTGGCTGTGCCGGGTCTTAATTGCAGCACATAGAATCTTTCGTTGCAGAATGCAAACTCTTAGTTGTGGCATCTGGGATCTGGTTCCCTGGGATCGAACCCAGGTCCCCTGCATTGGGAGCACAGAGTCTTAGCCACTGGACTGCCAGGAAAGTTCCCAGGTGGTACTCAATTTTGCAGCATCTCTGCATACAAAAGGAGCAAGCTGCCTTTGTTCTTTCAGTTCAGACCAGCGACTCCTGGTGACTTGTAATTCCTCCTTACCCTTGATTAACCATGTCTGATGCCATATCCCTATGGAATTTATCATTTAATTTCTGAAATATTTAAAACTCCACAAAGGGAAAACTTCCCCAGAGTACACAGGAAGTGCTTAACACAGGAACTATCTTCATGGTTAAAATTGCTCAGAAGAGCCGTGGTCCAGGAGAACGTTAGTCCTGCGACGGCTTTGGCTTTCTTGACTTAGTGGCTCCCCAGATGCTGGCAGCTCCTTGGAATCAGAAGTTAAATCTGCTTCTTACCATCAACATCCCAGAATCAGTGCTGCTGTGCCGTGCTTATTCGCTCAGTCATGTCCGGCTCTTTGCGACCCCATGGACCATAACTCACAAGGCTCCCCTGTCCATGAGGATTCTCCAGGTACGAATACTGGAGTGGGTGCCATGCCCTCCTCCAGGGGATCTTCCCAACCCAGGGGTAGAACCCAGGTCTTCTGCATTTCAGGCAGAATCTTTACCAGCTGAGCCACCAGAGAAGCCCAAGAATACTGGAGTGGCTAGCCTATCCCTTCTCTGGGGATCTTCCCAATCCAGGAATCAAACCGGGGTCTCCTGCATTGCAGGCAGATTCTTTACCAGCTAAACTACCAGGGAAGCCCCCCAGCATCTGGCTGATAGTCAATACACAATGAACATATATTAAGTGAATGAATGAAGAGAAGAAGAGCTATAGCAGTTGATATGATTGAGCCTTTGCTATGTATTGTACACTTTGCTAAGCACTGTCTCATTTTTTTCATTTTTGTAAGTATTTATGTATTTGGTTGCTCGGGTCTTAGTTGACGCACGCAGGATCATTGCTGCGTCCTGTGGGATCTTTCACTGCAGTGCACAGATCCTCTCTTGTTGCTCTGAGGCATGTGGGATCTTACTTCCCCAACCAGGGATCAACCCTGAGTCCCCCACTTTGCAATGCAGATTCTCTAACCCACTGAACCACCGGGGAAGTCCTCAGCCTTGTCTAATTTAATCCCCACCCGATGCTAAGAGGTAGGAACTATGGCTCTATCCTCATTTTATGGACAGGAGAATTTAGAGCCATGTGACTTGCCTGGTCACACACACAGGCTGGAAGTGGAGAGTTTATCTGACTCCAAAGCCAGTGCTCTTAGCCATTAGCCTGGGCGCCTTGGCATAGTCATAATCTACATGTGCCAAGTAAACAGGTTTTACAGAGGTTTCAAATAGCTCACCCCTGTGCTCAGGTTATAGGTGGGAAAACTGAGGCTTAGAGGAGGGCCAAAACCTCCCACCTTGCAGTTTGCAGAGCCAGAGGCACCCACTGAGTCAGGATGGGACAAACCTCTGCAAGGGCTACAAGGGTGTGGGCGTCTGAGCTCCCCAGAGACAAAAGGACAGCCCTGCCTCTCCCATTTGGCTGAACAGGCAGCCTCACAGCTAAGGAGCTTCCCAAACATTCAGCCTCCTTCCTGCATCAACTGGGCTCTGATGCCAGCTCCCTGTCCTCAAATGGCAGGCCGTGCTTACCATCGTAAAACAAACCTCTTTAGAAACCCTGTCTTTATCCTCTGTCTAACATCTCCTAGGGAAAGAGCAAGGGAGAGAATCTTTTCCCTAAAACAGAAGCTCTTGGTTTTGGAACCAGGTCTGACCTCCCAGGTGGCACTAGTGGTAAAGAACCCGCCTGCCAATGCAGGAGACATAAGAGATGTGGGTTCTATCCCTGCGTCGAGAAGATCCCCTGGAGGAGGGCACGGCAACCCACTCCAATATTCTTGCCTGGAGAATCCCATGGACAGAGGAACCTGGCGGGCTACAGTACATGAGATCACACAGAGTCGGACACGATTTGGCATACACTATCATTTACCGCTTGTGCTGCCTGGAACAAGCCATTCTGCTTCTCTGTGCCTTGGTCTCCTCACGTGTCCAGAGGAGGATTAGGATGTGAACTAGTAGATTCTGAAATAGTAGATTTCAGAAAACTAGTAGATTCTGAAAACACTCAGCAAAGGACTTGGTACATAAATGTTGGATGAAAATGGGTGAGCAAATGAACAAACAAGATTAAGCCTAGTGAAAAACGCAGCAGAATAGCCATAAAGAATTTTCAAAATGATTATATTTGATTTAAAAATTTTAATAAGCTATTTTTCAAAGCTGGTACTCCAGGGGGAAATGTATTTAAAGGATTATGTGATTTATAGACACACTGATGGAGATTTTTTTAAGGGATTTCTAGACCTTTTAAAGGGCTTTTGAAATTGACTATAGTGGTTCCATTGAAGAATTTTAATGAATATGAATCATAAGAAAGTTTGGACAGCTGCCTTTTATTTCTTTCATGTAGAAATTGAGATTTTTCTCAGGTACCTGGCAAGAGCTAGGAAACAGCAGAGGAGGAGGAAGGGAGCTAAAGAAAATGTTTAGGGAAGCTTGCCATGAGCATAAATAACAGGACAAACACACATTGCTAAGCTTGCTGCATCTGATCCTCAAAACAATGCTAAGGGGTAGGAACTAGTCTTATCATCATTTCATAGATGTGAAAACGGAGAGCCATAGATGTCCTTACCTCCAGTACTCTTGCCTGGAGAATCCCATGGACAGAGGAGCCTGGCGGGACTACAGTCCATGGGGTCACAAAGAGTTGGACACGACTGAATGACTTTCACTCACTCACTTGGTCACATAACCAGTAGAGAGAGATGTGGGAATTGAAATCAGGTTTGTCTCTGGCAGGAGAAAGGTTGTGAGGTTAGATCTGTGTCAGACGGCTCCTTGTGGTGGACACCAGGGTTGCAGTTGTCCAAGAAAACTTGGTTGTCACAACACCGGAGCTAGAGATACAGGAGCTGAATGCCATATACCGCCCAGTGCCCTTAACCATGAAAACATCCCATCCCATGCACTAACCACTGTGTGATACCCCCAGCCATGCTCTAACTATCGTGTGGTACAACCACATAGGGCACGCAAGAAAGTGAAAGTGAAGTCGATCACTTGTGTCCGATTCCTTGAGACCCTATGGACTGTAGCTCACCAGGCTCCTCCATTCATGGGATTTCCCAGGCAAGAATACTGGAGTGGGTTGCCATTTCCTTCTCCAGGGGATCTTCCCGACCCAAGGATTGAACCTGGGTCTCCCACATTGCAGGCAGACTCTTTACCGTCTGAGCCACCAGGGATTCCTACGACCACACAGTAGTGATAATTAAGTGAAATAATGTATGTCAAGAGCTTTTCCCAATGCCTGCCACAGTTACCACCACCATAATTCACCAGCTGCAGGAACACCATTATCTCTACCTTCATCATTATCACCATCATTTCCATCATGATCACTGTCATTATCACCATCCTTGCTGGCATCATCACCACCACCATCACCATCATCACCATAATTATCACCAGCCTCATTATCATCATCACTGCCACCATCATTACTAGCATCATTATCACCACCAGTGGCATTATCACCACCATCACCTTCACCACTATCAGCACCATCACCACCATCACCACTATCACCACCATCACCATCA